>CAWUFW010006948.1:600000-1076296 GCA_963921515.1 Calotriton arnoldi | reverse complement strand
AAGCAAAAGACACACAATTGATGGACGGAATGCAGAAAAAATCAAAACATTCGCCACCCAGGTTTAGACCTGGCCATATGCAAATCAGTCTTGACTCCTGTGCCTCATGGGAACAGGAAGTCCAGCCCGAGGCTTGCCCAAGCCAGGTCCTCCTGGACCCGGAAACATGCATCCCTAGGACCGGTTTCGGGGTTTCACCGCTCATCAGCCAGGATAGCTTGATTCCAGTGGCTCCAGTGAGCCCGGGACCCAAGTCACGAGGCATACCCGGCGCACTTAGGGTGAGGGAAGGCCAAAGGCACACAATTGATGGGCGGAATGCAGAACAACTCGTAAACATTCTACCCCAGTCAAAAGATCTGGGTTAAATCCATCATTCTTTTGCTCACCATGCCACCCCAGCTTAGACCTGGCCATATGCAACTCGGTCTTGACCCTGTGCCTCGTCGGGAACAGTCCAGCCCGAACTGCCAAGCCAGGTCCCTTCCTGGACTGGAAACAAGCATCCTAGGACCGGTTTCGGGTTTCACCCTCATCAGCCAAGGACTAGCTTGATTCCAGTGGCACACAGTGAGCCCGGGACCCACGTCTGGGCACTACCCGGCGCACTTAGGGGCGAGGTGAAGCAAAAGACACACAATTGATGGACGGAATGCAGAACAAATCAAAACATTCACCCGCAGTCAAAGATCTGGGTTAAATCCATCAATCTTTTGCTCACCATGCCACCCCAGGTTTAGACCTGGCCATATGCAAATCAGTCTTGACCCTGTGCCTCACATCGGAACAGTCCGGCCCGAACTGCCAAGCCAGAGTCCTCCCTGGACCGGAGAGCAAAAGCATCCTAGGACCGGTTTCGCGGTTCCACCCCTCATCCAGCCAGGATAGCTTGAATCCAGTGGCACGATGAGCCCGGGACCCACGTCTGGGCATGCCCGGCGCCCCACTTGGGGGCGAGGAAGCAAAGACACACAATTGATGGATGGAATGCCCAGGAACAAATCAAAGCATTTCACCCCCAGTCAAGAGATCAGGGTAAATCCGTCATTATTGTGCTCACCATGCCGCCCCCAGTTTATGACCTGGCCATGTGCACGTCAGTCTTGGAAGCCCTGTGCCTCATGGGAACAGTCCCGGCCCGAACTGCCGGGCCAGGTCCTCCTTGGACCGCGAAACAAGCATCCCTAGGACCGGTTTCGGGGTTCCCACCCTCATCAGCCAGAGATAGCTTGAATCCAGTGGCACAGTGAGCCCGGGACTCACGTCTCAGTGCATGCTACCAGCTTACTTAGGTGCGAGAAGCAAAGACACACGATTGGTGGGCGGAATGCAGAACAAGTCAAACCATTCACCCCCAGTCAAGCGATCTGGGCTAAATCCATCATTCTGTTTGCTCACTCATACCACCCCCAGTTTGATACCTGGCCATATGCAGAATCAGTCTCTTGACCCTGTGCCTCCCATGGGGAACAGTCCAGCCCGAACTGCCTAAGCCAGAGTCCTCCCTGGACCAAGAAACAAGCATCCTAGGACCGGTTTCGAGGTTTCACCCCTCATCAGCCAGGATGGCTTGATTCCAGTGGCACAGTGAGCCCGGGACCCACGCCTGGGCATACCCGGCGCACTTAGAGGCGAGGAAGGCTAAAGACACACAATTGATGGACGGAATGCAGAACAAATCAAAACATTCACCCCCAGTCAAAGATCTGGGTTAAATCCATCATTCTTTTGCTCGCCATGCCACCCTAGTTTCAGACCTGGCCATATGCAAATCAGTCTTGACCCTGTACCAGAACTAGCTGGAAGGAAACAACATAATATAATACTCATTCATCAAGTACTTTCTATTCAGGGTTTTCACAACATGAAAGTACGACACAGACAATACAGTGCATATATTAAGTTAATAAAACACCAGAAAGATAAAACACACCATATTTATATCATACCATATAGATACCCAATGCCAAGTGATCAATACTATAAAAGATTACACATAGAAAGTAAAAACCAGAGTACCCCTTTAAACGTGTATCACTAAAAATATTTGCCATTTAAATTAAAAAGTACATCAATTAAAATCGGAAATTGTAAATATCATATTTGCTAGCACTCAGAATGGAAAACTGGAGTAAGGAGCAGCAAGGTGAATAAATCAACCTTTGTTATTCCTCCAGCCCTCTGCTTCCGATAGACCAACTCCAATATATAAGGAACTTAAAAACCGCCCTGGACAACTGTTTCTGCTGGAATTCTGGTACAGAGGAGCCATATTGCAACCCCAAGTTAATGGCAGCCAAGTTGCATACACAAAGGAATAATCCATGATTTCTAGGGTGAATACAGTCCGGACAGTCAGTGGAGAGGATGTAGCCTCACGGCCAGAGCGGCTCGACCTCGAAGCTGGGGAACCGGGATCGGAGTCTCGAAAATGATGCTCAACATCCTGTGATTCTGGGCAAATCACTTAATCTCCAGGCTGCCTAACAAAAATGAATGTGTCCATCTGCTAGCGAAACTGGCGCTCATGCAAAGCGCTCTGATACCACGATGTCCTCGCGTCATAGTTCGCGCTTATATAAAAACTCTTAAAAAAAAAAAAACACAGAAAAACAAAGTGCACAAGTGATTCTTCGACTATTGACAAAAACAAGACATACAGTACTTACTAGGTTTGGTGGGTGAGGTGTTCTAAAAAAACGTAACAGTTTACTAAGTAAGATTGCTTTTGGGATGTGGGCTTTAGACTTGTTTAGGACCCATCCCTTTTTGTTATAACAAAATAAATTATGAGACATTACCTGAATTGCACTAGCGAGGCAGAGGCACAAAGGGAGGTCATTTCAGAGTCAAAGGATCATAAGGTGAAAAAGCCCAAGTGGCTGTTGTGCTTTGTAGTACATGTTAGGGAGTTGTGCTCACATATTATATGATTGGTGATAAGTTAGGCTACTGCAGAAATATACCGGATCTGACTTGTACATCAATAGAGACTCTGCCAGCCCGGTGAGTAGAGCATTGTGCCTCCATTTCTGTGTGATAGCCGAGGGCCTGAAACAATGGGTGGGAAGTTTGGAAAAGGGCAGGGTGTGGTTTACTTTGCACTGTAATGAAAGCTTAAATCAGGCTGTTGCTGTCTTTTCATCAGTATAGTCCTTGAAGGACAAAGACAGGTCAATGAGAACAACCGAGGGATTTAGCAGAGGGATCACAGGTAGTAATGTTGGCTTCTAAGTCCATATTGAGGAGAGCTATCTCATAGATAAGGGGCCCGCATAAACTTTTGTTAGCGAGGACAAACTCTCAGTCTTGTGCTGATTTTCATATATACTAGAGCGTAACTCACACAATTCAAACGTGTAGCGTAATCATGAGGAATTATCCCCCAGTGTATGTGAGATTAAACGTAGAGATTACGCGAGAAGATGTAATTCTGCAGCTAGCTCTCATTTTCTTAGTGAAAAAAATCACTTGCCCACGTCGCGTCCAAAACTTCCTTAAGGATGCATTTTTGTGCTTACACGTGGCACCTAAATGCACAGGACACAAACTAGCAAGTCGTGAGAGCATCCTCTTGCACTAAAAGCTAAATGTGCTCTCATGCGAATGGAGATTTTCCCCCAACTTGCTTCTTCTATTTAGCATTAGTTTCTTAGTCAAATTGCACCTCATGTCCAGAATGGTCGCAAGTTGAAGCATTTTGCTAAGAAAATAGTGGAAAAAATGCAAAGCAGCATGAACAGCAGCACAGGTAGCCACTCACACACGCTAAATTTGTTGTTTCTGTGCCATAATTTTCCCCACCAAATTACTCTTAATTACAAAAGTCGGCATAATCAAGTTGCAATTGGTTGTTCTGCATTAAAGAATAACGCAAAGAGAACTACCAAAATTACCCAGCGTAATTTTGAATTACTCCCAGGACCCCAATCTACACTGCAATCATCCAGAGGACAGAGAGAAGGCGTCTAGCTTTGGACCTTTGACCTGTTTAGAAGTAGTACTTCAAGCCAAGACTTCGGTGTGCTGGTCACGCTCCTTGAAGCCAAGACTTCGTGTGCTGGGCACGCTTCCTTGAAGCTAAGACTTCGGTGTGCTGGGCACGCTCTGAAGCCAAGACTTCGGTGTGCTGGGCACGCTTCCTTGAAGCTAAGACTTCGGTGCTGGGCACGCTTTCTTGAAGCTAAGACTCGTGTGCGGGGCACGCTTCATTGAAGCCCAAGACTTCGGTGTGCTGGGCACGCTTCCTTGAAGCCAAGACTTCGGTGTGCTGGGCACGCTTCCCTGAAGCCAAGACTTGGGTGGAAGCGGCGCATGCTTCCTTGAAGCCAAGACTTCGGTGCTCTGGGCACCCTTCCCTGAAGCCAAGACTTCGGTGCACTGGGCACGCTCCTTGAAGGCTAAGACTTCGGTGTGCTGGGCACGCTCCTTGAAGCCAAGACTTCGGTGTGCTGGGCATGCTTCCTTGAAGCCAAGACTTCGGTGCACTGGGCATGCTTCCTTGGAAGCCAAGACTTCGGTGCGCTGGGCACGCTTCCTTGAAGCTAAGACTTGGTGCGCTGGGCACGCCTTCCTGAAGCTAAGACTTCGGTGCGCTGAGCATGCTTCCTCCGAAGCCAAGACTTCGGTGCGCTGGGCACGCTTCCTTGAAGCTAAGACTTCGGTGCGCTGAGCATGCTTCCTTGAAGCCAAGACTTCGGTGTGCTGGGCACGCTTCCTCAAAGCCAAGATGTTGGTGTGCTGGGCACGCTTTCTAGAAGCAGAAGAAATAAATGATGAAGATCTGAGCCTGACTCAATGACTGATGGATGACCAGAGGAGCCTGCTCAATGTTGTGACCATTTCCTCACAGTGGCCCAAATCTGCCACTATTTTTTCTGCATGTTTCTAGATCCTCTGTCGGTAGCTCAAGGTATGTTGATGTGCCGATAAACAAGTTGTTACATTAAATCAAAGGGACCAGAATGCTTTCACAGGATCTTGCAGCTCTTTCTTGCTTCTAAGAAATGGGCACATCTTAGAGAGAAGATATTATATAAAATCTGCATTGTTTCCCATCTGATGCACATGTCTGTCCATCAATAGTTATTGATCCAGTATGAACCACTGGGCGCTGACCTCAGGAGACAGTTTAATACACAGAGCTTAAATGGAAAGTGCTGACAATCCCACACCTAGTCAGCAGTCGCGGTCGAAGCATGAGCTCGTGAGTGGGGTGGGTGGGTGTTACACTGGGAGGGGGTCGCGCGGGGGGGTTTAATTGAATAATTAAAAAAAGTTTAACTTACCTTCGCCGGCCCGGTCCCGTCAAGTCTACCTCTCTCTGCTCCTCACAGGAAGCAGGCAGCCTCCTCCTCCCTAAGTTAATCACAACGCTGCAATGGCAGCGCAGGATTGACTGGGACGCTGACCACACAGGCGTCTATGGGGAAGCCAGTTTTCCATGTAGGCTGCATGCAGCCCACATGGCGAAAAAGGAGTGCCTATGACTGGGTTTGGTCGGCCCTGGGGCCGACAAAACAGTCAGCGCCCTCAGAGTGGGCAAGCCACCCTCCCCTGCCCTGGAGCAGGACCGCCCACCCACCTGCCCCAAACCAAACCCTTCTGCTTTCTGCACTGCGAGAAGCAGAAACATAAAATTGTATTATAACAGGTATGGAGAGGTCTCGAAGTATACATTAAATAAGCCAGAGGACAAAGGTGACACATGTGGGACACCAGATACAGCCCCCACCTGGAGGACTACGCCGTCGAAGGTGCACCTGGAGAAACAGTATTGTTCACTGCTTTTAGTCTGCACTAGGGGATGCACAGGACACCACTCTTGTTGTTGCTGCATGAACTGCATCCACCCAGGGACGAGGCTGCAAGTGGTAGTGCCCGGTTCCTCCTGGATCAAGGAGTTCTGCTCAGTGTGTACACCAGATTCTGCATACTATTGAACCAACATGTTGAATAACGAGCGGCTCCCTACAACTAGAAAGCACTCCCATCCTTGAAATCGTGTGTGTACTAAGGTGATCCATCATGTTTAGGTTTAACTTTGTTTTTATTGACATTCTGCAGCATTGAGACAACATACATATCTCGTAGTTCTTCCCCGGGAAAGTATTTGGATGATTCGGCGTAATACAAATTCTCAGTTATTCAGCAATGTCAAAAAGGAAAAAACAACAAGGAAAGAAAAAGAAAAAGGAAAACATTCCCCTCCCCTCCCTCCCACCCACGAACTGGTGTGCTTGGGCCTATCTCGTTTTTAAGCGCTATCTCGGGCAAGAACGAGAGAGTAGCTCATGATGCCGTAGGTGGTTCAATTGGGGCTGTGAGGCGAAGGAGGCGCAGATATTTCGGGCATGTGATTTCATTCATTTCAGTGGCCAACAGAGATACTATTGGCTGCCAGACGTCCCTGAAACCCTCAGAGGAATTAGTGAGGGAAGCCTGTATCCGTTCCATCCCTAACATGTGCCACACCCTATGTAACCACCCTGTATACGTCGGTCTTATCTGTGCCCCCCAATGCGATAAGATGTTTTGGAGTGCTGCCCCCAGGACCAGTCCCATTTGTTTCCCCCGCCTAGACCTTAGAGGGTAAGTCAATGAGTTGGGCAGTCCCAGCACTACATAAGCCGGAAACCGCTGTAGTTGTGCCTTGAATTGCCGGTCTACGTCATCGAGAATCGCAGTCCAGTATCCCGTTAATTCCCTGCACTCCCAAAGCAAATGTACCAGTGTGCCCTCCTCCCCGCAGCCCCGCCAGCAAGTCGGGCTACGATCCGGGTTCCCTTTGTTAAGGCGTACCGGCGTCAAGTACCAATACATGGCTATCTTGACTGCGGTTTCCTTGCTGGCGGTGCTACGTGCAGTGTGGGTGGCCTGGTAATAGATGTCTTTCCATTCCTTTCCTGTAAGGTCCTGACCCAGCTCCTTCGCCCAACGTTTCTGGCTGGCCGTGGGCGTTGTAGGAGCCTGGGGGCGCAACATACCGTACAGTTCAGAGATCATTTTCCTGTCCGTAGTCTTCGTCAACAGCCATCTCTCATATTTTGTCAATTTCCTATTCACTTTTGGCTGCACTTCCGGCTGAAGGAGCCAATGGCGGATTTGGAGGTAATGAAACCTCTCTGTTTCAGGGAGGTCAAAGTGTAGTCTGAGGTCAGGAAATGAGAGAATCCCCTCTGTGTCAAAGAGTGCCCTGCCGCTTTGCATTCAGTGCCCCTCCATGTCTCAAACGCCCTCCCGTCTAGCCCAGGTGAGAAGTCTTTGTTGTCTAGTAGAGGGGTCATGGGAGAGGGGAAAGACGACAATCCTCGTTTAGTGGCGACCCCATCCCAAACCCTCAGTAGTGTGTGCGTTATGGGTGAGCCCCAGAGATTTGAAGGCCTATCTGCACTCTTCAGAAAAGGGACTTTTCAGAGGGAGAGCTTCGCTAGCGCCCTATGCTGAAACAGCCATCTCTTTTTCAGACTCTGGTCTATTCCACTCTACAAGGTATCTGAGTTGTGCCGCTCTAAAGTATTCCAACACGTTCTGGATCCCCAGGCCTCCCTCATCCGGCCGCAAATAGCCCAGCTCCCTTCGCATCCGGGGACGTGCCCCTGCCCATACAAACTGCTGTATCACCTGTTGCAATTTATGAATAGTGCCCGTGGGGGCCATATCGGTATCGTCTGGAATAGGTACAATGCCTTAGGAAGCATAGCCATTTTGATCGCTGCTACCCGACCCAGAAGCGACAGTTGGTGACCCTTCCAGTGCTGTAACTCTCTAGTGATCTGTGTGATTAACTTGGAGTAATTCAGCATGACCGTTTGCAACACGGACGGGGCCAGTTCAATTCCCAGATATGGGATAGACTTCATTGTCTGTATCCCTGCATATGTGTCTCTACTCGTCTCTGACGTTGCCCCTCGCTGGCCGAGTGGGAGAATCATCGACTTCCCGACATTGACCCGGAATCCCGAGACCTGGCCAAAGGATTCTAGTTCCTGTAAGAATGCCGGGACCGATTGCCCTGGCGACGCAAGGGAAGCGATGATATCATCCGCATAGAGGCTTATCGAATGTCTCTCTCCGCCAAAGGGAATGCCCAGGATGTCAGGGTTATCCCTTATCTTCTGTGCCAGCGGCTCGATATGTAGGGCGAAGACGAGGGGCGACAACGGGCACCCTTGCCGTGTCCCCCATTGGATCTCGAAGGGTTGAGTTGAGATCCCATTCACTCTGATTGTCGCAGTGGGCGCGTTATAACAGCTCATCACCCAGGCTCTAAACCGGTCCCCCAGTCCGAAGTGCACCAGGGTCTTGTCTAGAAAGTCCCAGTCCACCCGGTTAAATGCCTTCTCGGCGTCCACCGACAATAGAAGAGCATCCATGGTGGTTCAGTGGGCTTTGTCAACGAGATGTAGAATGCGCTTGGTGTTATCGCTACTCTGTCTATTGTGGATAAAGCCGGATTGGTCGGGTTCAATGATGCCTGGCATGAGGGGGCCCAACCTGGCCACTAGCACCCGGGTGAACAGTTTCAAGTCTACGTTAAGTAGCGACACCGGGCGATAGGAGCCGCAAAGGGTCTTGTCTTTTCTGGGTTTCGGCAGCACCACTATGGAAGCCGCTAATATGTCAGGGGGGATCGACCCAGGTCCAGTAAAGGAATTAAAAAGCCGCGTCAGGAATGGAGCTAAGATCTGGCAAAAGGCTTTATAGAATCCCGCCGAGAAGCCTTCGAGTCCCGGGGCTTTCATAAGCTTGAGGCGCGAGATCGCCCCTATCACTTCCTCCACTCTTATCGGTGCCTCCAACGCTTCTGCTGATCCTGGAGCTAGCGCCGCACTGTTCGTGCTCTGTAGGTACGTGGTAATGTGGGAGCTTAGAGGGGTATCCCTGCGATAAAGATCAGAATAGAATGTCTGGAAAACCTTCGCGATCTCTTCCTCCCCTTCTATTACTTCCCCTGTACCCGTCTTGAGGGTCTGGACCTTCGTCTGTTGGGTGCGGGCTCTAAGCTTGCTTGCCAGCATGCGCCCTGTCTTATTCCCCCAATGTAGTAGGAGTGTTTGAGTCTGAGGGCTGCGTACTCAGCTCTGTCCAGATCGAGCCCTGCCAGCTGGGCCCTTGCCGCTTTCAACTCTAGGCGCCCCGGTCCTGCTATGAACACTCTCGAGTTCCAACACTTGCGCCATGATCTGTTCTCTCTTGGTTTTGCGTTCTCTGTTTTCAGCCGCGGATATAGCTATCAATTCTCCGTGCACCACTGCTTTGAGGGCCCCCCATAAGGTGGTCAGGGTAATATCCGGGGAGTCGTTCAGATCTGGGTAGTCTGTAATGCACTTGTGGATCTGTTCTATTACCTCCGCTCTATGCAGCATTCCCTCCCGTAGTCTCCAACCCCCCGGTTTGCGACGTGGCTGAGGCACCCTAAGGGTCACTGTTACCGCGTCATGGTCCGAGACTGCTGCTGGCATAATGTCCACATCCCTTACCAGTTTTTTCAATTCCGTGGTGCCTAACAGGTGGTCGAGTCGGGCATACGTGCCGTGTGCGTGTGAATAGAAAGAAAATTGAGAGGTGTGTGGATGAGCTGCCCGCCAAAGGTCTACCAGCCCTCTAGTCTGTAGCCAACTTTTCCCTTCGGAAGACAGTTCCCCTGTTTGAGTATAGCGATGGCTCGATCTATCCATAGTCGTGTCCATTACTAAGCTTAGATCCCCTCCTACCAATAACCACCGCTCCTGTGCACTCAGGGATTCAGAAAGGGCCGCTTTCAGAAATTTCTCCTGTCCCGAGTTGGGCACATAGATGGACCCCACCACCAGGGGCGAGCCCCCCAACCAAAGCTTATAGGCTAAAAGGCGACCCTTCACTTCTGCTACTTTATCCCCTATCTGCCCTGCGAAGCGTTTAGCTAAGAGTATGGCCACTCCTGCTTTTTTATCCGTCGTTGAAGAGAAAAACTGCTGGGGAAATGCCCTGGACCTCATCCGGTGCCAGTCTTTAGGGAGGAGATGGGTCTCCTGTAGGAGACACACATCTGCCCCCAAATTCTCTAAATAGGACAGTATGGCTTTTCGTTTATTAGGGTTGTTCAGGCCCCTCACATTTAGGGTGGCGACTTGTATTGTGGATTGAGACATGACATATGATCGGAGGTGCCTCGCTTCGCCAGCGAATTTCCCCGCCCGTCGTGCGGATGTGTGACCTCTTCTCCCCCTCCCCCGATCTTCTCTGCATCGAGCCTATTGAGCCGGGTTCCCATTTGCAGCACACCAGTCCCCCCCCCACGCTAACCCCAACCTAAATACCCCAGTTCCCCCAAATTGTCCAGCGCCCGCAAGGCGTAGTCGCGTGCACCTGGAAAGAAGAAATAGCATGGACATATCGTGGACTGAAGGACCCCGCCTACCCGCTCCCAGCAGCCCCCCTCCCCCCAGCCCAGCATATCACACTTGTTTGCAGCAGCCCCTCCGGTGATCATGAGCCATCGTGGGATGCTGTGTCCTTGAGGACCGTCTCTAGCGCCGCCTGTCGTTCTTGCGCTATAGTTGTAGGATCGGGCCCCAGTGAATTAACAGGAAGGCGTCTCAGTTCGACTCTCTGCCACCGCTCTCGTGCTGTCCGGCGTTCCGGACTGGCCTTCTCTTTAGGGCTATGATGTGTCAGTCCTAGAATCTTGCAGGCCTCTTGCAATGATTTGATCTGGTGTAGTTTGCCGTCCCATTTGAAAATTAGACGGAATGGATGGCCCCAGGAGTATGCCACGCCTTTGTCTCGGAGATGTGTGGTCACCTCCCTGAACTCTCGCCTCTTCTGTAACGTGATGGCAGCCAAGTCCTGATAGAGGGCTATAGAGTGGCCCAGATACTTAATCGGTTGCTTCGCCCTGGCCTCCCGAAGAATGCGTTCTTTGAGGGGGTAATCTGGTAAGAAAGCTAAAATGTCTGGTGGGGGTGCAGGGGCCCGTCTCCTCAGCCCCACTCTATGTGCCCGGTCAATGCGGATCTCTAGATCTGGCGAGGCTTCTAGGATGTCACGGAACATCTCCTGTAGATATGGAACAATATCTGATCCCTCTGCGTCCGAAGGGACTCCCTTCACGCGTATGTTGTTCCGCCGAGAGCGGTTTTCAAGATCCTCCGTATGTGCTTGGAGTTCTATATGTTGTTCCCTTAGGCGTATCACCTCCTGCTGGAGCTGTGTTATGTCCTCCTCCCTGGCCTGTTCCTGGTCTTCGATTGTGGCCACTCTCTCTCCGAGCGCATCCACATCACGGCGGATCTCTTTCGCTTCGCCTGCCACTTCGCCTTTGAGTGTGTGGAAATCTTCGCGTAAGGTGTTGAACAATGTCTCCAGACAGGAGCGGGTGATCGGGGCCTCCGCACCCTCCGACTCGAGGTGGAGCTGTTTCGTAGGTGAGGACCGGTCTTCTCCCCCTCCAGCTTGTGGGGGTTTGGTTAACATGTCTTTCAGTGTTCTGCCCTTTTTTCTTCTCAATGAGGACATGGTGGCGATGTAGGTTGTAGGGCTTAGGGTAGGTCCCAGTGTGTTGGCTGTGCGCAGTCTATTATTTACCCCCTCTCACTGCAGTGGTCTGCACGTGGGCACTGTGTTACTGGCACCCCCGAGGCCTTTCGCGTTGCCCCCCACGGAAGCCCCGTGAAGCAGGCTCGCGCTCAGGCCCTAAGCAGTATGTGACTTCGCCCCCTGCTCAAGGCAGGTGAGATCGGCAGTATTGTCCTCTGCTTGCTATGTAGCTAGAGCTCTGGGTCTGGTGATTTCGACTAGGGCATAGGCCTCCCCTGCGCTCTGTGTTCACACTCCCGGTAAAGGCCCGGTCCTTGGCCACGCTTCTTGTAGGCTGCTACTCCTTTTGGTGTGCAAGAGTGTCCCAGTTCCCTTTCAGAAGCCAACCCCTGCCTCAGGGCATTTACGCCAGTCGATTGCTCTGGCCGAAGCTTTGCGGGGCAGAGCAGTCGCTCCGTACAGTGCCTTCAGCCTCCGCCACCCTGCTACGCCATCAGCCGCTGCCCCGTGGGCTGCCCGTCTCTCTGCTCCTATATGTGGCTAGGGTCGCACTCTCCTCCTCGTTAATAACCCCTACTCCGCCAATCTAGTCCTGGCGGCGTGCTGCACCGGTGGGCTTGTGGACTGCACCTTTCAGGCGCCCTGCAGGCCCTCTCCGACCTCAATGCCACCTCGCTTGGCCAGCTGCAGCCGCCAGCAAATAGGCCCTGCTTTTGGCGCCGCTCTGTTCTGCAGTGTGGGTCGTTATCGTGTGTTGAGCCTTGCTTGCGTCTTGAGCGCTACCCCGTCGTCTCAAGCGGCGTATGGGGCCCTTTCTGTCGTTGTCCCAGAGCACTCTAGAGTGGGCAGTAGACGCTCAGCCTTCTAACTCCCCGACCCCGGGGGCAGCCGCTTGCGATGCGCTCCGCCTGCTGCCAATTTGGCTTCTTTACGGGGGGTCCAGCCGTCTGAGCCCCTCTGGTGTAGTGCGCAGGTAGGCCCAGAGCCCCCTCCTTCTGCCTCCACGTGTTACTGCGCCCTTCGGGGCTTGCGGGCCACTCAGCCACCTTTTGTGCACCCGCAGGGAGACTCGCCCCTCGCTGTTGGGCTCCAGCCGCCCGCTAGTTCCTCCAGCTTCGCTGCGACGAGCGTGGCCCTAGACGGAGAGTCTCAGCCTTCCTTCTCGCAGCTGGGGTCAGCCTTCTATTTAGTCACCGGGCCGGACCACGGCACAGCCTGCTCTTCGGTCCGCGAGCACCAGCCGGTGCGTCTGGCCGATGCTCCGCAGGGCCGGTCGGCACCCCTCTGCTTCTCCCAGCACCGCCTCGGCTGCGTCTCTCTTGTGCCACTCGCAGCCCGCTAGGCCTCCCACTAACCGGGCACCCCAATGGTCGCCTGCTGTACGCCGGTGCCGGCTTCTACTGGGATCGCGGTTTAGGTTCCGCGGGTGACCTCTGGCGCCAGTCGACATTCTGGCCGATGCCCTTGAACTGCGGCCTGCCTCACCTCCACTCCACCCGGTACTGCCGCAGCCTCTCCGCTTCAGGGCGCCGCGCGGCCCGCTAGGCCTCGCCTCGCCCGCGTGCCCAGGCGCCTGTTCTTTTCACTCCACCGCCGGGCTACGCACGGGGCACCCTGCCGAGCCCCTCACCTTGTGCAAGTGCAACCGGTGACCACTTGTCTGTCCCCCTGGAGCCAGCAGCATCCCTCGATCACGTCTGACGGCCTCCGCTCAGCCAGCCGTGTCCGGCCGCCATTTTCTCTGTTCCGTCTCGCGGCCAGGCAGGTAACGCTTCCGCAGTCGATCAAGCCTCCAGCCCCACTTTCACTCTATTTGATGGCACTAACGGGCTGGAGGTGTGTCCCCTTCTTGATCCCGGGCTTTCGGGTGCTGCAAGTCTCGGGAATGGGCTGAATTGGGCGCCAGGGAGCGGGGAGACGATGTGAAGCACGTCTTACCCGCTCGCCATCTTGGCCAGGCCCCTCAACCGGTACACTTTAAATACTTACACAGGACCTATAGTTCACCGGCTCACAGCACCGTATAGACCCAACCTATCCTCAACTGTACTCGTTGTGGTGCTAACAATGCAGGATTATTCCATATGCCGTGGGAATGCCCTTCACTTCAGTGCTACTGGGGGGAGGTTCTTGCCCTGCTGGCCCAAATGATAGACTATTACCTATCACCTCACCTGCTTGTAACACTGCTAGAATATGTCAAAGACTTACCCAAGAGTATCAGGCGCTTTACCGCAATAGCTTTGCTCTTGACCAAGAGTAGGTTTGGAATGTACTGAGGAAGCTGAAACACTCCTGGAGGGACTGACTGGATTCTTGAAATGACAGTTTGCAACGTCGTATAGAAACATATACATTGATGCTTCCAATAACTTCTCGGCTGAAAGATATAAGGTGTAGCCTCCAAACTTGTGTATCTGTACAAGTCGCTAAGGGGCAACAATCCTGTCAAGGACCAACCGATGCCCACACATCTGCTGATAATGTACCAACCTCTGCCCTCTCTGGATTGCCACGACTATGCTTGCATTCTGCAGGGCTGGGAGTGGGAGTCTGGGATGTGGGGAGCCTGGGAGGGACCAGGTTGGTAGTCTTTGTGGTTTACCTTACACTTTGCATTGTGTGCCATTGTCAATGAACGGTATTACATCTGGATGCACCATGTTATTTGGGGTATTCTGCAACCATTGATCAATGTGGCTAAAATCTGTGGTTTCACTACAGCTGTTTTTAGGAGCATACTAAATGTACTGTATTTTTTCCCTTCGAATTTAATACAAATATTAATAGGACAAAAAAGAATGGTCCAATTGAGTGTAACCAATTTTACCAACACATTTAAATGGCCAGAGCACATGCACTGTGGCACTGATTAGAGGTGTAACAGGGCACAAAATCCTAATACAGCACAAAAGGGTGCAGAAAAGGCAAACAATCTTGGGTGATCATGCAGAAAAGGCATATTTATTGCACCAAATTGTGTTGACACATGGCACTACCTAAGACTGGTAAGACAACACTTCTCACCCACTGGTTAGTGTAACTGCGCTGAAGTAAATGGCTGAGGTTAACCTATCAAAATAGTATTTGCTGCAAGGTCCTGGGTGGGCAACTGCATATGTGTTCTTTCTCCAAGAAACACTAAACACAGGTCTCCTCCAGGGACATGAGTACTGATAACTGTTCATGTTGTCTGTCACTTTTAAGACATTCTTTATTGTTTAGACATGATTATTACACTCTCTCCGGTGTTTATGTTTTGAACCCACCATTTTGCTAAACATGTAATCCAGAACAAAAGCACTGGGTAGTGCTGTAAACCTGTCACCATAATTCTTGTTGTCAAAAGGTCGATGTGGAGGTAAGTTTCACCTTTTAGCCAGTCACAAAAGATTCACACACCCCATCGTCATCATCAGATGCCCAGAGGAACAATCCCACTTTTAGATCTTAATCAGCATCACTAATGCAGTACTTCAAAAGATTCACTTCAGAACCTTCATGAGCTGCTGGGTCAACCTGGTTTTAGGCCCGAAGTTAATATTTGTGAGTTTTTCCATACGATGTGAGCATCTGTGGAAAAGGCAGGTCTGTGGAGATTCAAAAATGGCACAACAAACCTATAGAGGTCTTCAAGGCCCTCTTACAATGTCCGTCCGTCCATCCATCCATCCATCCATCCATCCATCCATCCATCCATCCATCCATCTATCTATCTATCTATCTATCTATCTATCTATCTGTAACCATACAGCTTTGAGGGAGACAGGATAGCTGGCAGCCAGTCTGAACTGCTCTGGCAGGGAGTTATGGATGTCAAGATAGACAGTTTGCCATGTTTTTTATTATTTCAGACGCAAGCTCACAAAGAGGTGGTTTGTTTTTGAAACACAAAGTAGCAATGAACCAGTTGCACATCAGCTTTTTCCCCTGTGTCTGGGAGGCATTGATGATTTTTCCTGCCTGGTGAGACATGGCAGAGCCATGTAGGAAAAAACTATATCAGAAAGGCTGTCATGTATAGTTTGGGCCTTCTGAAAGGCCTTCTAATGCACTGTCGCTGGTGGCTTCATGATGGATGCGCAGTTAGTCAGGCATTTCCAATGGCAATACCTGTTTAGGGTCTTGTAATAATGAAGATGTCACCTTCAGAGCTTTTCCAACTGTACTTTGTTTCCAGTTAAAGAGAGAGCAACCCAGTCCTCGCAGCCAGGTGCAGCTAACAATAATAACTGCCAACTGACAGCGCTCGCCACTGGAATGTTATGTATGTCATACACAGAATGTAGTGATGTCACCCTGGTTCCAGCCTAGCTGAGACTACTAAGTACAGTATGACATACCTCCTCTCTTTACAGCAAATTTACAGAATACATTGCATTGGAATGTTGTAAAGTGTATATGGTAAGTAATTAAAAATGGAAATAATGACATATAACAGGAGAAAAGGACAACACACATACCCAGCCAAGCAACTTCCCTACCCAGACCAAAACAAAACAAACTCACAAACAAAAAGGACAACATAACATGCAGAACAAAAAGATAGTATAGCAACTGTACAGGACAGTATAGCAACTGTACAAATGACCAACAAACTCATTTGCCTGTTTGAGGAGAAGAGTAGAACATGTTGCTCCAGGGGAATACAAGTGCTGTACTGCAAAACCATACCAGGAACACATGTCCTATTTTTAAAAATTACCTACAACGTAATCCCCCAAATAAGCAGGAGCTCTTCTTGTCCTTTCTTCTCAACCTGCTCTCTTCGTATTTTCTGGAAAGCAACCATTACCACTCAACTCAGTCAACTCAGCCTCACTACTGGTCTGTGATTCCTCACCATGCTTATCATCCTTAAATGGCCAAGGCATGCTCACCTCATCAATAACCTTAGGTTTACCTCCTGTGCTACTCTTCTTCTGATATAAAGCCACTCTTCTTAGATTTCAGTTTTGACCATTTTCCAACCTGACCCAATTACCACCAATATGTCTTACTTGATATTGACTTCTGAATTTAGATAAACCTTTTGCAACTCCTCCCGACTTAACACCCAATCTTCCACCTGGATAAACCTCCCATGACCCTGTTCCATGTCAACCCTTGTTTTCCCGCCCACACTCCTCTCATGTATCCACGATGGAACCATTTTAGTGCCAGGTCATCTGCCCCTTATCAACTAAAACTGACTTTTGCCAGTTCCAACATGTATAGTGGTGCGATAAGACCACAGCATCTCTTTCATAGACCTATGCATTTGTACGCCAGTGGTGCATTCCAATTGCATGGTACCTTTCACTATTTTGCTCACCCTTTCACACAATCCATTGCCTTGAAGGTTGTGCAAGGAAGTACAAACATTCCTCACTCCCAGTTTTATAAAGAAACTTTCCATCTCCAGGGATGTAAGTTGAGTTCCGTTGTCAGTGAGGATGACTGTCGGCATACCCTTATGTCTAAACACCTCACTCAAAACATTTATAGTAGTTTCAGTAGTAATGGATCTCATAAACAGTACTTCCACCCACCTTGATTTTGCATCAACCAATACTGCAGTGTACCTTTCATGTTCCTGGAAACAATGAAAAGGTCCAAAGAAAGCTAAGCAGTTTTTTTCCCACACACCTTCTGCTTCCAAAACATGTTGGCCATCTTGTACCTTCCCAATTCTGACACGCAACCTCTTCTCTGATTCCTTACAACTCTCCACTCAGTCTTTAATCTGTTTATCCATGATTGACCATCAAAACCTTTCTTTTACCCTCCTTATCGTGAGTGTTTGGCCCAAATGTCTCTCGTGTGCCAAGCTAATGAGCTTGTTACGCATGGAAACGGGTGGTACAAAACGTTCTCCCCTCATAACCAGCCAATTATTTTGGACAGACAACTCCTCAATGACTTTAAAGTATGGTCTCAATGCACCAGAATGGTACTTTCCCTCCTAGCAACACCTGTAATCAGTCTCACTACCTCCTTAAGTGTGTCATCACTCTGTATACCCATGATCCAATCCTACTTGGAAATCGAGTTCTCCATACCCTCTGTGACATTGTACAAACTGGCCACCACCTCCTCACATTCCAGATCATCGTTGTCTATGCTATTATCTGGTAACCTTGACAGGCAATCAGCCACTGTGTTTTTCCATCCAGGCACATATTGTATATTACAATTGTATTGTAATTTGACTGGTAAATGAGCCAACCTCCTTGAACAATTCTTAGTGCCGTTCAGCCCCAAAACGTTAAAAAGGGGTTTATGATCTGTTCTTATGGTGAAAACCACTCCCCACAAAAACACCCGGAAGTACTTGGTTGCCCATACTGCTGCCAATGCCTCACTCAATGCCTCACTCATGCTCCATGACCAAGTATTTCCTTTCAGTTTCGGTCAAGGAACGTGAGGCACATGCAACTATTCTCCTCATCTTGCCGTGCATCTGCACCAACACTGCCCGATGCCCACTGCACTGGCATCTACAGTAAAGGAGGTCTTAAATTCTGATTGGAATGGTACAAGAACTTCAGCATGGACAATGTCATCCTTAACCATTTCGAATGCCTCCTGTTGTGCTTTACTCCACTCAAACTTCCTTCCCTTGTGCAACAATTCCCTCAACAGCTCTGTTTTACTTGCGAAGTCTTGCACACATCTGGAGTAATACTTCACTAAGCCCATAAAGGACCATAGTTGGTCTCTGCCATCATGCACCTGAACATTGACAATGGCACTCACCAAATTTTGCTTCAGCACAATACCCTCACTGGTGATGGGTAGTCTAAGCAGTCAACTTCTTGCATTCCAAAAACTATGCAGAGTTAAACCTGCCTCCCCTATTTTTCCCAACACCTCAGTCAGGGTTCTGTTGTATTCCTCTTCATTGTCCCCAAACACAAGGATGTCATCCTGAAAGGAAACAACTTTCTCTATGCCACTGAGAATTTTAGTGATAGCTGAAAGACGCTGGCCACTAAACAAAGACCAAAAGGGAGTCTATTAAACTGGAATGTCCCTTCTGACGTTATGAATTATGTAAATTGTCTACAATGTGGATGAAGATTAACTTGGTGGTAAGCGCTCTTTAAATCTACTTTGAAAAATACTTCCCTTCCAGATAGCATCAATATTATTTAATTAATATTGGGTATAGGGAAATTGTCCATAACCACACTCTCATTCAAACTGCATGAGTCAACACAAAAACAAAGTAACCCATCCACCTTTTTAGCTTTCACCACCAGAGCCAACCATTCAGTAGCCTCCACTGGCTCAATTGCCTTCTCAATTAACATTTGTTGTATGATTTCTTTTACTTGCCCTTGTGCTGCCATGGGAATTTTTCTCACAACATGCTTAACAAGGATTGCATTTGTTTTTAATTTAATGTCATGCATGTAACCCTTAACTTCCCTTAACTTAGTCTCAAATACTCTAGTGTTTTGATTCAAAATAGAGGTTAAGTCGTTTTCCTCAACCACTGTGGCCTGATTAACTGCTCTAGGATCGACTTTGATGTGTAAATCTGATGAGCCCACCCCAAAATGGGGTATCCATCCAGAGCAATGTATGCTTTACCATCAAGAGCAATGTATACTTTACCTCCTTCTGTCTCCCTGCAAATTTAACGGATGCTATAGCAAACCCCAAAACTTCAAAATCCGCCACTAGATAGCCCTTCAATACCACATCCGAAGGGATAAGTTCCAACCCTTTCCATGTTGCATTAAATAACCACTTAGGTATAATGATGTATAGGGAACCAGTGTCAACCATCAGCGACACCATTTTCCCATTTATTTCAAAGTCAGCCTTTGGTCGCTTCTTCTTCCTTTTCATCTGTTCCTCCGTATCCTCCATCTTGACGATTAACACTCTGTGATCAATTTCTTCCTCCTTCAAGAAAGCCACTTTTGTCGTATTTGCTATACACATGCATGCATAGTATCCTTTTCTTCCACACTTATGACACTCTTTACTTAGCGCAAAGCAACAACTCTTGGAATCGGGCAAATGAAAAGTACTGCTACATCTGTGACAAACATGTGACCCACTCCTAGCTGGGGTGTTATAACCCATGGTACCTTGTGCATGTTTATTCTTTGAAGTCATTCCTTCCGTAATTTGACATTTGCTCTTTATATCATTTACCAACTCCAAATCACTTTGCATTACTGCCACTTCTGACCCTTTTTCCTGAGCAAAGTGTTTCATCTCCTTCATACATTTTCTGACTTCTCCATGACTTTTGCAATATCAATTGCCTCGTTTAGTGTAGGATTTTTTGCAGCCTACAATCTTTCTTGTGTTTTCTTACTATAAATGTGAACAATTAGTTGATCTCTTATCATTTCATCAGTCAGTTGCCCAAATTGACATTTTGCGGACAACTCTCTTAATCTAGAGACAAACTCATCCACTGTTTCTGTAATACATTGTGGTTGTGTATAAAACTTGTGGCTGTGCATAACCATGTTCTCTTGTTTGGCAAACCTGGTACGTAACCTCAGAACAGCATCCTTAAAGACATCCTTCCTCCACTGGTTCAGGAAGATACTTAAAAACATGCTGGCCTTCCTTGCCTTAAGCTCCCAACAACAATGCTTTCTTTCTGATCGCTAGGAATCTGGTACCATCCAAGGCTACCAAATAGTTCTCAAAACAATCTATCCAGTCCTCCCACTCAATGGGAGGATCACTCGCAGACATAAGAAAAGGTGGTGGGATGGTTATGGCATTTCCCAGATTCATGGTTGTGATTTTGCCACCAGGTGAACAAACAAGGAGGAAATTAGTTTAAGGCTACTGTGCTGGTAAATGTAATTAGCATAACAGGGTAAAATAGTTCACCTTGTGGCCTGAAGGTGTCAGGTAGCATTGCCTGACGGCACTGAAACATAACTACAGAGCTGCACGTCTGCTCTCCGTGCTGTTCTCTGCTGGAGGCATGCTAAAATTATGGCTCAGAAGGGAAAGGTACAGGCTGCACACTGCTTTGTTTGCCTTTTTTTCTATGCATGCCGCCTGCTTGCTCGTAACAGGTTATATGAGGCAAAGGCTTGAGGGTATGCTTAGCTCGTGTCTTTGGTCAGGCCATATAGAGTGTAGCTGAGCAGCTCGCGCATGAGCCTCACTGGGATACGATGGGCCCACTGATTAACATTAGCAGTACTTGAAGCCCCACAGACCATGCACCTCACCCAGTGCTTGCATTGGAAAATATCTATGCAGTCCCCAGCTGGTTGAACCAAAGTCCCAGCAAGTACCCGGAAAATGGATGTAGGGCTTACCGTCATTTTCACGCGCCTCACCCAACCCTTGCATTGAAAATTATCTGCGCAGCCCCCGCTAGTAGAAACGAAGTTCCAGCTCGTACCTGGAAAACTGACCTAGCGCTCACTGTAGTTTTGACTTGCTGGCAAGTGGATGCTAGTGAAGTCCCAAAGCACTGCTGTTCACCTAACAGCGCTTACTTTCAAGACACCGAGGACGTGCCTCTCTTCGTGTATCAAAGTCCCTCCACCAGCATTGCAGGAATGTAAAAAATGTGCCTCACCTGGTCAGTGACACGATGGAGGTTTTTCTTTGGGTTCTCGGCCCTACAAAGTGTGAACACCTGGCTTCACACCTTCCATCGCCAAACATGTAATAATGAAGATGCCACCTTCACAGCTTTTCCAACTGTAGTTTATTTACAGTCAGAGACAGACCAACTCACTCCGCGCAGCCAGGCGCAGCCAACAATAATCATTGTCAACTGACAGCACTCGCCACTGGAATGTTATGTGTGTGATACACAGATGTAGTGATGCCACCATAGTCCCAGCTTAGCTGAGACTACTAAGTGCAGTATGACAGGTCTGTCATCAGAAATGTGATGGTTGCCTCACGTCTAAATGAAGCAGGAGTGCCATGAGTGTGGCACAGTAGGACATATGATGATTTATGGTGAACAACTTGTTGTGCCATATTCTATATAATCCTCTTTGCCCTCCTCTCATAGAAGATGTCAATTTATAAATATGTTAGCTGTAATTTGATCCTGATAGGCAGAGAGTTTCATTGACTGATTTAATTTTAAATCTCCTTGTTTGCATGATACGCACACAGTGATGGGCTTTAAAAAAAACTATTTTTATTGAATTTTATAGATAAACAGCAGCATAGACATCCTGCATCATTGTCATGCGTCATCATTGGGGCGACCCCCGATGCTCAATGCATGCATAACGTTTTGACTTCAGAATTTGATATATCGAGCACCATACAAAACTAGTTATCACAATATCAAAGATAATGCTCCTCATGGACATCTGGACCTTACTGGACTCCTCTCCCATTCCTCTATAGGAGTGCCAACCTGACCATTCCGTTTGCGTGGACACCCCCTGCCCAAATAGATTGTTTTTTCATTTGACATACACCAATCCATGTCTCGTACCCATCCCACCACCGTTGGAGCCTCTCTTGCGCCCCACAAACATGCTATGTTGCGTTTGGCCACTGCAAACCCCAAAGATAACCATATTTTCCCATATCTCAGTGGTAGATCGTCCCCCCAGTGTGCAAAAGACACGTTTTTGCTGAGTCCGGGATCGGTACCCCCATGACCTCCCCAGTAAGTTTCTGTAGTGCCAACTTTTAGGATCATATGACAGGGCAGGACCACAGGATGTGAAAGAATGTGCTACTCTCACCGCAACCCTGAAGGCAGCGGCCCATTGCCTGCATGGCAGTGCAGGAGTAGATTGAACTGTGCAAAATGTGTAACTGGATCAATCGGAATCCTGCATTAATTGCCACTTCACTAAAAGCCTCTAATGCTTCTTCCCACTCCACATTCCCACACTCCCCGACGTCCCCCTCCCACTTAGCTCTCAAGGTAGTCAGGATGTTGAGTGCATTGTTAATTAGTTTCTTATATATGAGCGAGACAGTTTTTTTTAGTCAGGGCTTCAGATAGAACTCTGTCCTCCAATGGCGAGGACTCTGGGACCAGGGTGTGTCTGGGATTGTGCGTTGTGAGTGCATGTTTAAATTGTAGGTATCTAAAGGATTCCGTGGCTGCCAAATCGTATTGGGGTAGGAAATCAGCCCAATCAAGCACATTGTCTCCCTTCCACATGTCACCCCCAGTGGATATGCCTATAAGGTTCCACTTCTTGAAGCCCTGTAGTCCACTTCGCGAAGGATGTTGCTGCACCACAGGGGTCATTTCAGTGGGCTTCCCCCCCCACAACCCAAAAATGTTGTTGCCATCCTCCACACCTGGGCCACTGTGAGTGTCTGGGGTAGAAGCCTGTTGGTATTGACCGAATTATAGAGAACCCCCGGGTAGCTCGAGTATCCCATCGAGAATCTCTCTAGTCTAAAGGCGGGGTTGTCCCAGGCTGCAAATGCCTAATCGTTGTTTAGCCCAGCAATATTTTCTAATGTCGGAGAGGCCGATCCCTCCGTCGTACACCCTTCGCATCAGTTTGAGGAGGGCTATGCGCGTTAGGCCCGTGTTCCAAAAAAAGCAGGTAGAGAAGGGACTCCGTCTTACAGAAGAATTCCTCAGGTATGTGATATGGGGTATTTTGTAGCACGTAAAGCATTTGGGGCAGCGTCATCATCTTAAACATCACCCCTCTACCCAGTAGGGATATTGGCAGGGCCCTCCAGTGTTTGACATCCACGGCGAAATGTTCCAGGATAGGAATTAGGTTGGAATAGTAAAAAAGCTGGGGGTCCAGAGTGGCATGGATTCCTAGGTATTTAAAACAACCCAGGGACATGGGTAGATGGATGCCTCTGGGCAGAGTGGGCGCTGGGCCTGTGATCAAGTGCATAAGTGTTTTATACCCTAAGGGGTCGATTCCGATTCGGGCCGGAAATTTCTCCGACCGAACCGGACCCGGAGAGATTTCCGACCGAATCGGACCCGTGCAGTCCGACCGAACGAGTACGATGCGGCCGTATGTTATCGGACACGAGTCGGTCGGACTCCCATTGAACTCAATGGGAGCCGGTCGTACAACGCGTACGCGGGCTCCCATTGCCTCAATGGGTGCGAGGCGGACAAGGGCGCCCCCTACAGCGGGTACGCCGCGAAGCGCTTCGCGGCGTACACGCACAGGTAGGGGGGACCCTTGGGTCCCCCCTGTGTGCGCCTCGCGCGGCTACGCGTACAGGGGGGTCCGACACGGACCCCCAAAGTACGGCTCCGACAGCTCTTACGAGCCGGAGTGCGCGGCTCGGTCGGACTGCTCGCGGCGCGCATCGTACTTACCCGGCCGGGAAACGTCTCCATTGCGCGGTGCGAATCGGGTCCGACCGAGTCGGTCGGAGCGGTTCGAGTCCGAGCGAGTCGGTCGGAGTTGTCGGGACGCCCGGACGAGTCGGTCGGCGACTTCGCATCGTACTCGCTCGGCCGGACCCGCGTACGGTTCGGTCGGGAAACAGGCTTTCGCATGGCTTTTTTCCCGACCGAATGGTATTGGGTGCGCCTCCGACCGAGATCGGAATCGGCCCCTAAGTGTCTGCCAAAGATTCGAAGCAATTGGGTGAGCCTAGTGATCGTTATGAGGGGATTCATGACATAAAAAAGGATGTCATCAGCGTATAAAGAAATAAGCTCTTCACATGATTCCCCCCAGTGCACGCCCTGAATTAGTGTATCTTGTCGGACCCACACTGCCAGGGGCTCCAGAGCGAGGCGAAAGATCAGTGGAAAAAGTGGGCATCCCTGCCTTATCCCCCTGCAAAGAGTACAATTATGGGATACCGTGCCGTTAAAGTCCCCCCCATAATCAAGACCTCCTCCGGCATCTGGAGTAGGAGCTCCCCCAATCTCGGTAGTGAGTGATGGTGGTGGCGGGGTGGGATATAAACGGAATGCAGACTGATGAGGATTCCCTCCCAAGTGCCTGACTGGGCCATCTGCTTCCCCTGGGGGTCGTCCCAGGTTTTGTGCAAAATAAATGGGACTGAGGTCTTGATAAGAATGCCTACCCCTCCCCCCCGTGAGTCGGCGGTGTATCCTGCATGAGCTGTCTTATTGTAGCCTCGTATGCACATAGCCCTGCAGGAGTTGCCCAATAGGTGGGTCTTCTGCAATAGCACTATGTCCCGGATGTGCTTTTGAGGTATTGATGGATCATTCGCCATTTCATCTTATTCCCAAGGCCGTTCACGTTCCACGAGAGAATTTTCAGACGTTATAGGTCATGGTTATGCTGTATACAGTGGATCATAATAGGTATACCCAACGCGTCGGAGGAGCCCCAGATGACGGCACTACTAGTGTAATAGTTGCTGCTTTGTAACTTGAACTGTAACATCCCTTGATCAAATGTAACTAACCTCCTCCCTGCTACTCTGCATGGTGGGTTTCGAACTGCACACCCAACCCCAAATAGCACATTGAACATTGTAGTTCACTTATTACGGGGGAGACACTTAGCCAGTGCAACCCCAATGGTTACCTGCTCCCCCAGGATATGCCTTTGAGAACCACCCCCCCCAGAGCGCCTCAAGATAAGCTTGCTCATAGTTCCAGTTTGCCAGACCAGATCCATGGGCATGGGTACGAGCCCGGTCAGACCCAACACAGTTCAGGTGCCCGTCGCAGGCAGGTTGTTCCCTCCTCTCTGTCCCAGCATTGGGATCATAATCTTCTCTGTCTCTTCCCGATCGCCGCAGGGCGCCAGCCCTCCAGCCACTCCCAGGCTGTCTCTGGAGTTTCGAAAAACCATGTTTTCCCCTCTGCAATGACTCGAACTTTGGGTGGGAAAAAAATCATATATTTGATGTCTCGCTTCCTAAGCTCTTTCTTGGCCTCCAAAAAGCTCCAGCGCAGCTGTTTGACCTTGAGGGTAAAATTTGGGTAGAGGCTGATCGTTGCGCTCTCAAATTTCAAGTCCGGAGCACGCCTCGCCGCATGGAGTTGGCGTCTCTGTGGTCGAATAGTCGTGCAATAATTGTGTGTGGAGGCTCACCTCACCTGGGAGCTGACATGGGGACTCTATGGACCCATTTGACAGAAAAAAAGTTTGAGAGGCCTTTGGGCTGCAGCACGTCAGTTGTAAAGTTTTCCACAAAGAAGTCCTTATAGGGTTCTTTTGCCTTCTCTGGGACCCCCACTAGGTGGATGTTATTGCTTCTGGATCTGCCTTCCATGTCTTCCAGACGTGCCTGCATAATTGCATTGTCCTTTTGTAGGGAGGTTACGTGTTTCCGTAGCTGAGCTCTGGCCTCAGTAACGCCCGAGACGTCTGCACTGTGTCACAGAGGCGTTCCTTTTCTTTATTGAGCTCAGCTCTTATGAGCAACATTTCGGCCACCACAGAGTCAAATTTCGATTCGAGAGTGCCCTTTATACTTTGTATGCGGCCATAATTTCTCGGAGAGATGGTTCCAGATTTTTTCCTCCCTGATCTAGCCGCTACTCGTTAAGAGTGGAATCTTTGTCTCTCTGCACGTGCGTGGGGATTGCATAGCAATCCATTTTGTTTTGCTGCAACTTTTTAAAATCCTTGCCCCCGCCATATTGGATGGGCACTGTCCAGGCTCCACTCCACCACCTGCAAGGAGCTATTTCCACACCGCCACACCACATGCCGCCGACGGCCAGGGTGGGGTCTCAGAAGGGGGGCACCGTGCCACACAACCCCCACAACCAGGCCCCAACCTGTGGCCTGTTGGCGTTGCTGCCTCCTGGAACTGCCTCCAGGCTGCGTTGTGCCTCACTGGGTCCAGATGCTAGTGTTCGCTCGGGGGGGCAGTCTGTTCATCAACTTTGAAGTGAAAGAAGGGGGAAGCGGGCCACCCCTGCATCTCTTCCCTCGGTCCAGTTATGGTTCAGAAAATTTCTGCCCCCCTGCCCCTCACCTTCAGGATCAGTTGACTTGTCCCCAGGGGCGCAGGCCCGGTACACTCACTCTGCTCCGTGGCTGTCGGCGCTCTCACTCGGCCCAATTCTGGGAGCGGTTAGGCCTGGGCAGCCAGCAGGAAATGAGAGCAGCCCTCGCGCCAGTGCACATGCACAGCACTTCGCCCAAGGCCGTCTTGCTCTCTGCTCTCCATCGCACCATCTCTTGTGGTGGTCGGGGCTCCCTGTCGTTCTCTCCTGCCTCACTCTGCAGCTCCACAGGTTCAATGGGTGCTTTTTCACAGGCGGTGTGGATGCCGGAGTCCACAGCACTTTCACGGCCTCGCAGGGGAAGGCCGCACGAGCCCAAGGCGGCCCCGCCCTCGGTCTCTGCCGGTCTGACTCTTGTGGTGGTCCTGCCTCACCTTCACCTGCTCCCAACTCACTCTACAGTTCCGCTGGGTCGATGGGTGTTCTCTCGCAGGCGGCGTGGATGCCGGAGCCCACCACACTTTCATGGCATCTCAGGGGAAGGCTGCCTCATGTTTGCACAGCCCTGTCCTCCAGCGGCCTCACCAAGACAGCCCCAGCAAACGGTGATCCAGGTAGGAGGGGGGACTCCCCATGGCTGTCTAGCCGCCTCAGGGTATGAAGGGGCACTCCCACACCGGTGTTAGACGGATACTGGCGGATTTTCATGGGGAAGGCGACACGGGTCCGGAAGCTCCCTTAAGATGCAACCGCCATGTTGGCAGTTGGCCACGCCCCCCACAGTGATGGATTTAATCAATCTGATACCTGTACAGGTATCAATGAAATCCACATTCACGTTCCATTACATTCTGTCCGCAACAAGTGTGCTGGGTCTGAACATTCTCTAGAAAGCTCATGTCTTGAACTATCCTTATGATAAACATTTTACCCAGTGCTTAATTTGTAAAAAAATAATATGTTTATGGGTCAAAGTTTTCTTAAGAACCCACTGTCATCACTGTGAATGGCAGGTTGCTAAATAACAAGGCTGCCTATTTTTTATTTCAACACAAGCCACTTTTGTCTACCGCTCTTAACTTCCAGTATTTTTATCTTACTCATTGAGGTTCCTTTGATCATTGCTTTCTCGCTTTGTCCCTATTTTCCTATGTTTCTCTTCCTCCTTCTTTCTCTCTGGTCCCAAAAGATGAGTGTTAATGCCCACCATCTGCAACCATCCAAACAAATTTAACATCAGTTTTACTGGAGTAAAATATCTTTCATAGAAAATTTTATAATTTGTTTGTTCAAAAACGGAACGGTCCAAGCGTTTTTTTCCCAAAGCACTCAGATCCCTCCGTAAAATGCATCATGGGGCAGTCACTGACGCTCTTCACTGTGTCGTGCATTTGTACACAATCATTGATGTATATCTGTTCCCTGAAGTAGCGGAAAATGTATGAGATCACAACCAATCTGGTCCCATGCTTTCTAAAGGAATGTCCGCCATTGTAAATGGCAACTTGTATGTCTTTGTCTTGTCACTAGTTTTGCCACTAGTATTACAGGTGACAGTTGCAACTTCATTCTTTCTCTTTATCACAATATGAGGCAACTAGTCTATTATGTATTTTATACTGACGGTTGTTCAGACCATGCAATCTCATGTATCAGCCTGTGGCATCAAAGGACTTCCAATCACGTGAGACCTTCACAAAGAAAATGGCTGTTCCTGCTGAATATAATGTAACTCCACCACTCAGTCTTTAAATAACCATGGAATGCCTCCTCTTTTATGGGCTTGTGGTTACTTTCAAAGGTGGCACATTCA
This sequence comes from Calotriton arnoldi, assembly GCA_963921515.1. Classification (NCBI taxonomy): domain Eukaryota; kingdom Metazoa; phylum Chordata; class Amphibia; order Caudata; family Salamandridae; genus Calotriton; species Calotriton arnoldi. The sequence continues at coordinate 1,048,121 of CAWUFW010006948.1, read as the reverse complement.
ATAGATTCTGTGAACAATGCTGTTTTTCTGGAATCTCTTTCTGTCTCATTCATTGTCTGATCGCTTAAAGCAAAAGATAGATAGCCTGATTCACAAACTGCATTGTGTAGTGCATAAAGTAGTACTACAGCAGTACTACCGACTTAATACAAACTGCAGTTCACAAACCTACGAGGGTAAATCTCCACCTTCACCTTCACCTTCACCTCTCCAATCTTTTCTTTGGGGAGGTCCTCACACATGTAAGTTTGCTACTCAGTAGTAAATGTGATATGGACTGGGGAAGTAGCAGGAAAAAGTAACATTCTTTCTACTAAATGGGAAGAATTTAGGGACGAGCAAGGAAAGGTTAAGGAGGATAGGGAGAGTTGCAGGGAGGGACGTAAACCCACCCTAAATATAGTAAGCCCTTTGCTATTTACAAAATTCAATTCTAAAGTTACTGCTGCCAAAAAGGACTAAATGTACTCCACCTCATTGCTGAAGTAATTCCAGCCCCACACATGGCCAACCACTGGTACGGCAACATCTCCCATAGAAAATAATGAAGGTAGGGAATTAAAAATAAAATCCCATAGAAAACAAAGTGAAATTAAATTACGTTTTAAACTTGTTACAAATATAAATATATTTTATTTAATGTCAAAAAATTATCTAAAAATTTAATTTTTTATTTTTAAGTCTGGTAATAACCTTTTTTTAAAAATGTAAACATTAATGTAACATTATTTTGTATTAAAATATTATTACTTTGTTCTTAATTAATCCTATACATCACTTTTAAATTTACTGCTAGCTGTTATTTTTTTAAATTTCATCTTCGGAAAATAATTTTAATTTAATTTAATATATTTAAAATAATTTCATTTGAAATAAAAATGTTGTTTATAGTGCTGTAGTATTTTTTTCTATTTTGTTCTACATTTAAAACAAATATGTAAAATTATCTAATATTTATATTTAACACAAAAAGTATTTTACTATTTTTTCAAACATATTAAACTTGTTTACTATATCTTATATTTTACCATAGGGAGATCTCCGTGATTGGGATTAAAAGAGATGTAGAGTCTGTTGATCTGCTCAGGTTAAAACATAAACTCAGATGCTGTTGAGCTGCACTTACTTAAAAAAAGCAAGGCATGTATTGAGGAATATCTCTGGACAAATGAAACTACGCACGTGAATGTAGACTTTAAATTATTGATGGGCTCTGAAGCTCTTGAGGTAATGATACCGGTTTGTGAGTTTTTGGATTGTTTAATGATCTAAAATCAGAGTTAATATATATCTAATGAAAATATTTGATTAATTTTGCAATGTGGCATTTGCTTGCGTTTTTTGCACAGTTGTTTAGATGGATTATGTTGATGCCAAAAATTAACTATTAATAGCACTAAATATATAAACATATGCACGAATAAAGAACACACTTTCTTTGTTCTCCCTTTTACTCACACTCGCTTTTTCTCTCTCTTTCTATTGAGTTTTGAGATAAACTGCAATGATAAGGGCATGCTTCTCTATAATTAGCAGATTCTGTAACCAAAAATATATTGTATTGTACTGTATTGTAATTGCATTTATATAGCGCTTACTACCCCTGACGAGGCGTCAAATCGCTTTTTCGGCGAGTAGCACGCTACTCCGGAACCCAAGAAGGATTAGTGTTGAATTAGTATAGTGAAATATGAAAGTAATTTGAGTGGTGGATAGGTTAGTCAGTTATTTGGATTCAGGAAGATAGCAGAGGGATAGAAGAGGGAAAAAGGTTTGCATTTAAATAGTGCTTGTTACCCCTGATGGGGTGTTCAAGCGCTTTTTTTGGCGAGTAGCACGCTACTCCGGAACCCATAAAGGATTAGTGTTGAATTAGGATAGTGAAATATGAAAGTAATTTGAGTGGTGGATATTAGTCAGTTATTTGGATTGAGAAGGATAGCGGAGGGATAGAAGACGGAAAAAAGGTTTGCATTTACATGGTGCTTGTTACCCCTAAAGGGGCGTTGAAGCACTTTCTTGGTGAGTAGCACGCTACTCCGGAACCCATAAGGATTAGTGGTGAATTAGTATAGTGAAATATGAAAGTAATTTGAGTGGTGGATATTAATCAGTTATTTGGATTGAGAAGGATAGCGGAGGGATAGAGGAGGGAAAAAGGTTTGCATTTATATAGCACTTGTTACCCATCCCTGTTGGAGTGTTGAAGTGCTTTTTTTGGCGAGTAGTACGCTACTCCAGAACCCATTAAAGGATCAGTGTTGAATTAGTATAGTAAAATATGAAAGTAATTTGTTAGTCGGTTATTTGGATTGAGAAGGGTAGCAGAGGAATAGAAGAGGGACAGAGGTTTGCATATATATATAGCGCTTGTTACCCCTGATGGGGTGTTGAAGCGCTTTTTCGGCGAGTAGCACGCTATGATGAAAAGCTACATCAATATGCACAGATTAATCGTACACTCTAATCGTAGAACTTGTGTCTGTCCCCAGAGAGCAGTTCCAACATGAGAAGGAAAACACATCATTCAAACACCGATGTTTCAAATTAGGCACCAGGTGGTTTATATTATCCATATTATTAAGGTCGCTAAATGGGCAGATTGTTTAGGCAAAGAGGTCATTCAAGTTGATAAAATCATGTTTTCCATTACGCAGCAACAGGTTAATTGTGCTTTCTATTAATGGGTCTAATTCGAACTGTACTTCTACTACATTTTTTTAGGATGGACCGTATTTTTCCTTTTTTTTCTTTCTTTAAATGTGTTCCACTGTAAGTTCCAACATTTTGATACAGTAAATGTTTAACCAAAGGAGTGAAACAAATCCCTGTGAATAATATAGGCATTGAGACAGGCTCTGGTAATTATTTTTGAAACTGCTCATTTTCTAAAACCTTTTGTCTTCCAAATTATATCGCACTTGTAATGGAAAAGCAATGTTCAGTCAATGAAACGAGATATCTCTCCCCTTCATAGAACAATTCACTTTACCACAATATCTCTTTTCGAATTTAGAAATATGCACGTAGACGAAATGCACTTGAATCGTTTCAGACTATTTTATCCTCATTTGATTCTTCTAACGAACAATTAATATAAATACAAATGCACAAATAAAGGCAAATGATTAAATATAAGGGTTTATCATTGCAATTGAAAGAAATGAGCCAAATAAAAGAGACAAGAATTGGTCCTATTCATAAAAGGGCTTTATAACAAAAGGGGGAAAAAAGCTGAATTGTTAATTCTCAGAGCATACATGGTAACAAGTGATAAGAAGGTATTTGTGTACACAATGTATGATTGATCAACCGGAACATATATGATAGTCATTTGACCTTGCGAGAAAGCAAGGTTAAGCCTGATTCACAAATGTTACTACAAAGTATTTGGCAATATGCTTCTGTAGGATTACTCCTGAGTTTAGAGAAAATGTACAACTTTTATTAATTCCAGAGACTCTTATGAAAAAGTTATAGTTTACAATGAGTGCTGACATCAGTATAAATCCGCCCTTGTGAATTTCTACCAAGTGGAAAATTCTGCACACAGAAATTTGACGCAAATATTCATTAGCACATTTAACTTGTTTCTTTCTCCAAGAAACCTATTCCTACACACACCAGGAAATATTAGATTACCTTCTCCTCTCACCATCCTGGAAAAACACCTACTCCTGTCCTTGACATGAACAGGCGTGTATATGTTTCCAAGGTGGCCACCTACCTGCAGGTTGTTGATAAATGCTAAAAGAAAAAAAAAATACTTGCTTATGCAGGTGGGCCCGCCAATAAATAGCTACAAACCCACCAATTCTACATCTGTGGATCCCAACTGTAGGGAAATTCACCCTACTCCATCACCTGCCAGATCTTGCCCACAAACCCTGGATCCATAATGTCTAAAAGGGACAACAAATCCAGTATTGGGGTTGGCATGTCCCATAGGGATAAAAGTAAGGACCTTATGAATAAAATAGTTTTTATCCATTCTTTTCCATTCTGTGTCTAAGGGAAATATATTGATACATCAGGGTCTACATGTGCTACTTCACTCCAAAGGCTATGTTAGCTCCAGTTCGCCACACGACCTTCCCCTCCTACATAGTTATTTGTTCTCCTGTTCCCTTCCTTTAGTTCTGTTTATCCTTCTCAGTTAGGCAGGATGTTGCTGTTGCATCTGTTTGTTTCCTCCCTCTACAATTATTTGCTTCTATATCTTTGGCTTTCGTCTGGTTGTTGGGAATATCTCATCTTCTTCTGCAATGATCACAACAGCACCACTGGTGGAAATCGAGGTAAGAGCCAACTGCGAATTATTGTCATACCAATATACACTGTTAACTTCAGTACTATTGTGCACAAGAGAGGTCGCTGACAACTTTGACAAATACTTTCCTGACGAACAAGCCGTATGGAGAGAGTACTCTATCGTCCTCAGAAGAGGTCTGACTGCAGCTGTGTTTCACTCTCTCACTCCCCTCCCTTCCCCACTATCCGCAGTGTTAGGCCGCTTATCAGCAACATTTATTACGGCAAAGGGATGGTTGATTCATGTCGGATTCAGACTCATCTGGTTCTTAATATTAGCAATGAAAAAGAGTGCTGGCTTGCCTCTGGAACCTGCTAAGGATAGGATTAGGACAACTACTCAGCTTTAAGAAATGGTTGCCATCCTAGTGCTTGGAGGTGAACTGAAGAGGGCAAACCTGCTACTGTGTCTGCCTGAGGTGAGGACTGATGACTGGCCTACTATGTTCTTCTACCTAGGCTTTGGAAGCAATTCTCAAGGGTGAGCCCAGCAAGCCTGCTGTGTTCCCAGGGGCATAAAGGACATGAAAGACATCTTTACAGAACAACCAGCAGTCTAGCTTGAACCTGGCTGAAGAACATAAAGGTCAAGAAGAGCATCTTTCCAGAAAAACCTGCAGCCGAGCGGAAACTGGGACAAGTGTTAGAGCCCTTCCTGAAGAGAGTGGTTGAGTCTATCTCTCCCTGCTACCTTTACTCCGAAAACAAATGAGCTATTCTTTGTTCTTTGGGAGCTCCTGGAGTGGCCTGTAGGAAGATAATAAGCAGTATGAAAAGTTTGAGAGCATTTGAGTGTAAAATCCTGGAAGGTAACTAACCCTGTTTCTGCTCTTCTGACCTATGTGAGGTAGTGCAGCTTTCTGATAATTGTTTTTGATCTATTGCTCAGTGTGTCGTCCATGGCCGAATTTGGTAATGCACATAGACTTACATTGACTTTTACACCTCTGTTGGTCCAATGGAAGATTTTTCCATTTAAAAATTAGATGTATGTAATAATTTCGACCTTCATATTTTTTTTTTTTTTTTCAAATTACTAATTTCGGAATACCTTTGTGTTAGTCTGCTAAGTGGCCACACATTTATTTCCCCCATGTTTTGTTTGACTTTATAAATATGTTTTCATATTCCTTTCCTACTTATATATAGTTTATTACTCTTTTCATCCCTCTCTCTCTCTCTATCCCCCCTCCCTCACTCTTTCTCTATATCTAAATATATATTATATGTATTTGTGTATTTATATATATGTATATATATATGTGTGTGTGTATATATACATATATATATGTATATGTGTGTGTATTATATATATGGATATAGCCAATACAGTCACTGAAAAAAGCATTGGAGTCCAGAAGATATGCTCAGGCTCATTCAGAGTGGATGTGTGGATACTGATTGGCTGGTCACAACATGGATAATATATTGTGGCAGCCATTACAGGTCTCGAGGACTCAGTCTCCCAGTCCTGAACAAAAAAAATCCTTAGCCATATAAGGGGGCAGGATGGGCACAGCCTGTACCCTAGGGCCAGGTGGGAAGTCAAAATGTAAAATGTAAAAAACAAAGTGGGTCACGGGCACCCCCTGGCATTCTTTCCCTCTGACTATTTGCTTCCCGACCTCCTGTTTTGCTGACCTCATTTTTGCTTGCTTTCAGATTCTGGGCACTTCCCCTCGACATCAGTGCGCGGTTTGATGATGGTGCTTTGGGCGGCTCGACAATAACACATTGCCTGTAACTCAACGAAATCCGATGGGGACGCAGTGACCCGACTGCATGGAAAAGGTCAACACATCGTGTTTTCAACGTCGAAGCTTTGCTCCATACAAGGAACTTTTTCAGCGGACCCTGCGTGCGTTCTGTAGCCTGCCTGCCCTCCATCGTGGTCAGCCTGAACTTTGGATATGCACCGGTCCCCCGCTACCTCAAGGAACCTTTTGACCGCTAGTGACTTCTAAGCACTGTTTTCACATTTAATATTTAAAAATTCATATCTCGACTTCTGCTTATTGGATTTTTGTCAATTTGGTGTTGTTTTACTCAGATAAATAGTCTTTATTTTTCTATGCTGGTGTGGAGTCTTTTTGTGTTTTTTTTCATTCAGTTACAGTAATTAATGTTTTACACAAATACTTTACATATGACCTCTTAAATTATGCCTGACTGCTCTGCGCCTAGCTACAAGAGGGTGAGCACAGGTTAATTTAGGTTGTGCATCTGACCTACCCTGAGTGGGATTGTGGCTCCTGCTTGGACAGGGTGTGTACTCCGCTAACCAGAAACCTCATTTTCTAACAATATAAAATGCATATTTAATTTAAAGGCGAAGTAATGCAGTATATGTAGTGTCTTCCGATCTGCAGTGTGTCCAATGGATTTATGTTAGACTGTTTTAAGCATAGAAAGACTGTGTATTGCACTCTCACTCACATTGCATTATCCTCACTCACACTTCATTACCTCTCACATTTACTCTGTCAGGACTCTGTCTCATTTGCAGGATGATTAATGGATTAAAAAAGCAAGAGTGTTATTTAAATGTTTTAATAAACAAATTCCCGGACTCAGTCGGGGATCATTCGCCTACTTCTTACTAAATATTAATGCATTATAGGGGTGGTCAACCTTGCCAACAGCATAGGACCTTATGAAAACTTTCAAATTTCAATTTACACCAGATTAATTTGTAGCCCTGTGTTTTCAGGCATTTGAAACTTAATTCTTTAAGCATGCTCACCCCTGCTTTTCTGTACTCTGCCTGACTACATCAAGGGGGTGCTGTTGTTGTGTGGGCATTCATAGCTGCAAGTGTCTCCATGGCAAATGTCCCACTTTACGTTAGTTATTCTGGGACTTGAACTTGTACTGCTAATGTTGCAACATGGGGTCTGAAACCCACAGCAGTAAGCGCAGTTAGGTAAAAAGTCAGGATTAGCCAACATATCACACATACCAATGGGACACCTTGCAGCTATGAATTGTGTTGGCATGTGTAAATTCTTGTGTCATGTTTTCATTACTATCTCATGAGTATGGTGACAACACTCTTCACAGGTATATTTCACTACACCTTGTGTTGAATGTTTAAAGCCTATGGTGTTTGGCAGATGCCATGCTACCATTACTAACTTGTTAGAAAAGGAGGCTGATGTATCAAAGGGTTTTACCCATTCTCTGTCTGTGGGTAAATGCAATAGTACATATTGGCCAAGATTATTATGAGCAACCATTTCACCAAGCAGTGAAATAATTAAAAGCTGTCAAAAGATCAGATATGATTTTATTCTTCCTAGATTCTCTACAGTATATAAAATTAGTAGATCCGACCTTAAATATAATTCCGAATTCTGCATCTTTAATCCAAGCTCATAAAACTGGAGGAAACAGTATTTTGTGGTATCCCTAAACAACAAAACTCAAACAGAATAGTCCTAGACGTATCTTTCTTGCTGCTATCTTGTATAACAGATTTACACTGTGTTGGCCCCTTCAGAAAGAAAATAAATGACTCAATCTCTGACTTTCATTTCTTTGAATGCCATTTTAGTTTGCCTTTCTGCAGGTGCTTATCACTTTATATTTTTACACTGATGAGGGTTGTTTCCCTTTCGTTGGGGTTTTAAGTTATTATGGGTTTAAACCTAAAACAGGAGAGCCTACCCTAGGGCTGTACTAGTCACTCCTGTGGGTGGCTTCCGGGTACATACAGTGTTCCCACTCTTGTGCTCGGTCTATAGACAGTAATACAACTGGGTACAGTGATATTGCACAAAAATGTGTTGGAAACAGAGCTTGCAAAAGGCACTAGATCTTGGAAGCAGAATAGGTTAAATCTAAATTTTTCTCAGTTAGGTCTGTTATAGGTTTGTTTAGTTTATCTAAATGCCTATTTATCATGTCTATCTTCTTCCATTAGGTGGTTTAATTCTTTTGGGGAAGAATGAAATGTAATACCACAATATTTTACATTTTTAACAGTTATTAAATGCATTAAACCCTGGGCTAACATACTAATTACTCCATGCAGGAGCCACATAAGATCTTCAGTAACTTCAGAAACAGAAAAAGGTGTGCTTTGTATCAATTTGATTGAGAGAAGATTATAGGATGCCTCTTTTTTAGAGATCGTTATCTGTCTATCATTAAGACTGTAAGGAAGAAAGATGGTGGAATAATTTGAGTGACCAATGCACCTTATGCGGGTTAAGTGTTGATGGTGCCCAACTGAACTGAGTCAGTCCACACATTCGAGCTTACACATCTTGTAAAGAGCTCAAATCTTCCTTCAAAAGATTTAAAGCAGAGGGGTGATCGAAGAGACTGTGTAAATGCTTTTAGAAAGAGTCTGAAAACCACTATCAATAACTTTGAACGTGGTTTGCATTATTTTTCTACCAGCATCCCTAATTATCTCTGCAGCTTCCCTCTCAGAATATGTAATTTCTTCTTTTATAGCTGCATAAATCATAGTAGCTATAAGCCTTTTATTTTCTACTGGATGCATCCCCAAAAGAAAATCACTTAAATCTATATTGTCTCTTATTTTGACATATATCTCATCGCAGCCCTCAAACTAGATTGTGTTAGCCATCTTTAGGACAACTTCCATACAATATAAGTGGTTTTAGGCATAGGGGAACATGCATTATACCGAGGGTTTGGTCTATTTGCTAACAGACTGATAGCTTTAGACAGAAACCTTGACTAACATGTACCAGTATTTGTTGGCCATAAGGCTACACCATCTGAACCAAACAGTGTTCAATTTAATTTTAAGTTCCATTCTGTATCATTTTATTCAAATCATTAACAGCAATATTTTCTTTCCACTTCCAATCAGCAAAATGTGTCAAATTAGGTTTCAAAATTAATGCTATTTTTAAATATTAAGGGGCGCAATGCCCAGGCAAGTTGTTTGCTGCAGTCTTATTTTAAACTATAATTTTTCTAGGAAACATGTATGCTCTGAACAAGGTATCAGTTCACTCAAGTTTCCAAAATGTAGTTCCCCAGATATTCTTTTCATTAATATTTTCTCTCTAATATTTATAACATTGTTCTAAAAATGAACCAATGAACTGCAGTGAATAGATACATCTATGAGCAGTAATCAAAGTCTGCTAGTTTTTCAGGGTCTTGAAAATAATAAAATGCCGATTTGTCATCACTGTTAAAATATTAAAACCTTCTCTTTAGAATGGTTAATTGGTGGGTTCCTCCAATGCTCCCACTGTCCAAAGTTATATACTTTCCTCGGGCAGATAGATATATGAATCTAGTAATGTCCATAACAATGGAAAATGAAAACATCTTAATGATTCTCCACATCTAGATATTGATCTTAATGAAAAATTTCCTAGCTATCGTAATGGAAAGTTTTAATTCTTTTAAGAACTCGGAGGCAAGGATTATGCTATTCTTTCTTCACTTTATTGAATAGCAACCATTTAAAGTAAAACACCAATAAACTATCATTCTCATGAAGTCTTGGGAATATTACAAAAATAACAATAGAGTCCAACAGGAGGATCGTCTGTCCACCTTCCACCAGTCAGGGGGCTCCAGCCGGATTACAGTCCCTTGTCACTGGCCCTTCCTCCTCTTTCATTCCTGCAACCAAATGACATACTTTAGGACACAACCATGGCTAAGGGTTAACCCTGAAAGAGAAGATTATGCAATTATGTACTCTTAAGTAACAACACAGTTAGAACATTATATCGATTAGAGATATACTCAGAGCATTACTTACACCACAACGAGGGTGGGGAGGTTCCAGGCAAAGGCGAACCTTGGGTGGGATAATCCTCGCCTCCAAGTCCTTAATAGAATTGAAACTTTCTGTTACGATAGCTAGGAAATTTTTCATTCTATGTCAGGACCGGAGGCGAGGATTATACTAGTTTATAGCTTATTTACCACCAAGTGGGCCATCTGCAGGACCGGTTTGAAGTAAAACCGTTTGAACGTAGAGTCCGAAGACCAGTCTGCAGCATTAAGGATATCCTCCAAGCGAGCCCCTAGGGTAAATGCTTTAGAAGCCATTGCCCCTCTGGTAGAGTGGGCCCCAAACATCCACAGGTCATTGCAGCTTCCTGCACCACCCATTGTACCCACCAAGCAATCGTGGGGGAGGAAACAGCTCTGTGTGGTTTCCGCAGAGCGATGAGAAGCTGTTGTTCACCCGGCGGGTGGAATTCTTCCGACATCTCTTCACAGGTCTTGAGGCAGGTCACCACACACAACTTGGGAGAATCCGGGAAGGCCGGATACGAGATAGATCTCGTTCCACATTTGGTTCGTCTTCCGATATATTGAAAGTAACCCTGGAGGGGGAGAAAATCCTGTCAGAGACATCCAGAGCCCTGACATCTGACACTCGCCTACAAGCGATCAGGCAAAGGAGCATTGCTAATTTTGCCGACAGTTCCTTTCTGGAGAGGAATCTTTTCGGTTGCCAAGAGACGAAAAGGTTGAGCACCAGGTTCACATCCCAGAGGGCTGAGCATCTCGGTTCTGGGGGAAGAGAAAGTCTTATCCCCCGTAAGAGACAGCAGACAAAAGGATGTTCCCCCACCGGGGATCCATCCACTGCTACATGACCTGCCGATATGGCGGATCTGAACGTATTGATGGGTCTGTAAGCCAAACCTTCCTCGGTCAGAGAAGCTAAAAAATTCAGAATGAGTCACATCTGCTGCCACGGGATCGAGGTCCCATCGCAAACACCAACGAGACCATCGTCTCCAAGTGGATTTGTACCGCTTAACTGTGCTGTTCGCCCAGGCCTTGACCATGAACTTCCCAGGGGCTCCTGAAAGGCCTGGGACTGACCATCGCCCCCTGTAATCCGCCGTGCCATAAGAGTGAGAGACCCCTGCACGACGAGCGGGTGAGGCTGCTGAGCCGGATTGAGAAGGAGTGCTGGGAATTGGGGTAGAAGGATTGGAGAATCCCAAAAGTTCCAGAAGAACCGTAAATCAGACTTGCGATCTCCAAATCAGGGTGATCATTACCACGTCTGATGTCTGTTGCCGAACTTGGGCAGAGGCCCTAGTGATCATCGTGAACGGAGGAAAGGCATAGCCCTGTTCCTCCTTCCAGTTCTGGAGGAAAGTGTCCGTGCTCTCCGCCAGGGGATCTGGTCTCCAACTGAAGAACCTGGGCAGTTGGTGGTCCATGCGGGAGGCAAAGAGGTCCACCGAAAAGGGACCTCATTTGCATTGGAGATCCTCAAACACTCCAGCATGCAGCTTCCACAGGCTCACGTCATGGAAATGGCGTGACTGGAAGTCCGCTGCTTGATTGTCCTGACCGGGCAGGTACTCCGCCGTGACCGAGATCTGGCGGTCCAGGCAATATTGCCAAAAGTTGGCGGCGAGGTCGGAGAGGGTTTTCGACCGCGTGCCTCCCAAGTGGTTTATGTATCGCACCGCTGACACATTGTCCATCTTGAGGAGGACGCAGGATTGGATCGAGTCCTTGGATCGGGAAGGGGCCCGCCAAAGGCTCCAAGCAATTTATATGTAAACGTTGCTCTAGAGGTGACCACACACCTCCGTGGGGAAATCGCCACACCTTGCTCCCCAGCCTAGCCAGCTGGCATCAGACTCTATGACAATATCCGGCGCAGAACTGAAAATTGCCTGTCCGTTCCAAGCCTCCATGTTGGCGAGCCACCAAGTGAGTTCCTCCCTGGCCTCCGATGTCAATGCCACCTTCTGCGAGTACAAGAGACCTCCGCGCAGGTGAGCGGCCTTCATGCGCCGAAGGGCGCGGTAGTGCAATGGCCCTGGAAAGATGACCTGTATTGACGAGGACCTAAGCCCCACAGTGTGGGCCACTTGTCTGAGGGAGATGCGCGGTTTCACTAGTGTCCGTCGGATCTCGTGGTGGATTTTTGTCACCTTCCTGGAGGGAAGACTGAGAGTAGTCTTGACGGAGTCGATTGAGAAACCTAGAAAAATCACCTTCTGGGAGGGAACCAGGGTAGACTTTGCTTCGTTGATCACGAAGCCCAAGCTTTGCAGGAGATCGACTGCTGCCTGGAGTTGCTGAGTGAGTGCCGAGGGCACTGCGCCATCAGTAGGATGTTGTTGAGATAGGCGATGAGTCTCATCCCCTGCTCTGGGAGGCATTCCACCACCGGCCTGAGGACCTTGGTAAAACACCAAGGGGCCGAGGATAGGCCGAAGGGGAGAGTGGTGAACTTGTAGGTGTTGCCCCCCCAGGAGAACTGCAGGAACCTCCTGTGGGGGGAGATAGGAACCGCGAGGTAGGCGTCCTTGAGATCCAGACGTGCCATCCATTCCCGTGGTCTCAGGATATCCCGGAGAAGGTGAATACCTTAAACAGCCACCCAGAGGAGGGAATGTTGAAACTCAACTTCTAAGGAAAGAGGCATACCTCATATTGAAATTCCATAGTGCCCAGACGGGGCTGAATGAAATCACAGAATTAACAAAAATTCCACCTGAATAAACTGCAAGACTTGTTAACAAAACTACAGTACCCAAAATGCATCAGGAATATTGACATTGGAACCTGTGATGTCACACATCATAGAATGTTAAGTGTATAAAAGGACTGTTTAAATCGTACACTGTTTCCACCTAGAAAGGTTTAAAAACAGTTTAAAAACACTAAAAATGAAAGGTCACATAAATCAAGCCAAAGTCTTTTTTCATCTGTCACAAGATTGCTTTAAGACAAACGCGCTGAACCGGAAAAAGACAGGAGTCCTCCGGAAGTCAAGCCGAGAAGACACAGAGACGTGTATGTGACACTGCTTTGCCCAACTAAGTAAGTGCTTCTCAAATCTGCCTCGATAACAGATGTCATTAGTATGTGTTATACCATTACAGACTGAGCATTAACGAAAGCGTGTCCTTTCGCTTTTCAGATCTTCGAATCAGCCGGTGATAAAGAGAGCGAAAAAACAGTTTACATTTCAGCGTCCTTCATCACGCTGTGAAAGTGAGTGAAATACAATGTTTCAAAAACAGTTCTTTATTTCAAACTGTTAAGAGAAACTTAATAGCGTTGTGAATCCTTTCAATTCACAGAAATGGTCAACAACACGGAGGCAGAGAAAGCATGCCACAAACAGTAGAGGGATCAAATACAATGAGCAATATGGAGCCCCCAAAGCACGAATGATTACACGAGTAAGCAGCTTAGTTATATGAACTTTTTTTTTGTGATCATTTAAGTGAATTTTCCCCGGTTTTAGATTAAATGAAACCATTTTCTTTTTACAGAAATGTAAATACCATCACTAGAAGAAAACTTTTGAGTGATAACCATGAGTAAGAGTACAGGTATTTCATCCTCTTTAAACAGTTGAGAATGAAAGTAGTGTTATATAGAGAAGGGTGCAATCTCAAACACGTTCTTTTTAATTTTTCAGATTACACCAAGTCAATTTGCCCTGAAGATAATCCCTTGACAACACAGGGATTTGAAACGCGTCGGCACTTTTCAGGATACCATGAAGGCTATTTACATAATGTAGACCTATGGCATGTTAGGGATATCGAACTAAAAAGCACATCCCACAAAGACCTTGAGCTTAGCCCTATGGTTTTAGGAACTCTAAAAAAAAGTCAGCAAAATAGGTGCTAAAAGAGAGTTCCTATAAAATATGAATTTTGACAAATTGTAGGTGTAATGTGACTTTTGCACTTTTGATTAATGAGATTTATTGTATTTATTGATTGAATTGTTTATTAATGTGATTCATTCTATCTGTTTACACAAATATTTGTTTTCATTTTATGTATTTATCTGGTATGATTAACAAATGTATCGATTTATGTTCTGGCATGCATCTAAATGTTATAAAATATGTAAAAAAGAAGTTTGAATAAATGGCAAAGAAATAGCCAGGACTAAGATAAAGTACGTCTATTGGTCCGTAATCTGCTAAAATAAATAGCAGCACTCTAAATAAGGTGGCCGGATCTCATTTTTTTGAAAAACGTTTCCTACGTCCATTCTGGCCATCAATACGGACGTAACCCAGTGTTTAAAAACTTTCTAAAAGTGGCATTTTCAGAATTGTGACTTAATATCCAACTTTACCATTAAAGACAATTTGAAATTACAATTCCTTAGACATCAACCATGATATTTCTACCTGCTCTCAAATAAAGGTTACCACTTATTAAATGTAATAAGGGAACCCACTGTTATCCTATGGGAGAGGTTAAGCCTCACAGTAGTTAAAAATGAATTTGTGAGTTTTTCACTACCACTTAAGAGTACATGTCCAACTTTTTAAATACAATGCACCCTGCCCTATAAGCTGTTTAGGGCCTACCTTAGGGGTGCCTTATATGTAATAAAAAGAACCTTTAGTTCTGGAAAGGGGATTATTTTGCCAAGTCAAATTGGCACATTGAAACTGGATACAGGCTGCAATGGTAGGTCTAAGACATTTTAAGGGGCTACTTAAGTTGGTGGCACAATAAGTGTTGCAGGCCCACTAGTAGCATTTAATTTACCAGCCCTGGGTAAAGGGTATACCACTTTACTAGGGACAAATAAGAAAATTAAACTTGCCAATCAGGTGTAAGCCAAGTTTAACATGCTTTAAGGAGTGAGCACAAGCACTTTAGCACTGGTTAGCTGTGGTAAAGTGCACAGAGTCACAAAGCCAATAAAAACAAATTCAGAAAAATAGGAGGGGTGAAGGCAAAACATTTGGGGAAACACAAACCCTAAGGCTGACAGGTCTAATATGAATGATGATATTGCAGCAAAGATTCAAATGTCATGAAATTGCAAGCAAAAAATACAACAAATCTCTTTAGAAAGTGGAAACACCGGTGGAATGCAAGTGATTACTTATCCAATGAGACATCTTTGTAACTGTATCATTTAAGCCAAAAAGAACAGCAATATTTTTTGCTTGCAACTTCATCGCATACAAATTGAGCATTTCAAGAAAAGCTGAGAATAATCATTTTGACTGCCTATTTAGAGTTTGATACTGAGGAAGTGACATTTAAAACTGTAAAGCCGTTAAACTCATGTTGGCCTGTCTTTTGTTCGTTATGCAAATATTTTAGTGAAAATAAATGGCCCATGATCTTTTTTTTTTCTTAACTTTTCTTTTTATTGATGACAACATTAATACGTTACAATTGTTATTGCAAATCATTATACTGAGCGATGCATTAACAGTGAATCATGCTTTGACATCTCTTTCTCTAGCGTCTACCCGCTGGAGATACTGGTCCTATCTTCTATTTCTCATTCTATGTTAGAAGTGGAGTGATGCGTTTCTTGCGGACGCTACACAAATCTTCCCTCTGTATTCATTCCATTATACCCATATTTGTGACCATTTTTCGGACAACCTCTTGATTCATATATTGTCCTTTCCATTAACATGCACCAACCCATGTCTCTCTTCCATGCAGTAACTGCTGGTGCTTCTTGTGCTCCCCACAGTGTGGCAGTGTTTCGCTTAGCAACTATCATTCCCAGCGCCACCCAGACTTTCTCCCTACTATTTAGGTCTGTGGGTTCCCATACATTCAGAAGACATAATCTTATCTTGGGTTCTATCTGCGCCCCCAGCACCTCCCCCATACACTGGATCACCTATGTCCAATATTGTTTAATGTGAACACATTCCCAGATAATATGGATGAACGTTCCCTCCAGGCCACGCCGCCTCCCACACTTGGGGTCATCTCTGTAGCCCATTTTCACAAGACCTGGGCCTGATAAGTATATTCTGTGCAGCACTTTAAGTTGTGCCAGTCTTAATCTTGAGGAAATCGCGATTTCTCTGGGGGATGCTAAGGCCGTGATCGTCCTCCAAATCCACAATATCTTTTTCCCAATGTTTGAGGAGTTGTAGGAGGGGGTCAGGCATGTTATTGATTAATTTCTGATATGTCATAGAGATGGCTTTGTTGGGCATATAATCTTCAAGTATTATGTCCTCGAGAGGGGAATACTCTGGGAGCGACTTCCCTGTTGGAATAACCGCCTGGAGGGCGTGTCTTATCTGCAAGTATTGGAATATCTCTGTATCAGCCAGTTCAAAATCTTTTTGTAACTGTGTGAAGGGGATCACCTCACCTTTTTTTCATAGGTCCCCGACCCAGGAGATTCCAATCATGTCCCAGCGATCGAAGCCTCTGGTATTCCTCAGGGTGCCAAATATCTTCGCATCCCACAGGGGGGTGGCTTGCGTTATATTCCCTGCCCATTCCATGCTTTTGTTAACTGTGTGCCATATCTGAACCGCGTGATCAGTTGGGCCTGTTAGCTGCGATTTTGCAGGTTTGGAATAAAGTGCTCTGGAATAGTTCCCGTTTGGAAGAAGCCACCTGTCCATTTTGTATTCTGGGTCATCTTGGGGCCTATATATGCATTGATTAATAGCTGCTAGTTGTGCAGCCCAGTAATATCTTCTAACATCTGGGAGTCCTATGCCACCATCATACCACCTCCTTGTTAGTTTTTGAGTCACTATACAGGGTGGTTTCCCCTCTCACAGGAGTTCCCTCTGTTCACTGTCAATGGCTTTGAAATAGTCAGTGCGAACTGGACCCGGTGAATTTTGTAGAATGTATAAAAAGCGAGGCAGGGACATCATTTTGAATAGAGCGGCACAGTCTAATAGTGTCAGTGGGAGAGACTTCCAGTGTTTAACGTCGCTCTTAAGCCTCTGCAGCGGGGGCAAGAGGTTTCGTTCATAATACAGTACCGGGTCCCTAGTGACATATATGCCCAGGTACTTAAATCCCTCACTTGCCTCTGTTATCACGTAGCCTTTGGGTAGTGGGGGGAAGTCACCCCTCAATACGTAGATAACTGACTTAGACCAATTTATAATGTATCCAGAATATTTTCCAAAATTGGTAAAGATGTGAAGCACTCTCTTTATTGAGGTTCTCGTTGATGCCAGATATAACAGTATATCATCGGCATACAGGGAGATTCGGTCCTCCCAACCCTCCGACCAGCTGATTCCCCTCATGATTGGATCCTTTCGTATCCACAGTGCCAATGGCTCCAACATGAATGCGAAGAGCAACGGAGATAAGGGACAGCCCTGTCTGGCTCCCCCCTCTAGGGCAAACACTCCGGATTTCCTGTTGTTAACCACTACTTGTGCCAGTGGGTCCCTATTCAGAAGTTTTATCCAGCTGATGTAGTTAGGGCCGAATCCCATTTTCCTGAGGACCGCGAACATGTATGGCCACTCAATCATATCAAATGCAATGGTGGCGTCCAGGGACATCACCACTGCATCTTCCCACAGTGTGCCTATTCTTCCCATTACCCTGTGCAGATGTCGAAGGTTAAGAGAGGTATTCCTTGCTGGCATAAAGCCTGATTGATCGGGGTGCACGAGTTTCGAGATAACCTCGAGCAGACGTGTGGCCAATAGCTTAGCCAAGATCTTTACTTCAGCGTTGAGCAACAATATCAGCCTGTATGAGGAGCATTTATTTTTCGGTTTACTGCTTATGTGGATGACCACTATGGTGGCTAACCTTTGGTCTGCGGGAAGCTTCCTTTGTTTCTGACTTTCTAAAAACATCTTGGTGAGGTGTGGTGCTGTCTTACTGGGAGCTAATTTATGCAATTCGATGGGCAGACCATTGGGGCCCATCGCCTTTCCGGACTGTAGGTCTCCAATGGCTCGCTCAACTTCTGGGTTTGTGAGTTCACTATCTAGCATTGAGAGGTTCTGTGCTGAAAGGGTGGGGAGGGGCATGTCTGGCAATAGGGACTCTGAATGACTCTGAATCCCCCTCTGTGGAGGCTGTATGGGACTTATAAATTTGCTGAAAGTGATACGCAAATTCGTGTGCTATTTCCTGTGGATCTCTCAGTTGTACCTCTGACTCATCCCTTAATTCTGCAACCAGCCTGTTAGCCTGTTCTCTTTGGTCGAGCCATGCCAGCAGTTTCCCTGCTTTATCCCCAGTTTCGTAGACCCAACAAAGCGTGGTCCTGTGCTGTGTCTGTGCAACATCTGTGGCAAGGGCTCTGTAATTTTTCGTTTTTATCTCTAGCATACGCTTGATCTCTGCTACATCCTCTCCCCGTTCCCTCCCCTCCATTTGTAAAATGTCAGCTTCTAGCCTTGCAAGATTTGCGTTTTTCTCTTTCCGGATGCCAGCGATCTGGCAGACTGCGTGGACCCTGATCACTGTTTTGAAGGCTTCCCAAAGCGTCTGAGCGGATTCAACCGATCCCACATTCTCCTGGAAGTAAAGCTCGATTTCTTGTGTTATTTTTGCTTTGACTGATGGAACCTTTAGGAACCAGGGATTTATTGGAGCTATTTTCATGTCTGTGGTTCTCCCACCTCCACCAGGGCCCACACTGGGGAATGGTCCGAGATACCCCTTGCCAGGTACAGCACTTCTTTGATCTGACCCAGCTGACTTGCCGGCACTATTATGTATTCTATTCTTGAGAGGCTATTGGTGGCTCCGGAGTGGAATGTAAACTGCGTCTCAGTGGGGTGGAGAATGTGCCATGTGTCAGCTAATCCCATAGCTCCCATAAAGTCACAGAGTTGTGTCCGTGAGGGTGGTGCTTCCCTCGGGGGATATTGATCTAATTGCCCTGGCACAATCGAGTTATAGTCCCCTCCCATTAGGAGCCTTCCCTCGGGAAGGGCGAGCAATAGGTCTCCCAAATCTTTAAAGGCTAGTGTGTGGAGGCCTGGCAGGACATACATTGACACTAACGTTAGTGTTTTGTCTTCCCATCTCCCCGTAACTGCCGTGTATCTGCCCTGTTTGTCGGTCCATGTATGATCAATTGCTATTGGGAAATTTTTCCTGATCATTATTCCAACTCCCCTGGATCCGATGGTAAATGCAGAATGCGCTACTAGCTTATATCCCCACCTGGTCAGGGCCCGCATGTGTTCCATATCAGATGCGTTTCCTGTAGGAGAACCACGCCTGGTGAATGTCGTTTTATGTATTGGAGCACTATCCCTAATTTGAGCTTGTCCCCCAGACTGTTCACATTCCAGGACAATAATCTAATGCCCCTTCTTGCAGATGGACTAATTTCTGCAGGAATCTATTCCTCTCTGTGATCCAAATCATCACGCTTGCGCAAGACGCCCCTTCTCATTCACAAACAATACTTCGAGACAGAATGGCGCGTGCATTTCTATGTAAGATGCTGAGGAATTGCATGATCTCCACTTCTGATTTGGTGGCATCTAAACTATGTGTAAAACTTAACTGTAACCCCAAACCCCCCCCCCTGCTTCCCTGCAATCTGAGCTGAAAACTGCCCCTATCCCCAACTATGCCTGTCGCCCCATCTAAGAACTCTGTTAAAGGTGGCGGGGTGTGTATTCTCTATACCTTCAACCACCGCTGTTACATTTCAAAGACATATATTTCCATGCAGTTACGATAGTTATAATACTGAGAGTCACTTAGCCAGGTTTCAGAAATGATTCTGCAGGCTGTTCCCTTGTTTACGGCCGTCCGCTATCTCCTCATCCATCTATGCAGCTCTGCAGTCTTTAGACCAGCCTCTAATTCCTATCCTTCTCGATCCTTCCCATCCATTAGTCACCGTGGTTGCGCATCCAGTCCTGTTTGCCTTTTAGGGGATTTCTCCCTTCTCTGCTGGGAGCCATTTCCATTGACCGGCCTCCATCCGTCCAGCCATTCCTGTGCCAATTCCGGGGTATCAAAAAACCAAGTTTTCCCCTCCGCCTCAACCCGCAGTCTTGCTGGGAACAACATTGAGTACTTAAGTCATCTGTCTCTGAGCCTACTTTTAGTTCCCTGAAAAGAGCGTCTCTGTTTCTGTACATTCACGGTGAAGTCGGGGAAGAAAGTCACAACACTGTTTTCAATTTTGATTGGCGGGGCGGCACGGGCGGTTTGCATGACAATGTCTCAATCTCTAAAATTGAAGAGTCTCGCCAACAGTGGCCTTGGAGGAGCCCCCGGTTTTGATCTTCCACCTGGAACTCGGTGCGCCCTTTCCACTGAGAAGAAGTTGGATAGATTTTTAGATTGCAGGAGTTTAGTAATTAGACTTTCCACAAAGAGGTCTGGTGTGGGCCCCTCCAATCGTTCTGGCACTCCGAGTGTTCTGACATTGTTTCAGCGTGACCTTCCTTCATAATCATCTAGCTTGCTTTCCATCGCTTTGCTCGCTGTTTGCAGGTCTTTGATTTGTTGTTGCATCATTTGAGAATCTAGGCAGAGGTCTGTTGTGACTGTTTCCATTTTTTTTAACCTTTTCACTCATCTTCTGTAGGTCTGCCCTGATGAGCGTTACTTCTGTTGATATTGAGTCCATTCTGCTCTCGAGTGACGTGCGCACTCCGGTGATGGCGTTCATAATGTCTTTCAAAGAGGGGTCTTCTGTCTCTTGCCACGGTCCTATCCTCGCCTTGGCCTTAGCTGCTCCGTCTGTGTCCGCAGTCTTCGACATAGCGTACCTCTCGAGTTTTGTTTGGTGGGTGCTCTTTGCCCCTCTGCTCCCAGACATTGCTCTCCTTTACGACTGGAAGGGCAGGGGGGAACCTTCCTTTTTCGTGGTTTCTCGTCCCTCTGGGATACTGCTCGCCGCCTGCCTGTGAAGCGCTTTCACTGCGTGCCCCATGCAGTTTTTCAGGGGTCTCCCAGGGGGGGTCAACTTGGGTTTGCAATGTCCAATGGGCCCCTCACCCCCTCCTGTTATTTGTTTCTCCGGGTGATGGGTCTTGGCCGTTTCATTGTTTATTACGGCTTACCACCGTCCGTGAGCTATCAGGCCAAGCGCTAACAGTGTTTCTCTTTTTAGTGCGGGTGAGTGGCCCCTGGGGTGACTACTTGCTTTCAGGGCCCGCTTCCAATTTTGGTGAGACCGGCTGTTTGCCACAGCCACAACTCTACTGCCCAACTCAGCAACGCCGGTTCTCCTTAATTCGGGATAGGTTGCCTGTATAATTGCCATTTATTGCTGACTGGCCTGTAGAGGCCAGTGTATTAACCAAGTGTGCCATCAACGTCGTCTTTGTTGGGCTTAATTATTCGACTGGCTCCCAGCCAGACCACCCGTAGGCCTAATTGCCGTCTCAGTTGGTTATTTTTAATTGTCACACTTGCACCGGTTATTAATAAGGTGCATATGCTGTCACAGTGCTTCAAGGCTGCAGTACTGTTAATCGGGCTGTTGCACTTTTAGAGGGTCGCACGCCTCACTCCGACTACCACGCGAGTCTGCGGTCTCCGGCAGGGCTTAGGCCCCATAGCGTCACCCTGTGATGCTCCTCCGTTGAGGGTATCACTTCTTTTCCAAGCGCAACATTGGTGTCACTGCGCTAGAGGCATGAGGTGTATCTGCAGACGCGGTACTTCAGGGCCGCTGTTCTATTAGTCGGGCTATTTCGCTTTTACAGGGTCACTCGCCTCTCTTCGGTCTGACGATTCTCCCAGCACTTCCACTCCTGTGCGGCTCCAATTACTACGCAAGTCCGCGGCTTCCGGCAGGGCTTAGGCCCAGTTGCGTCACATGATGTTACTCTGCCGTTAAGGATGTCATATTGCTTCCAAGCGCCTCGTTCATTTCACTGCGCTAGAGGCTGCCTCTGCCATTGCATGGATTGGCTTAATTGGGCGGATAAATCAGCGGCGGGGGTTAGAGAGTGCGGAGCTCCTCTAACGTTCGTCCATCTTTGCTGACGCGTAGCCACGCCTGGTCCATGATCTTTGAAGACTACTGCTCTCCTCTCCTCTCAATATGTGAACAACAAGAGAGACATTTTAATCATTGATTTGTATACTGAAAGAACTACCATTCTTTTGCAACCTGATCCTTGTTGATGAAACAATATACAAATATCAAGCAATTCATAGTCCTCAAGCAAGGTTTGTCTTGTTAATTTGGTTTTTAATAGTGTAAAGATTTAGGCATTATAACATACTTGAGGTCAAATATTCTTATAAGGAGCCCCTTATCCCCCCAGTTGTTCACCTTATGAATGTAAAGCTGGACACACAGCAGGCTGTTTACTACCCAGTATTGGGCCAATGATTTCATTATAGCGATTCTCATCTAGAAGGGGTTTTTAGTGATATGACCTGACCCCCCTCTTGCACTCTCTGTACTGTGGGCCTGGCACATAGAGCACATGTGATACTACTGGTCTGGCAATTAATGGTGTACTATGACGCTGTG
This sequence comes from Calotriton arnoldi, assembly GCA_963921515.1. Taxonomy (NCBI): domain Eukaryota; kingdom Metazoa; phylum Chordata; class Amphibia; order Caudata; family Salamandridae; genus Calotriton; species Calotriton arnoldi. Next base: position 1,025,621 of record CAWUFW010006948.1, on the reverse strand, counting down.
AACATACTCTAGAACCCATGGACTGGTTGAGCGCCCTACTGTTTCTCCCCACGGCCTGTGTACATTTGTATGCCTTGGATTGTATGCCTTGAATTGAATGCCTTGGATCAGTTTACACTTGTGAACACTATGGGTCATAGAAAAGTGCTTTTTGTTGCTTCTAACTGTCAAACTTGCGCCTGGCATCCCCAAAGGTCAAAACCGTTTCTCTAAAACATGTTTTTCCCCCGGGTGGGGCATTATGGGCCTACCGTTCTACCACATGCACCACGTGCCTCACCGGAGCAAGCTCTACGTGTTAGAATTCGGACTCTGTATTTAATCCGCGCCCGAATGGTGAGCCAGTGCTTGGCCTTGTTCCTGCTTCCGGACAGACTTCTCTCTTCCCCACTCACCTGTAGAGTCGCCCGGCATCATCCAGCACTCTAGACTCCGGCAGCCAAGGTCTTACCTGCAGTTCCTGTGGTCCTCCCGATGTCGGCACCTTCGTCATCTCCTCTTCCTGTGCGACCTTTCCTGTTCCGATTCTGCTCCCCGGACGGCGGCCCACATCACCATTCCACGGCGGCCCCCGCCCAGATTTCACCTGAAAAAGAAACATGACATGGTTAAGTACCATTTTGCAGGTTAGTGCGCACTACTACAGTTTACAAGAAAGGCAAAGACTGGTTTAAATTACAGCATCTTGAGGATTATTGATATTGTTTCAGCTATCACCAGGCCTCCTGGGTGAGCTTCACAAGCGCTTCGACTTTTCAACGCTTCTTGGACAATGTGTGCAAAAACACGACAGACATGGGGCTTATAACTGAGATTGCAGAATGCATTGTATTTCTCTGAATAACACTGTTGTGACAAGAGAAAGATAGAAAGGGTGCATGACACGCATGATATATGTTAAGCAAAAAATCCAACTAGTGGTGAACATTGTGCAAAGTGATTTCTTGGGAGTGCCGTAAACTCCAGTATATAAGTTGATTTGTTTATTGATCTCCATGCAATACAATGGATCTAGGCCTTTAAGTGTATGTTATTGGTGCTTACTGACTATTTAGTTATGCACTGTGATCTGCCATATACTGGTTGAATGAGCCTCTTCCGTGTTGTTTTCAGTAATTTGCATCTACACACAACCCCGAAGGTCCTGGGAGTGCTAAGTCTGTTATACAAGGTCGCAAAGCAGATCCTGAACCGCAAGTCTCTCTTTCTTTATTTTGTCCCAACCCCCTTCCCTTTTGGGGCAGTGTGTGACTGAAGGTTAGTGTTCCATGATCATCCACCACCCCGGAAGAGTTAGGAGGCCAGCATTGTCTCAGCGGTTGGAATCAGGTGAGTGCATGACATCCAGAACAGGGAGAGGATCCACTGGCAGTGGCGGCTCCTCCGCAATGGCGGCGGAGCGTCGCACCCTGCCTGGTGCAGAGCCAGCAAAGTAAAAATAAAATGATGCTGTAGCATCGGTTTATTTTTAATTTGCCAGCTTGGGCATTGAGGGGCAGAGCATGGGAGGGGGAAGAGGAGTGCTTGTGCACTCCCTAGTCCCTAAGTGCTCATGTGTGTTTGGCCAGCCATCTAAGGCCGACCAAAACACACATGTGCACTTAGGTTTCTCCAGCTTGGCTGCATTCAGCAGCCGGGCTGGAGAAACCCCCACAGACTCCCTGGTCTGAGCAGGGCGTCTTTTCCACCCGCTCAGACCAATCCCTGCGCTGCTCTGCAGCACAGGGATTGGCTGGGAGTCTGTCCCAGGGGCTGCTGGGACCCAGTAAACGGCCAGCAGAAGCAACGTGGTGTGGGAGGCGGACGGTGGCGTCAGGTACTTCAATTTTTGTAATTAATAATCTCCCCGTGCTCGCTCTTCTCCCCCTGCGCTACCCCCATCCGCCCCACCACCCTTTGTTACTGACGGCCACCACTGTCCACTGGACTAAACTGGAGGTGTTTGTTCGCAGCAGGGGTCTGCTGAACACAATCTGCAATAAAGTGCTTTTTGATGTGATTGAGCAACACCTTTCTGTTTTTGTTTGCAATGAGGAGTGGTGGCAGGATTACAGTGTGTGTGCATTCTACCCTTTGAAATGGATCAGGTGGTCGAGTAGATAGTCTGAAGATTTGCTTGTGAGGGATGCAATGCATTCATGAACTAGCTCTCCCACTTTGAGGAGCCTCCCATTAGTATGTTTATCTTCAGTAGTGGTGAAGTCTTCTTTGTTCAAGAGAGTCTCTCCAGTTTTTTGGTTATGTTGTAATAAATCCAATCATGAAACAAGGTAAGATGAATTGGATTTTGACTCTGTTACCCTTCCAGGCAGATTGAGATTTGGTGCATACTTTGGGACACCAGAAAGCATCTGGTAGAGGGCTCAACCACCTAATACTCCTCTAGGCAAATTATTTAGTGCTCTCTTAGGGCTATACATGTTGAGGTACAATAAAAATCTTGTATCTAATACCCTGCGATTAAGACTTGCTTGAGCGAACAGTAGGTTTGCTACACCACACCGCTCCATTCAGAAAGGGTGTGAGTATAGCAGTTGTACTCTGAGAGCCAGACATAGCATCCAAAAGAAGCATTAGCGATGAACACAGGACCATTGTTTGAATCGAACGTATATACAGCTCCCATTGGTACGGAGCACTGCAAGTCTTTTATGACTGCGCAAGCAGTGGCATTCTTTGTGGCCACACTTAAAATAATCTAGAGGAGGAATCCACAGTAACCAATACGTATTTTACTGATTGACTATCAGTAGAGGATCGACATACTCGAAGAACACAACACCAAATAGTCCATTGGGTATCATGAGGAAAGTAGGAACTATTCATACAGCAATTGAAAGCTTTATCTGCTGACAAGCATTAAATTGCAGTACATGCTTCTTTGCTTTCTTAGGTAAATAAGGCCACTAGTATCATTGCTGTAGCACTGACACAGTAGCACTGAGCCATCATAAGTGAAAGTTAACCCTCCATGAGCTGCCCTGATCAAATCTAATCTAGCTTGCTCTTTAGGTATATGCCTAACCCTTATCCCTATAATGAAAACCACAGGAACATCATCTGTTGTGAGACTGTAAGAATTTTTGGAAGGGAAACCATTTAGGAGGCATTCTCATCTTTCAATGTTGTTTATATTGCCACCATAATGTCTGCATCGATCTTGATTTGAGACCAAGTCACAGCAGCTACCTAAAATGTTTGCACCGCTGTCTTTGCAGCTAGGTCAGCTCCATAGTTCACTTTAGTGTGAATTCCTTCACTTTTAAGGGCCATTGTGCTTTGTGAATGGACCAAAAGAAGCCTGTCCTGTAGAATAGGTACCTTTCTCTAAAACTGCTTTGCTTTTATCAATTTATCTTTTGAATCGCTGAATCCATTTAGGCACCAATATGGTAAGTCCTTGTTGTAATCCTGTACACAGAAAGCTGACTTCAACAAAATGAGTGTGAGAACTGATGGATCAGCTTTCTGAAGAGCAAGTAAAAGGGCATGTGTTTCTGCTACCTTTGTGGTGGAATCACCTAAAACTTTGGTGTGGGCACATAGCACATTGTAGTCGCTGTCTTCAAAAATTCCTTGCACTGCAGCGCAAGCTGCAGAATATTTTTGCTTAGTGTCAAACACGAGCTGTGCAGACCTTCCATGTAGAAAACACTCTTATACTCATGTATGAGTAATATAGTTTGAGTTTGTGGGATAGTATGTGTACACTATAAAAATTGAGTTTTAAATGTTATTGGATCATACTCAAACTTTTCAGTCAAATTTTGCATCACGTCCCACTGCACCCAAAAAAGGTATAGGGCTTGTACATTGGGTCGGGGGGGAGGGGGTTGTAGCTTTAGTAGCCACCTCAATTATAGATATAGGAGAAACTGCAATAATTTGCTTTTCCTGTGCAAGAGGATGTTCCTGGTATGCTATGGGGGCTAACTGTCCCTTGTTGTAAAGTATGTATGTGTAGCCTAAAGTGCTAGAAACAACCCTAATTACTAGGTTTGTCCTTTTGTCCTGAGTCTGTACGTATTTAGGGCCAGATTTAGAGTTTGATGGACAGAGTACTCCATTGCAATGGCGACTGAGTACCCTGTCCGCCAAACTCTTGGTTCATCTGCCCTATTTTCAGCCGGACCAACCACCAGATTTTATTCTGCGCAGTGTATCTCCTTCTATTTAAATTTCTACCTCATAAACTCTATCATGAGAGTTTACGTGTCCTTCCAGTGTTTCAATCTGTATTGATTCTTTAGTTGGAGTCACCAACAGATGCTCTTTGAGAGTCTAGTGAATTATAGTGACTTCTGCTGCGCTGTTCAGAAGTACTAGTGCCCAAGTCCAGTTTCTGAGACGTATGAACTGATTCTAAGGCATGTTCTTTATTTGTCAATTCAGTTAAATTTTTTATTAAAATGAGCTTTAGAGTTCGAATCAGTCTCTTTCTTTATGCTCACCTCAACATCGCATGCCAGCTCTCTTTCACATTTCTGCCTGACATATTCATACTTCCTGTGATACTTAGTCTGTCTGCTCTTTTTTTCCCTTTTATTCTCCCCAGAGTCCTGCAAAGAACAGAAAGAACGGCTATTAGAATACTGATACTGATCCAACTTTTAAAAATGTTCATGGTTCCTCAAATTGTACTCACCCCTCCTGTACTCCTGTTGTCACCAAGATCCTATCTTGTTTTTTGATTTGCTGTTGTTTTTTTTAGTACCTGGTGCTACATTTCTTTACTGGAACTCTTAGACTCATTTTTAGTTTTAAGTTGCTCTTTTTGCAGCTTGAGAACCAAAAGTATCCTGGCCTACAGAGGTATTTACTTCTGAAGTAATTTAAGAAAGCTCCCATTCTTGGTCTTGAAGAGAAACAGTAGTCAAGCACTGGTGCACTATGAGAACCACTGCCTCCTCTTGAATGTTACAAAAAAACTATCGCAGAAATTGTTTCAGAATTGCCTTTTAATTTCATACCTAAATCAACAGCTTGATCAGCTCCGTGCCCACTCTGTATTTGTTTTAACACCTCTGGTAACACTGCCAATGAGGGTGTGTTATGTGCAGTAGTCTAGGTACTAGTAACGATTATTCCCCATGTCGTGTACTCCTCTACTGGTGGTACCCTACCAAGTGGAACACACAAATAGTCACCATTCTATGTTTATCTTGCAGTGATGTGTGAGGATAGACTACTTCCAGCTTACTGATTAGTCTTGCGAGCAATTCAAAATGGAATCTCATCTTTCTTTATGAACACTTTGGCCATGATTGCATTAATAGTTGCAGGATGATGCATTAGTTGTGCAGGACCAGGAAACATTACTCTAGTCTATGCGGTCTGTAAAACATACTGTTAAGGTTGTCAAATTTATCGTCACTAATTGATTTAGTAACTGTCTTCATTCCAGAGCACTCCGATTTGCTGCATTTGAGTGCGGAGTATAACAAACCGACACAGGGCACATAGCAGCTGAATTACTTAGGAGGCCCACTCTGACAATCTATATTACATTTGGCAAATGTTCAAAAACCAAGCTTGGTGTTCCTAATTTCATAGAGGGATTTCTGGGTGTGATAAGGTTCATATTCTGCATATGTAAGGCTGCTTTGTATATATGAAAGTGCCTGGTGTTTGGATCTACAGGATAAAACTCCAACCAGGAGCAAAACATTTCAAGGGGATATGCAGCATGTGCATTAATGACAAAGGTAATTTCACCCTCTGCCTCAGGGAAACCCTTCCCAAGCGGTGAATTGTTAATGGTGCCCTAAAATGTACCCTTATCATAACAGCTTGTGAAACCATTGCAGAACACAATAAAAAATGAAATCAAAATGGGAAATATCTTTTACTTGTCTAGCACATGAGAAACCCTAATCAAAGAGGGAGCACTTGTCTGAACTGAGGAAATAAATCAATATTTCAGCAAACATCTCTGCTATTAGTAATCATTGGTAAAGTCTTGTGTGTGTCACTCAGGATTACTCAAAGGTCTTCTCCATGTTGGCCGCCATATTATACTTTTTTTTACAATTTATGCAAAATGCCTCCAGCTTCAGGTTACTCCCTCTGGCAAAGTGCAGGTTCAGTCAACGTACCAAATAAATACAGGAAGCTAGGTAGACTGTAACCCATGAACTGCCTGTGTATTATCTGAGGATAGTGCATTGTAGGCAATGATCAGTCCTGTGAGACTTGCAAGATTATGTGTTGTTAATGACCTCTGAACCTTCTTTCACCATTAGTGGACACACACAAGACTCCACATTATGGTAGTATTTTCAAATGGTATTAAAATGAACATCTTAATCTAGTGTATTTAATGCATATAGTTGAAACTATGAAAATAAGCATAATAAATGCAATTAATAAGCAGAATATTTACCAGTATTCCGACATTGTGACGGTATAGCATATTTTCTTTGAGCTGAATGGGAATTAGTCTCTGTTTCACCAACCCCTCCCTTCTAGGCCCTAGCTAAGCTGTTTTAGCATCAAAAGTACCAGTCTCATTTTCTTGGGGTGGCCTCCAGCCCACATACCTTAGCTGAACAAGAGCTCTGCTTTTCTGTACTTCGAGAAAGTCACTTTCTGTCTCTGCATTTTAGTGTTAGCATTCTCCAGCAAGCTGATAAGGCCCGGCTGGCTCTGAGAGGCCTATGTCCTTTGCTGAGGATGTTTACAGCTTTAGCTTGCACAAGCCAAGTCTCTGTGGAAGCTGAAGATTCCTCTCTCCTTAATGCATCACCCCACAGACATCACCCCATCCCAAGACCTCTGCGACAAGCTTGGAACCTATTTCCACCTCAAGATCAAAAACCTCTACGACAACTTCATCGACCATCCACCAGGCGCCACAGACGGCCCCCCGCCCCCAGAAACACCAGCCAGTCCACCATCTCCAACTGGACACCGATCACGGCCGAAGACACCGCCTCGACCATGAAAAGCATCCACTCGGGGGCCCCCACTGACCCCTGCCCCCCTCACATCTACCACAGAGCCGCGGCCGCCATCGCACCCGAACTACAACACACCATCAACACCACCTTCAAAACAGGCACCTTCCCAGACGACTGGAAGCGCGCAGAAGTCAGACCCCTACTCAAGAAGCCCACAGCTGACCCCACCGACCTCAAGAACTATCGGCCCATCTCGCTCCTCCCCTTTGCAGCCAAAGTTGCAGAGAAAACAGTTAACAGGAAACTGACACGATTCATTGAAGAGAACGCCGTCCTCGACCCGTCCCAATCCGGATTCTAAAGCAACCGCAAGCACAGAGACTGCCCTACTCGCCGCCACAGACGACATCCGCACCCTCCTGGACCAAGGCCACTCCGCAGCCCTCATCCTACTCGACCTATCAGCGGCCTTTGACTCCGTCTCCCACCGCAAACTAGTCGCCAGAGTACACGACGCAGGCATACAAGGAACAGCCCAGGACTGGATCCGATCATTCCTCACCAGAAAAAGCCAAAGGATCAGACTTCCACCCTTCCTCTCCGACCCCACAAAAATCACCTGCGGAGTCCCACAGGGTTCATCACTGAGCCCCACCCTCTTCAACATCTACATGGCCCCCCTCGCAGCCATCGTCCGACAACACGGCCTCAACATCGTATCCTATGCCGACGACACCCAGCTCATCCTCTCCCTCACCAAAGACCCCACCACTGCCAAACTCAACTTCCAGAAAGGAATGCAAGATGTTGCAGTCTGGATGACCAACATCTGCCTGAAGCTCAACGCCGAGAAGACAGAAGTCCTCGTCCTCGGTACCACCCCTTCTGCATGGGACAGCACCTGGTGGCCGACCGCACTCGGAAGCCCACCTACCCCCTCAGACCACGCCAAGAACCTGGCATCGTACTTGACTCATCACTCACCATGAACCGACAGGTCAACGCCGTCACCTCCAGCTGCTTCAACACCCTCTGCATCCTCCGCAAGACCTTCAAGTGGATCTCCCCTGAGTCAAGGAAGACAGTCACCCACGCACTCATCACCAGCAGACTGGACTATGGAAACGCACTCTACGCCGGAATCAACAAGTCCCTACTCCACAAACTCCAGACAATACAGAACACCGCCGCCAGACTCATCCTCGGCATCCCCCGACACGAGCACATCAGCCAACACCTACGAAGTCTCCACTGGCTCCCCGTGGAGAAAAGAGTCACTTTCAAAATCCTCACTCACGCCTACAAATGCCTACACAACAACGGACCCAAGTACCTCAACGACAGAATCAACTTCCACGTACCCAAAAGAAACCTCCGATCTTCCAACTTCGCACTGGCCGAAACCCCGCGCATCCACAGAGCCAGAGCAGGCGGAAGATCCTTCTCTCACATTGCAGCCAAGACCTGGAATGAGCTACCGGCAGACATCAGACGCACCCCCTCCCTGAACTCCTTCAGGAAGACCCTCAAGACCTGGCTCTTCGGCTAAACAGATCTGCGGACCCCCCCTCAGCGCCTTGAGACCCTCATGGGTGAGTAGCGCACTTACAATTCCCTGATTGATTGATTCATTGATGTCTGTACGGAGCTTAAATACACTTTTCTATTTTGAAAAGGTAGGCATCTTGCATAAGGATGTAAAATGAAAGAAATAACATAACAATCTTGCTGCACTTTCACTGTATTTTGTCGCGTATTATAACCAAATGAATACATATAGTGTATAATTGATGAAATATCAAACTATTATAAATTAAATGATATATGTTATGTGAAAACAATAATACATGTCTTAAACATGCATATTTAATTTAAAATCTGCACTCAAATACATGTCTACATGAATTTATGAAATACAATGAGAAGAAAAAAGCACACTAATTACGTAACTGTATTATGTAAAGTGCTCTACGGGTGCAACCAAGATATGCACTCTGTTGTACCGGGGGCCTTTTTGTGGGGTCACCATTCAGATCATTTTGCCCTCTGTTCATGAACCCGTTTAGTTGGCATTAGGACTCTTTGCACTTTTTTTCTGCTAACCAGTGGTAAGGTGTGTGTGCTCTGTCCCTAAAACATGTTACCATTGGCATATACCTGATTGGCCCTTAATAAATGGTGCTGCATGCAACATGGGCCTGAAAATTAAATGCTGCTAGTGGGCAGAAGCATTCCTTATGCTAAAGTAGCTTTTAAAACATGTCTCAGGCCTGCTACTGCAGCCTCTAGGGAAGTTTTAAACTGCCATTGCGACTTGGCAAAGTAAACTTGTTGCTAGGCCTAAACCTTCCTTTATAACACTTATAAGTCACCCCTAAGGTTAGCCCTCCAGGTTCAAAGGGCAGGGTGCATTGTCTTTAAAAAGTAGGATATGTGTACATACGTTTTGAATGCCCTGTCAGTGAAAAACTCCTAAAGTCATTTTTCACTGTTGTAAAGCCTGTCTCTTTCATTGACTAACACAGAGTTACCATATTGCATTTAATAAGTGCTAACTTTGGATTGGGAGTGGATAGAGATATCCCGTTTGCACTAAAATGAATTGTAATTTAAAATCCTTTTTAATGGTAAAGTCAGATTTTAAGTCACAATTCTTAAAATGCCACTTTTGGAACGTTTACATTTTTGTGTCCTAAACATTTGTGCCTGTGTCCTGGGTCACATGACTGTGAATGGTTCAGCTATTGGGGATTGTATATTGCTTCTAGACAGTTACACAAAGGGGGCTTGGGTGTGGACAGGATGACTGGTGAGGGGCTGTAGCCAGGGCCACATACACTTCAAAGGGCTTCCCCTCCTGCTCATACAAAGGAATCTGCCTTTTGTCACCCCTAGACAGTTCAGAGCGTTGACATGGGAAGGTGAAGAACTTTCCAGAATCAGATATGGAGGTAGGACAGGGAGTACCCCACACAAAGGCTGGCACCAGGTATAAATTATTGGATCCCCAGAGCCGCTCATCAGCAAACTCTGGGACCTGGAAAAGTTACAGAAGAAGGACTGCTTTGCTGTCAGAGGACTGCCCTGCTGCTTGAAGGACTGCCTTGCTGTATGAGAAGGAAGACTGAACCTGCTTGCCTTCATCCTAGGCTAGCCAGTGTGACTTCAAGTGTCAGTTGCTGACCTCGTGTGTGAGCTACAGGGACACAACAGCCTTTAGAGGCATTACTGCAACTGCCAATCTGCCCTGCTTCAACTGGACCTGCAACTGGACCTTGCTGTGCACTGCTGGCCTCTGCTGGAGTGAGTCCTGATCCCCAAGAGATGCCTTCCCAGGTCCTTGACCCATGGCTTGCATCAGAGTGCACTCCTCCAAAAGAAAAGGTAAAAATGCTGAAGCTTGGACTTCTCATGACCGTCAACGGGCCCCGTTCACGCAAGGACACTGCCGCCCGAGACAACCCCTAACGTGAAGCTCTGGTGAGACCTGCTCTTTGCATCAACAGGGATTTAAGCGCTGACCGGCAACATGATACCTGGACTTCGTGATACAACAATGACAGCTCGCAACAACCGCCAATGTGAAGCTGCAGCAATGACTATCCGCGATACTTGATGGGCTCTTTACACTACAGCAAAGACCATCCGTGATGCTCAGCCTCCTCCTTGCTGCCTCCTCCAATGTGTACACAACTCTTTACACTGAACTTAGAAGGCAACTTTTCAGCGGGATTAACTTGGTCCCTGTATCTGACCCACATTCCATCACGATCAGCCTGAACTTGTGACATTAACCCGATCCAGTGCGACCAGATACCTGTGAGTGGCGCTTTGTGCTTTTAGGTGCTATTTTCATGTAAACATTTAAAATTGAATATCTATGATTCTGCTGATTGGATTTTTGTCATTCTGGTATCATTTTATTTTTAAAATGTACTCTATTTTTCTAAAGTGGGTTGGAATTTTTCTTGTGCAATGTTTTCAATGTATTAGTTTTTGTGCTGCATAAATACTTTACACATTGCCTCTAAGTTAAGCATTACTGCTTTGTGCCAAGCTACCAGAGGTAAACACAGGTTGATTTAGTGGCTTTTGTGGTTCACCTTGAGAAGGATTGTGGTTGTTGCCTGAGTAGGGCTTCCATTCCACACAACCAATAACCCAATTTCTTACGCACCTACTTTTTCCTTCCACGTCCTCCCACGTGGTGCTTCGATATTACAGAGGAGGCTGAAGACCCTTGTGCTGCCTCTTCCATAATACAGATAGGGGCAGTCATGCATGTAGCAACTATGCTATCCTAAAGGAACATTCCCTCATTTGCAATGTGACGTGGCCCCATGCAAATGAGGGAAATAACTTTGATTCTACACCTGAGATGCAAAATGGATGTAGGAACAGAGGTAAAAAGGCAGAGGCACACCTCTGGAGGGGAGAAAAGAGGTGGTGTACTGACCTCCCAGACATTCCTCTGCAGGTGGGTGTAGCCACTCACTGCGCTCACCTGCAGGTGGGCTCTCTGTCCCCATTGAAAGTGCAGGCCGGGTGCCACCTGCTTCAATCAGTCCAACTTCTTTCACTAATGCGCTGCCCCCAAGGCAGCACAATTTTTGGGCTGCCTTAGGGGCAGCGCATAATCAGTAATTGGGGCACACTGTCCTTGATTGCACCTAGCACACTCAGTTAAAGGTGCGCTGTGGCGCAAACAGCGACAGTCCCCCCTTACTATAACATGGCGCCTAGTTCTCCAGTGCACAAAATTTACAGATGTTGGATTTCCATCAGGTAAAAACTTTCCATGTTTAAATTTGCATTGCCACATATAAATGTTTTCATTTTTTTCTCCACAGGGACAATATTTTGATCAACGATTCTCCTAAATTCTTTTCCAATATCTTGATAGTCCCTCCCATTTCGAACCTTTAAAAAGCACTTAATCCCAACTTCCATGGGAAAACCTGTATTTCCAGGGTGGGAAACCACGTGCAACAGGTATGGGAATACTCGAAAGACAAAGGAACTCATTACCAGTGGCCCAATTCAATTGCAATATTTCAGTAACTATTGCTACTGCATATATTGCAATTAGGAGCTTAGTGGCTAATACTGCACTCCCTCAGTTTCTCCCCAATAAATTTTCACAGGTCAAACCTGCCAAAATGTATTGGTGGGAAGAATGTTTGATAGTTACCAGGTCATGCATATTTTGGTGCAAAATCCAGAAGTGAATCCGGGGACACAACTGTAATTGGAAGCTATTTATTGGACACAATACATTCCTACCCACTGTAGTCGAATTTATTATGCCCGACAAATATGGTCCGAACGTCTGGCCACACGTAATGAAGGCCTATTATATATGTCTCACTGTGCACCTCCATCTGCAAGGTGCTGCACCCAGAAACACTCATAATCCCATCCCTAACTTAAATTTACTACTGCATTAAGCTACCATAACGTTTGAAATAGTTTTTTGGTTCACAAAACTGCGAATCAGGCCACGGTGTTCATCAATATACATTTGGGGGTTGGATATAGACCCAAAGGGAGCTTATAGGTACTTGGTGCCTGAGAAACCCCTTACTTAGACAGTGTGTTGCCAGTGAATGGGAGGTGGCCTAAGGTGGCTTGATTACATGCTGGCGTGTTTTTAAAGAGGAAGTCAGAATTACCTCTGTTTATTTTTACTCATAAAACTGCAACTGTTTATACTGCGCTAATGCCATATGTATTGTATGATTAATGATTCCACAATTGTCTGGCTTTCTGCATTTCGGTTTCTTGTCTCACGTGTGTCATCGTGTAGTTTTGCTGCATCTAGTGAAATACAAAAGACCCTCATCCAAGAAAGATGTCTAAAGCGTTTTTTTTTAGAATTCTGTTGGCTTTTTGCTTGGCGCTGTCTGGAAGTTCAGTGATGCTCACATGATGGTGTGTAATTACCAGGGTGACATCATTTGATATTACCCGGCAACACCCAAAACATATGTTATCGAGAGGATGTTTTGTCTTAGATGTTTTGGCTTCGATGAAGCAGATTGAATCCTGATATGTCACCAGGAACCTAGCATTTAATTCTTGATATACCATGTAACCTCTGTCCGCTCTCAAAATGAAATCACTGGCCATTGAAAGTCATATTAGGGCAATGTGTGCAAGTCAACAAGAAGGCATACTGTACCAGATACCTAAAAATTAATTTGGTCACAACTTGTGATTTATAGTATTTTCAGGCAATTTACACAATCATTAAATTGAACAAAACAGACGCCTGGAAGTGGCTACTCGAAAATAGCAGACAACAGTGCTCTGTAGGTTTGTAGCTAGATGTGTGCTACACAAATCCATGCATGTAAATATATGCATACTACCTTCCACATAAATTGCAAACTAGTTCACAAGACCCGAGCCTTTGAGAAACAGGGATATGTTTACTGATAGGAAAACAATCCCTGGGTGGTTTAAAACACTCATTTATTAAGCAATTGTAGAAGCCACAAAGAAGCAAGTCACCACGACCCTCAACACAAGTTGGCCCTTATTGACAGGTGGTAATATCAGAGCAGTAGTTATTGATACTGGGATATCGATAATACCGGGTCATGCTATTACCAGAGGATTATGAGATTTCCCCGCTTAAGATCATATAGAATGGGAGAGAATTTTCAGAATTAAGGCACACTAGCCCAATAGCTCTTTTCGGACTGATTATTCACCATCTGTTAGCAGGAGGATATGTGGTCGGAATTGCCACAAAATATGTGGCTCCTGTTTCAGATGAAAATGGGAATTTTTGGCTGGAACGAGAATTGTGGCCAACTCGTGATGAAGGCCTAACAGTGAATTCTGAATCAAAAGCTCATCAAAAACAAGAATTGTGAAAGCCAATAGCGCTGTTTTTGAGACCTGGCTTGACACCTTATGTGATCAACAGCTCAACAACTTTAACAAGCACTACTGAGAGAGGGGTTTTGGCTCTACCAACACTTTGATTCCATTGAGTGCAGCATTTGATTGGCATAAGATGTGTGCTAAAAACAGTGCTTCTATTGCACATTTTGCTTGATAGGTAAGCTAATACTCAACACAGCAGAGCTGAGCTGGTTATGGTTTCAAGACAATGATCAAAGCTCTAGATTCCCTCTGTTATGAAAATTTATGACAAAGGTAGGACGCCTGTCGTTTGTATTATAAAAAACATTTTTTTAAACCAGTGGAACTTTAAGGGTGGATTTTTATTATACTGTTTTAAAGGCTGTAGAAAGGTATTTTATTGTTCGGAATCTCACAGATTACTGTAGTAGGCAAAGGTTTTGGTATTGCTCAACCCTTCTGACAATCTTTGGCTGGAGAAGATTTGCATTGTGATAATAATCCTTGTTAGGCCTTGTTTGGAGGGGGGTATTTCCTTTTGCCAAATGGAATTTAGTACATATTCCTAATTTTATGAATTTATACCCGATGCTTGCCTTATGAGAAAGCTGTGCTCAATACTCTGGGCCTGAATTGGTGATGGTGACCAGACAATGATAAAGGCTATTGTCTGAGTGGCTCTTTGCGAAATGTTATGTGAAATACTATAGGTCTTATATGGTAATAATGAAAAATTATAACAAAGGCAGCAGACCTAACGTATTTCTTGTGAAAAGTACGTTTTAAAACCAATAGTCCTTTACGGTTGTAATATTATTATTACAATGTGTTTAGATATGTAGACATGTATTTTGTTAAATGGAACCTTACAGATTACCTTAACTTGTAATATATATATATAGAAGCGTTAGGTCAGCCCTCATGTGTATCGGTCTGTTTGAGTGTCATTAAAAGCTTTCGCCTATGACAGCATAAAGCATGGAGCAGTGGGTTAGCCCACTTCAGACAATGGCTCTATTGCCCTTTGAGTGACCGCATTTTGCCTGATCACATGCTCACAATATGCCTGAAAATGAGGGCCTTTCAGTGCCAGGGCCAGTCCTTTAGTCTTCCACTTTTTACTTTTATAGGCCCTCTTTCATACCTTTCCTTCTTTTTTGTTTTTAGATCATCCTGCAGCGCTCCCATGAGTGCTAACAGCCATGTGGCTTGCCACTCTTTTCAGCTACAGTGCTCCACACCCCATTCATCCTTTGCTTTTAAACCGTGTGGTTTGATATTGTCGACAGTGTATCATTGTTTGCCCATTCGAAAATGGCCACCATGGTTAGAAGCACTATGTCAGCTATCTTGTATCGGAACACCCGGGATACCCTTTGTACATTTTTTTAAACTTATTTTTATTGGCATTTCGTATATATCATTACAATACACAAACAGCAGACAAACTGTGTATATCAGCATCTAGTATAACATCATGGCACTTTACACATTATCATTCTGGGTTGCAAGTAGTTGTCAACAGATGCATCACCTTGTTATAAGCCAGAGATTACTTTAGTGGAACTATCCAGTCCCCAGTGCACAGTTAACATTTTATTATTCATTATACTTCTTATTCATACTTTTACATGGGCGGTTGTGGGCCTCACACTAAAGAGTAACAATACTATCCGAGATTAATGAGTTTACTTTTTGTAAAAAAAAACTTCAGTCATAAACTTAAACTTGTGCAGAAGAGTGTTGTGTAATGGAGTCCAGCAGTTCGTTACTGGTGAGATAGAGCCCTGTGGGCCCACAGGGGGATAGGCAAGGAAAGGGGGTGGTTCCCCACTTTCATCAGTCTCCCTCGCCCAAACAGCCATATTCCACCACATTGTGTAAACTTGAGATCTTCACATGGTCAAACCGACCACTATGGGAATAGAGCAGGGATGTTATACTTCAGTATCCCCTCTTGGGTCTGCTCACTCCACTTCCCCATCTTCACTGCTAGTTTGTTTCGGTTGTTCCCATGACATCATCGATTCTTTCCATTGCTCAGCTATGGAGCGCTTCCGCATCCCTCTTGCCTCCTCCGAGCTCAGCGCTCTACCCTCTGCTCCAGCCCAATTAATCAAATCACGATTCCAATTTTCAACCTTGGGTCCATGTACATTGATTTCCACTCTAGTGCTATTCTACGTTTGGCCAGACCCAAAGCTAAATCAATCAGCCTATTCCCAACTTTTTGTTTATGCGGGCGGGGTAAGAGTCTCAACAAGCATACCCTTGCCGTGAGAGCCAACTCCCTTCCCAGAACCTCTTTAAGTTAAGCAATAATTGCTTCCCAGAAGGGGCGCAGTTGTTGGCATTCCCATGTCATATGTATGAAATCTGCATCAAGTTGGGCACATCTTGGAATCTGCAGCGTATCCACTCCATAGGTGACGTTAAGACGGTGAGGAGTCATATAGGTCATATGTATGAAGTGGAATTGTATATATTTTAGGCGTGTATTGCGGGAGATCTTTTTAGGGGACTGCAATATCTTGCCCCACTCAACATCTGTGAACTCTCCCCCACTATCTTTTCCCACCTCCCCCTCAAGCCGCATAGGGGTTCCAGGGACGCCGCGAGCAAGGTGGCATAGAACCACTTCACCTGATGTCCGGCCGTATCCAAGATGATCAGTGCGTGTAAGATTGGGTGCATCTCAGGTTCCTCCCTCCCCGCACCCCACAGTTGCCCGGAGGTGCGGATCAAAGCCTCATAATGTAAAAACTGGCCCGGGGGTAGCCCACAGTTGTCCACCAATTCTTTAAAGGGGATTAGAGTTTTCTCCAAATAGCAGTCTCCTACGTTCTCCAACGCTGCCTCCGTCCAGGACACCAATTCGTCCGCGGTGAATAGTGACATAGGTGTTCCGTGCGGCAAGCCCACCAGAGGTAGCATAGGGGAATATCTCGGAGCTCTTTTCCCTTTGGCTAGGGAACTTTTCAAAGCCTGCAGAGCAGTAGATTGTAGCACCGAGTGTTATGAGGTGAGAGTAGTCAGGACTACTAGTCTAGCCACCAAGAGGCTGGGGTGGCTATCGGGTTCTGATAAACAGGTGCCCACCTCATTCACTCCCTCCAACCATTGTGCCAACCATTGCAGTTGGGCAGCCAACATGTGAAACTCAAAGTTCGGCACCCCCAATCCTCCCTCAGCCATGGGACGCTGTAGTGTCTTTAAAGAAACTCTCGGACGCCCATCGCCCCACACCAGGTCCCGCTGTAAAGAATTCAGCGGATGAAACCAACCTGGGGTCATCAGAACTGGTAAGTTGACAAAATAATACAAGAGCCTGGGTAACATAACCATTTTGGACAAGGAGATCCTAGCCATATTAGAGAGTTGTAGGGTGCGCCAGAATAGGACACAGGACCTAAGGTATCGCAGGGCTCTGCCCAGGTTTCCCTCCCTCAAATCTTCTAGTGAGTGGAAGATGTGGATACCCAGATATTTAAATGAGTGGGGGTCCAGAGGATGTCAGTGTGCAAGGCCTCAGGTATGGGCAGTGGGCCCGCTACAGGGAACAGATACGTCTTGGTTTTGTTACCCCGGAGGCCCGATACTTGCTCAAAGCTCTCCATGATCTGTATAGCCCTGGCAGTGCCCGTGACCGCCTCCCCTAAGTAAATCAGCAAGTCATCTGCATAAAGTGAAATAGTATGCACCTGCGCACCCACTTTAAGACCCAATCCATCGCCTCCCAATTGAATTCTCTCAGTGAGTGGCTCTATCGCTAGGGCGAACAAAAGGGGCAAGCGAGGACATGCCTGTTGTGTACCTCGAAAGATCTTATACATTGGTTAGAAATTGTTTTGCCCGTTTTGACCCTCGCAGTTGGGGCTGCATAAAGGAGCCGTACCCACTTCACCCAGTCACCCCCAAGACCCATACGCAACATAACTTGAAATAAATACTCCCAGCCAACCCTATCAAAGGCCTTTTCAAAGTCAATTTACAAGACTGCCGCCCGTCGGTTAAGTGGTGCTTCTGCTTGGTAGAGGATAGAATAAAGTCTACGAAGATTATAGGAGGTACTGCGGGAGGGAATAAATCCATTTTGGTCAGGATGTATAAGAGATCTCATGTGGGGAAGTAGCCTGCACGCCAAAACCTTACTAAGGATTTTAAAATCTAAGTTGAGCATAGAGAGGGGCCTAAAATCCACCACTCCAGCACCTATCTCTTTGGATTTAGGGAGGGGGATTACGAGCGTATCACGGAGTTCCACCCGCTCAAATGATTCAGCATATAAGATCTCTCATTGTGGTGCCAGGTTAGTAGCAAATCTCTTGTAAAATGTTGCCGGGAGGCCATCAGGGCCCGGCGTTTTACCTGGCGCCATGGCCGCAATGGCCGCACGGATTTCTTGTAGCGTCACTGGGCCCCCCAACTCTTCCTGTGTCTGGCGGTCTATGGTCCGTAGTGGAAGTGGGCATAAGAATTCACCAATAAGGGATGGGCTAACCGCCGCCGGGGCAGCATACAGCCTCTCATAGTAGTTCTGAAAGGAGGTGTTAATTTCGTCAGGGCTGTAAAGCAAGCCACCGGTTTCCAATCTTAGCTGAGTGATTAGTGCTCCACGGGTCTCCGGTTTAATTAGCCATGCTAGGAGCCGTCCAGCCCTCCCCTCGTCTCTCTGCACCCTGTCTATGTACTCCTTATAACTGTAGCATCGTAACCGACCCAGTACTTCATGGTAGCTCGCGCGCGTTTCTTGTAATCTAAGCAGGGAGGTGGGATCCATTCCTTGTATATTGTCTAACTGATGCAGTTTCCCTCCAAATCCAGTATTTCCTAGCGTATTTCTCTTTGCGCCCCAATCGACTGCCCCATACAGTGACCCCGCACTACTACTTTAAAAGTCCCCTATTCCACTAGAGCCGAGGACGCTGTATGGGCATTTATGCTGAAAAAAGACTCAATGAGTGTAGCCAAAGATGACCGAAAGATGGCATCTTCCAGTGCCAATGGCGCAATTTTTGTGTTTTTGTACGTTGTGTGTAAATTTGTAAATTTGTATGTATGTCCATTGAAGTCTAATGTATAATTGTTTTGTATTTCACATTATATGGTTGTTCTTTTGTTTGTTCTTTTTGGAGAATTGTACAGATCATGTGTGGTTTCTTATTAAGTTTTCTTTGGGGCTCTATTGCAACTCATGTACAATGTTTATGAATTTTTTTATATATATAATGTCGGAACATGTACTTGTGTTATTAGGGAAAAAAATAATTTTTATAAAATGATAAATATGTTTTGATAATAAATGAACTAAACTACAAGTCTGTGGGGTACGTTATTCTGGATATATTACCGAATTCTAATTGATTGAGTAGGGGGAAGTGTTTTCTGTTGTTTATTACTGTTGCAAAGACCTGACCTCTCCACCGTTTGTGAAGTTTCTCAGTTTCAGCTCTAATTGAGTGAGTCTCCTGAAGGAGGGCTATATGTATATCCCTGCGTTTTAAGTAGGAATAAATATTGTGGCGTTTAGCCATGGATCCCATCCCTCGTGTATTCCAGGTTAAAAACCTTATTGTGTTGTGTGTATGCGTCTTAGTGGCAATGTACTTCTTGATGGCCACCCTGCAAACCCTCCCTTGCTCCCGCCCCCAGCCATGTTTGACCACTCCATTCCATTTGCTGAACAACTCCCCGACCCCAGGGCAGTCTGACAACGGCCGGCCGCCCAAACTGCATGTAGGACATTTGAACACTTGATGAGGCCCAACCCCAAACAGGTAAGGATCTCAAGGTGGGATGGCAAAATCAGAAATGTAATCGGGGATGTATAAACTACCTGTGTTGCACCAGCCCAGGCCAATGTAAACCAACTTAGGACCTGAGCAGGCATCCGGTGCCCTCACACCCTCCAAGGAGTCCACAACGGCCACAGATCTTCCTCAGAAGTCAAATAAGCTCATCAGCCATTTTAGGGGTCACCACTGGCAATACTACCCTACCACTGCGGGAAAAGTCTGATTCAATCCCCTCAGTCTCCCTTGAGGAGCGAGTCCCTGCTTCCGAGGGGGATTTCCTGTCTTGCATGATTGCTGCCACTGCTTGTAGCGCTTCCGCTCTCTCCCTTTCAGTTTGGGAGGATGTTGGCCGCTTTGTGACACCACGAAGCAATCAAACAAGAAGGCAACCCTACCTATTTATTTCAAAATATGCATAACGTCACAAATAATTATAGCATGACCAGTGCTGATGGATAGGTCCCCAAAGGAGGAGAACATGTAGAAACAAGCTTATAACAAAATAGATTTATTTAATCAATAAATAAGACATAATAATAGCAGCTATTAGAGAGATCCCACTGCTCATTCATACAATCTCACACAAACCAACCATCAATCACACCTCTATCATTCAAAAGCAAAACATCATACATGCACTCAAATGATTAGGCAACCTATGTTTTTAAACAAATCCCCACAGAATATCCTAGATATCATTAAACAAAATGCTAGGAACAGATCAAAGTCGTCAAAATAACTCAATGTGTACAAAATACAAAAGATATGTAACAATAATACAATCACAGAATTAGTGGCTGCATTGGAGGATGTTTCTGGAAGGGGGGAAAATTGTGGACAACACTCTAACCGAAGTTACATCAACAAGCGCCGACGCGCGTTTCGGTGTGCAGCCCGGCTATGGGCAAACACCTTCTTCAGGGCGCAAATAGCGGTGAAATCAAGCGGTGGGTAAATTCTGAAAAATGAACAGACATGGCATGATGATCTATACTCCTATGTTGCTGCTCTAAAATAATTCATTTCAAAATGGTATATACTGCATTCAAAAAATATAATCTAACAGCACTGGTACACTGTAAATACAAAATCAAGCAAAACACTAATCATGGAACAGGTTGTGCACAGTTATGGATACAACAAAATTGAAACACATATACATATAGACCAAAACATACAAAAATAAAAATAAAAACTAGTAAGACAGTGACAATAGAGACCCCAAATAGGAATTACTCAGAAAGCAGATAACTAAATGCGAACAAAAGTCATGTACCTGGTTTAAGGATAAACTCAAGCCTGGATATAGATAAAATGGACAGCCAGGAACAACAATAAAACGTGCCGGTCTCAGAATAACGTCATATTCGTGATAGTAAGAGAAGTCCGGGCACATGGCCTGTCTGCCTATGGCAAAAGATAGAAAAAGATAGAAAAAACGCCATATATAACAAAATCATTAGAAGTCCGGCCAAAAAACCTTCTCTAACTAAGGCGAAAATGGAATGAACGCCATGTATAACAAAATTATTAGAGGTTCACAAGCGAGAGGCTGAAAGCCGATGTTCTGGTTACCAAACACGCATTTGTTAGACAAGCACTCTGGTAAACAACTCACCCGAAGGAGCGAAATGCTTGATGAATAGATCCTGGATGGCCGCGAGGGTAAAACCACAGACCCTGTTCAGACTGGATACGGGAGTTCAAAAAGCAGCTAGGGCCTGGGCCAAGAGCCGTGGTAATGTAGAATTTTAACGGGCCAGGGGCTCCAATGACAAAAAGGAAATTCTTGCGAAGAGTAAAGGAAAAGGAAAAAGAAAAGAGGATAGTATAAGTCTAAGTAACCACAGCCCTTAAAGAGCTTACAAGAGCTCTGGAGTTCTAGCGACATCTAGTGTTCTACACAGACATGTGGACTCTAATGTAAACGAACAGAGAATCCGTTATAAAGAGGATGTTGTTTACCTGACAAACTGGATACACTGTTAAAAGAGTGTAATGAAATTGCACTGCAGGCCCCCTGGCGTGGCAGGTATAAACGGGCCTGAAAATATTGAAGGAATCGGGTAGACGATTCTATAGAGGAAAAATAAATAAACCAACATAAATGTACGAGAGCGGACATGCCAAAGAAAAAGAGAAAGAAAAAACAGCCTTCCGTCACTAGCGCTTCCAGGGGAAGATATAAACTTACCCAGGTCTCAATGTATTAGATGACCAGGCGACATGATGGTCGATCGGTAATAAAGCGGGCTCCGTCACGTAAAAACGCACAGAGGAGAAAGCGCCGAATTTAAATCAAAACACTGCCGTGCGAATAACCAATCACGGTGCAGTATAGGGTCATCTGATACAGATAGGTCAGATGAGCATAAGTATGCATGAAATAGCGAAATGGACTCAAAGAGTGAATGGAGTCCAAACGGCAATGGATCGGCACAATCAGTCCATCCAGAATCGCTGCACAAATGACTGTGTCAACCGCTACAGAATCTTTTACAAAAGAAGAACAAACTATGTGATGCATATGCGTAAAGAATAACCATAAAAAAGCTACCTCCAAAGATAATATAAATCACAATAATGAGACTAAAAAAATCAGAAAAAGAAAGACAAGGAAGGTCAGCTCCTATTGTCCAAATAATCGTCAGCTACAAAAATAGAGGTTGAAAGCTAATTCAGAGGCAACATTTAAAGAAAAGCATTTTCCCATTGAAGACTTTCGTTCAGTCCCTGGTCCTTGGTGTTAAGAAGGAACATCCAAAATAATTCGCGTTTTCGGCGAATGGCAGTCATGTCCGAGCCCGGAGTGCTGCGCACCTTTTCTAAAATGGTCCAGCATAGATCTTTTTCGCAATGTTCCTGTGAGGCCCAATGTTTAACCAATGGGGCCGAAAGTTTGTGAAGCCTGATGTTGGATTTGTGTTCGCCAATGCGAATTCTGCACTCCCTGGCTGTTTCTCCCACATACGCCATATTGCAAGGGCATAAAATGGCATATACAATGTTGGTAGAGCGACAGTTGGTCATTTCCTTAAGGTACACGGTGCGCGAGTTGATGCAAATCTGGTCACTGACTGTCGCATTGTGACAAGCCTGACAATTGCCACATTTGTGGTTGCCTTTGACTGGCGCTCCCCCTGTTATGGAGCTTTGAGCAAAACTGGGTCTATTGGATCCTTTAGCTCGCACAAGCATGTTCCTCAGATTTTTATTCCTTTTAAAGGAAAAGATGGGTTTACTAATCAGGGGCAGAGATTGGTCCAAGTTTAGAAGGTGCCACTGAGAATTAACAATTTGGCGTACTTTATTGTTGAACCATGAGTGTTTAGTCACACAAACCAGTTGATCCAAAGAGTTTTTTGTTTTGGCAGGAACATAGAATCTCGATCGTAATATCTTGCTCTTTTTAGAGCATTCTTCACAAGTTTAGGTGGATAGCCTCTGGCAATAAGTTTGATCTTAAGAGCTTCAGCATGATGAAGATATTCTTTGATGGTAGTACAATTCCTGAGATATCGCAGGAACTGGCTAAATGGTATTCCATCTTTCTGACAGCTAGGATGGAAACTCTTAAAATGCAACAGAGTGTTTCTTGCGGTCGGTTTCGTATATAAGGAAACCGCTAGCTGACACTCAGAATGCTCGATCCACACATCCAGGAATTCCAGTTTTTGAATGCTGGTATGTGCCGTTAAAGTCAAATTAGGGTCAGCCAAATTGATCCAAGAAATAAATTCATCCAATGTGTTCTGGTCCCCTTGCCAGATAAAGAAAATATCGTCGCTAAAACGGGACCAGTAGTGTACATTCTCATAAAAAGGGGCCACTTCGTTGTAGATGTTATAATTCTCGAAGTGCCCCATATATAGACACGCAACGCTAGGAGCGCAGGCCGCTCCCATGCTTACTCCCTGAATCTGATGGAAAAAGGAGTTCTCGAATTCAAAAAAGTTTTCAGATAAAACGATCTCAAGGAGTTGAAGAATGAGAGTAGAGTTAGTCAAAGTGTTTTCGCCTTCTATAATGCCCTTAATAACCTCAAATGCTCCTTTTTGAGGTATGTTTGAGTGTAAAGACTCAAGATCCATGGTAACGAGGATCTCCTGCTGGTTGTTGAAAGGGAGGCCCTCGATTTGAGAGATAAAATGGCCCGTATCCTTAATATATGATGGTAACATAGCGACCAGTGGTTTCAAAAACCGGTCCACGTATTTAGAAAGCGGCTCCGTGGCCGACCCAATAGTGGACACAATAGGTCTAAGTGGGGGGTCCGTCTCGTGTTTGTGAGTCTTTGGCACCCCGTAGATGATAGGAATACGGGTGTGAGAGGGAGTAAGAAATTCAGCCTCTTTCTGGCATATCTCACCTCTTTCAACGGCCGCCTCTACTACGTTAAGGATCCGGCGTTTGAGTTGAGGTTCAGGGTTGGACATGATTTTTTCATAATGCCTGGGTGAACCCAGAAGGCACTCCATTTTTTCTCTGTATTTGTTAGAGTCGAAAATAACAATACCTCCCCCTTTATCGCATGGTTTGATCGTCAGAGAGGTATCATCTTTGAGTTTCTTTAGGGCAAAATGCTCCTCTTTGGTAATATTGTAAATATGTTTGGGATGTATATAATGGACCGTTTGATCCTCTGAAGGACCGCCCTCTCAAACAAGTCCACCTCAGCGCCAACCTGATCTATTTCGGGGCAAAAAGTGGACGGAGGTTTGAGGCCCGAAAGGTTTTCTTCACTTGGTGTATTATTTCTATTGAGAAAGAATTTTTGTAAGTGAATCTTTCGAAAGAAAGAATGCATGTCTCTCATCAATTCAAATTCATCAAAGTAGGTCGTGGGAACGAATGAAAGTCCCTTAGCTAGAAGAGTCTCCGTGTGTGGATCCAGAGGACTGAAAGACAAATTAAAGATGGGAATCATATCTAGGTTCGCCAATACTGGTGTTGGCGGGTCTGAATGTACTTCTGAGCTGGCTCCTGGTCCTCGAAACGGGTCCTCTGCGCTTGTCCTCGGTTGGGGAAGGAGCCCCTCTGTTGTTGACCCAATTGGAACCCCCTTTGTTGCTGTTGCCCTCGATATCTGGGGTGAAAATTGCCCCTTCGGTTGCCTAAAAAATGATTATCAGGACCAGAGCTGTCCGAGTTGTATCTAGGTTGGTAATTCTGATAAGTAGAACCCTCACCCCAGAATCGGTGGTATCTGAAAATGTAGTGATACGTTGATGTCCCCAACTGGCAGTATTGCTATCCGTCACGATCTCACTGTTGGATTTATAGAATCCCTCAGAGAGAAAAGGATAAGTGCGCTCTTGTGTAAACAAGCGTTTATCCTTTCTTAACTTCTCCGTCTTTCTCTTGAGAAGATATTCACTGAAAGAATCTAGCTCGTAGGAAATTTCCTCGAGTTTCTTCTTACCCTCTTCAACACTGTGACTGTTTCAGTTTGTCTTCTAGCTCCTGGATCTCTTTGTTTAATAGTTCCACAACCTCACGGGCCGTCTCGATGATGAGTATCATCCAGTCCCTGGAGCAGCGGTTAGAAATGAGGGCACACTTCTCCAGGAACTGTCTGATCTCAATAAATAGGCCTGGGATGTTGCGGACTCTTAGCCCGATGGGTATAGTGCCTGCTTTGAGATACTCGAGCATAAAGCTGGCATGGGACTCAGTACGCTTAGATTTTTTCCTCAAATTAAATAACTTCGTCCATTCCTCATTAAGTCCCTTAGATAAAGTGAAAAGTTGATCATTGCCCGCGGTCTGACCTAATAGTCGTGCTAGGCCCTCGTCGGTAAAACCGAAGGTTTTAATGCTTTCTGTCGAC
This sequence comes from Calotriton arnoldi, assembly GCA_963921515.1. Lineage (NCBI taxonomy): Eukaryota > Metazoa > Chordata > Amphibia > Caudata > Salamandridae > Calotriton > Calotriton arnoldi. The sequence continues at coordinate 1,000,224 of CAWUFW010006948.1, read as the reverse complement.
ATAGGGATGGTAACAATTAAAATATACTGATCAACTACAACAAATGGAGTCAAAAGACCAAACAGATGACACCCTAAGATATGACACACACAAATCACCAAAAAGTGAATAATATCAAATAAAAAATAAAAAGGAAGATGAAGATACACAGATAAAGTGCACACGTTCCAGAGGACAGCTCAGGATGGAAAAACAAACCCCCACAGCACAAGGCTGGGAAGAAACTACCACTCAAACAGAGGGGGCCCCTAATGAGAAGGATGAAGGTAGGGAGACATAGGGGAAAACACAAAGCAATCAAACAAGAAGGCAACCCTACCTATTTATTTCAAAATATGCATAACGTCACAAATAATTATAGCATGACCAGTGCTGATGGATAGGTCCCTAAAGGAGGAGAACATGTAGAAACAAGCTTATAACAAAATACATTTATTTAATCAATAAATAAGACATAATAATAGCAGCTATTAGAGAGATCCCACCGCTCATTCATACAATCTCACCCAAACCAACCATCAATCACACCTCTATCATTCAAAAGCAAAACATCATACATGCACTCAAATGATTAGGCAACCCATGTTTTTAAACAAATCCCCACAGAATATCCTAGATATCATTAAACAAAATGCTAGGAACAGATCAAAGTCGTCAAAATAACTCAATGTGTACAAAATACAAAAGATATGTAACAATAATACAATCACAGAATTAGTGGCTGCATTGGAGGATGTTTCTGGAAGGGGGAAAATTGTGGACAACACTCTAACCGAAGTTACATCAACAAGCGCCGACGCGCGTTTCGGTGTGCAGCCCGGCTATGGGCAAACACCTTCTTCAGTGCGCAAATAGCGGTGAAATCAAGCGGTGGGTAAATTCTGAAAAATGAACAGACATGGCATGATGATCTATACTCCTATGTTGCTGCTCTAAAATAATTCATTTCAAAATGGTATATACTGCATTCAAAAAATATAATCTAACAAAACCTAATAGGTATAGAATCCTAACAGCACTAGTACACTGTAAATACAAAATCAAGCAAAACACTAATCATGGAACAGGTTGTGCACAGTTATGGATACAACAAAATTGAAACACATATACATATAGACCAAAACATACAAAAATAAAAATAAAAACTAGTAAGACAGTGACAATAGAGACCCCAAATAGGAATTACTCAGAAAGCAGATAACTAAATGCGAACAAAAGTCATGTACCTGGTTTAAGGATAAACTCAAGCCTGGATATAGATAAAATGGACAGCCAGGAACAACAATAAAACGTGCCGGTCTCAGAATAACGTCATATTCGTGATAGTAAGAGAAGTCCGGGCACATGTCCTCTCTGCCTATGGCAAAAGATAGAAAAAGATAGAAAAAACGCCATATATAACAAAATCATTAGAAGTCCGGGCAAAAGAACCTTCTCTAACTAAGGCGAAAATGGAATGAACGCCATGTATAACAAAATTATTAGAGGTTCACAAGCGAGCGGGCTGAAAGCTGATGTTCTGGTTACCAAACACGCATTTGTTAGACAAGCACTCTGGTAAACAACTCACCCGAAGGAGCGAAATGCTTGATGAATAGATCCTGGATGGCTGCGAGGGTAAAACCACAGACCCTGTTCAGACTGGATACGGGAGTTCAAAAAGCAGCTAGGGCGTGGGCCAAGAGCCGTGATAATGTAGAATTTTAACAGGCAAGGGGCTCCAATGACAAAAAGGAAATTCTTGCGAAGAGTAAAGGAAAAGGAAAAAGAAAAGAGGATAGTATAAGTCTAAGTAACCACAGCCCTTAAAGAGCTTACAAGAGCTCTGGAGTTCTAGCGACATCTAGTGTTCTACACAGACATGTGGACTCTAACGTAAACGAACATGGAATCCGTTATAAAGAGGATGTTGTTTACCTGACAAACTGGATACACTGTTAAAAGAGCGTAACGAAATTGCACTGCAGGTCCCCTGGCGTGGCAGGTATAAACGGGCCTGAAAATATTGAAGGAATCGGGTAGACGATTCTATAAAGGAAAAATAAATAAAACAACATAAATGTATGAGAGCGGACATGCCAAAGAAAAAGAGAAAGAAAAAACAGCCTTCCGTCACTAGCGCTTCCTGGGGAAGATATAAACGTACCCAGGTCTCAATGTATTAGATGACCGGGCGACATGATGGTCGATCGGTAATAAAGTGGGCTCCGTCACGTAAAAACGCACAGAGGAGAAAGCGCCGAATTTAAATCAAAACACTGCCGTGCGAATAACCAATCACGGTGCAGTATAGGGTCATCTGATACAGATAGGTCAGATGAGCATAAGTATGCACGAAATAGCGAAATGGACTCAAAGAGTGAATGGAGTCCAAACGGCAATGGATCGGCACAATCAGTCCATCCAGAATCGCTGCACAAATGACTGTGTCAACCGCTACAGAATCTTTTACAAAAGAAGAACAAACTATGTGATGCATATGCGTAAAGAATAACCATAAAAAAGCTACCTCCAAAAATAATATAAATCACAATAATGGGACTAAAAAAATCAGAAAAAGAAAGACAAGGAAGGTCAGCTACAAAAATAGAGGTTGAAAGCTAATTCAGAGGCAACATTTAAAGAAAAGCATTTTCCCATTGGAGACTTTCGTTCAGTCCCTGGTCCTTGGTGTTAAGAAGGAACATCCAAAATAATTCGCGTTTTCGGCGAATGGCAGTCATGTCCGAGCCCGTAGTGCTGCGCACCTTTTCTAAAATGGTCCAGCGTAGATCTTTTTCGCAATTTTCCTGTGAGGCCCCATGTTTAACCAATGGGGCCGAAAGTTTGTGAAGCCTGATGTTGGATTTGTGTTCGCCAATGCGAATTCTGCACTCCCTGGCTGTATCTCCCACATACGCCATATTGCAAGGGCATAAAATGGCATATACAATGTTGGTAGAGCGACAGTTGGTCATTTCCTTAAGGTACACGGTGCGCGAGTTGATGCGAATCTGGTCACTGACTATCGCATTGTGACAAGCCTGGCAATTGCCACATTTGTGGTTGCCTTTGACTGGCGCTCCCCCTGTTATGTAGTTTTGAGCAAAACTGGGTCTATTGGATCCTTTAGCTCGCACAAGCATGTTCCTCAGATTTTTATTCCTTTTAAAGGAAAAGATGGGTTTACTAATCAGGGGCAGAAATTGGTCCAAGTTTAGAAGGTGCCACTGAGAATTAACAATTTGGCGTACTTTATTGTTGAACCATGAGTGTTTAGTCACACAAACCAGTTGATCCAAAGAGTTTTTTTGTTTTGGCAGGAACATAGAATCTCGGTCGTAATATCTTGCTCTTTTTAGAGCATTCTTCACAAGTTTAGGTGGATAGCCTCTGGCAATAAGTTTGATCTTAAGAGCTTCAGCATGATGAAGATATTCTTTGATGGTAGTACAATTCCTGCGATATCGCAGGAACTGGCTAAATGGTATTCCATCTTTCTGACAGCTAGGATGGAAACTCTTAAAATGCAACAGAGTGTTTCTTGCGGTCGGTTTCGTATATAAGGAAACCGCTAGCTGACACTCAGAATGCTCGATCCACACATCCAGGAATTCCAGTTTTTGAATGCTGGTATGTGCCGTAAAAGTCAAATTAGGGTCTGCCAAATTGATCCAAGAAATAAATTCATCCAATGTGTTCTGGTCCCCTTGCCAGATAAAGAAAATATCGTCGATAAAACGGGACCAGAAGTGTACATTCTCATAAAAAGGAGCCACTTCGTTGTAGATGTTATAATTCTCGAAGTGCCCCATATATAGACACGCAACGCTAGGAGCGCAGGCCGCTCCCATGCTTACTCCCTGAATCTGATGGAAAAGGAGTTCTCGAATTCAAAAAGTTTTCAGATAAAACGATCTCAAGGAGTTGAAGAATGAGAGTAGAGTTAGTCAAAGTGTTTTCGCCTTCTATAATGCCCTTAATAACCTCATATGCTCCTTTTTGAGGTATGTTTGAGTATAAAGACTCAAGATCCATGGTAACGAGGATCTCCTACTGGTTGTTGAAAGGAGGCCTCGATTTGAGAGATAAAATGGCCCGTATCCTTAATATATGATGGTAACATAGCAACCAGTGGTTTCAAAAACCGGTCCACGTATTTAGAAAGCGGCTCCGTGGCCGACCCAATAGTGGACACAATAGGTCTAAGTGGGGGGTCCGTCTCGTGTTTGTGAGTCTTTGGCACCCCGTAGATGATAGGAATACGGGTGTGAGAGGGAGTAAGAAATTCAGCCTCTTTCTGGCATATCTCACCTCTTTCAACGACCGCCTCTACTACTTTAAGGATCCGGCGTTTGAGTTGAGGTTCAGGGTTGGACATGATTTTTTCATAATGCCTGGGTGAACCCAGAAGGCACTCCATTTTTTCTCTGTATTTGTTAGAGTCGAAAATAACAATACCTCCCCCTTTATCGCATGGTTTGATCGTCAGAGAGGTATCATCTTTGAGTTTCTTTAGGGCAAAATGCTCCTCTTTGGTAATATTGTAAATAGGTTTGGGGATGTATTTAATGGACCGTTTGATCCTCTGAAGGACCGCCCTCTCAAACAAGTCCACCTCAGCGCCAACCTGATCTATTTCGGGGCAAAAAGTGGACGGAGGTTTGAGGCCCAAAAGGTTTTCTTCACTTGGTGTATTATTTCTATTGAGAAAGAATTTTTGTAAGCGAATCTTTCGAAAGAAAGAATGCATGTCTCTCATCAATTCAAATTCATCAAAGTAGGTCGTGGGAACGAATGAAAGTCCCTTAGCTAGAAGAGTCTCCGTGTGTGGATCCAGAGGACTGGAAGACAAATTAAAGATGGGAATCATATCTAGGTTCGCCAATACTGGTGTTGGCGGGTCTGAATGTACTTCTGAGCTGGCTCCTGGTCCTCGAAACAGGTCCTCTGCACTTGTCCCCGGTTGGGGAAGGAGCCCTCTGTTGTTGACCCAATTGGAACCCCCTTTGTTGTTGTTGCCCTCGATATCTGGGTCGAAATTTGCCCCTTCGTTGCCTAACAAATGATTATCAGTACCAGATCTGTCCGAGTTGTATCTAGGTTGGTAATTCTGATACGTGGAACCCTCACCCTCAGAATCGGTGGTATCTGAAAATGTAGTGATACGTTGATGTCCCCAACTGGCGGTATTGCTATCCGTCACGATCTCACTGTTGGATTTATAGAATCCCTCAGAGAGAAAAGGGTAAGTGCGTTCTTGTGTAAACAAGCGTTTATCCTTTCTTAACTTCTCCGTCTTTCTCTTGAGAAGATATTCACTGAAAGAATCTAGCTCGTAGGAAATTTCCTCGAGTTTCTTCTTACCCTCTTCAACACTGTGTGACTGTTTCAGTTTGTCTTCCAGCTCCTGGATCTCTTTGTTTAATAGTTCCACAACCTCACGGGCCGTCTCGATGATGAGTATCATCCAGTCCCTGGAGCAGCGGTTAGAAATGAGTGCCCACTTCTCCAGGAACTGTCTGATCTCAATAAATAGGCCCGGGATGTTGCGGACTCATAGCCCGATGGGTATAGTGCCTGCTTTGAGATACTCGAGCATAAAGCTGGCATGGGACTCAGTACGCTTAGATTTTTTCCTCAAATTAAATAACTTCGTCCATTCCTCATTAAGTCCCTTAGATAAAGTGAAAAGTTGATCATTGCCCGCGGTCTGACCTATTAGTCGTGCTAGGTCCTCGTCGGTAAAACCGAAGGTTTTAATGCTTTCTGTCGACATAGGGATGGTAACAATTAAAATATACTGATCAACTACAACAAATGGAGTCAAAAGACCAAACAGACGACACCCTAAGATATGACACACACAAATCACCAAAAAGTGAATATCAAATAAAAAATAAAAAGGAAGATGAAGATAAACAGATAAAGTGCACACGTTCCAGAGGACAGCTCAGGATGGAAAAACAAACCCCCACAGCACAAGGCTGGGAAGAAACTACCACTCAAACAGAGGGGGCCCCTAATGAGAAGGATGAAGGTAGGGAGACATAGGGGAAAACACAAAGCAAACAAACAAGAAGGCAACCCTACCTATTTATTTCAAAATATGCATAACGTCACAAATAATTATAGCAGGACCAGTGCTGATGGATAGGTCCCCAATGGCTTTGTGACACCACGTCTTGAGCGTCTCCTGGATCTCTTTCTAGGCTCTCTGTTCCTAGGTGACATCATATTTGCCTGGGCAGGTCGGGGAACCCCGGATTTGTACATTTCTATCCACTCCCATGCAGACTTTGGATCTTCGCAAAAGTGCGCCTTTCCATCAAGGAGTATGGGCAGGCGGGCAGGGGAGATCAAAGAGTCCTGGAGGCCCGCTTCTCTCAACGCTTTCATGACCTCCAAAAAGGAGGCCCACCTTTTTTGGACGTCTAGTGTGTAGTCAGGGAAGATGGAAACTCTGCTATTGTCTACGGTATATGGCCCCTCTGTCCTGGCTTTGTGTAGGAGAGTATCCCTGTCTCGAAAATTAAGTAGTCTAGCCACCACTTGGTGCAGGGGTCGGCCAGGAGCCGGTGGTCTGGCCGGCACTCGATGCGCTTTCTCAAGTGTATAAAAGGTTGATAGGCCTTCAAAGGCCACCACATTTTGAAGCCATTGCTCTAGGAAAGACACCATGTCATTGCCCTCTGCTCCTTCAGGCAGGCCAAGGACTCTGATATTGTTCCTCCTATTTCACCCTTCAGCATCTTCTGCTCTCCGCTCTAGGATGCAGACTCTGTCTGTGAGGTCCCCTGCCTGCGATGTTAAGGACTGTTGCACCGGTTCAAGGTCTGCTGTGCTAGACTCTGTGGTTTTAACTCTCTCGGCCAATTTCTTGTGTTCTTCTCTGAGTAGGCCCAATCCCATTGACACTGTACTGATGTCTTGATGCAGGGTGGCCTTGGTATCAGCAATGACCTCCAGTATTCTTGGTCGGTTGTTGCTGTACTGGGTCATCCGAGTCTTTCTGCAATCTTTCCTGCGAGGTTTCTTCTGATTCCTGGGCTGCCCCCGTTTGTCTTGCTCTTGGTTTGCCCATTTCGGTGGTAACGTCGTGAGCGCCACACAACTATGCTGTGGTACCGTAAATACTATTATCTAGATTTACTTTCCAATGCAGTGGTATGCCTCAGTCATGTCCTCCACTACACAGGAATGGGACTCTAATAAGCATCTGCTTAAAATATCTATACTTCGTCTATAAGTTCTTGGGTGAGTTGTCGTGCTTCCCTTCTTGCAGCATCGGCGTGTGAATATCCAGTTCTAAGAGGGCACAGCCACAAGATGCTCCCTTTAACGATCCCACCGAGAGAGCTCTAGCTCCAGTGACGTTCGCGTGACCCCCACCGGGTAATTGTTAATGGGACTCGTGTCTTGTGGGGTGTATGTTCCCTTCTTCCACTAGTCCGTCCACACCTCACAATTATCTAGGGGCCACAGCTCACATGTATTCAGCCCGGGAGCCTCCTCAGGGACGTCCACCGCCACTTGGTATTGTCTCAGGGTCGGGTCAGTGCTCGCAGGCGCTACCACAGGTAGGGGATCCTCACCGTGTAACCGCACCTCAGCAAGCACACCGAAGGCCTCAGCAGAGACACTCCTACTTGTCTGTGTCACTTCTCTGGGGTCTAATCCACCACATAGGCCACATTATTTGTGGAGGGGGCCACCCAGCACTCCAGCCTCATGGGATCGGCTATCATTCCTGATTTGACTCTCCCCGCTGCTCTGGACTTCCTTTCGTCCCTGAGCCTATTCGCAGTGTGCAGCCCCAACTCCTTACCGTAATCTCAGGACCTCACCTCTCGCCGTGCCTCACTCGCACCGGTTTTCCCGGTCGGGCACCACCGCATATGCCACAGTTTATTTTCAGAGGGGGCCACCCCCACACTTCAATCTTGTGGGATCGGCTATCTTTCCTGGTTTGGCTCTCCCCGCTGCTCTGTGCTGGGCTGCCTTTTGTTCTCGAGCCCAGTCGCAGTGAGCGGCTCATCTCCTTACTGCGGTCTTAATTGCCGAACCTCACCTCTCGCCGGGCCACACTCATACTGGTTTTCTTGGTCAGGCTCCCGCCTCTGCTGGGGAACCGGGTCGCCCGGTAAAACTCCCAGGCCTCTGCCCGTACCTCCTGTGGCCAGTCCCCGTAGGGCCCCCCTCAGTGTTGCGCCGCAACAGTAGCCAAGCCAGCGAGCTCGTCTCCACTCAGCTGCCAGAGCGGGTCGCAAGGGCTATGCCGCCATCTTGGAGGGGCTCAGGCCGAGTTGCCGTCTTCCAAACTGTGCCGCGCTGGGTCCCTCAGGCAACGGGAGACCCAACAACTGTCTCCGGAGTCTTTCCGACCTCTGAGACTGCCCGTGAGACTTCAGTGTGCAGCTCCGGCTCCTCACCTCCTTCTCCCTTGCGGAACCATACCGCCCCCCGGGCGCCTCTCGTACAGGCTCTCCCAGGGTGGCTCCCACTTCTGTGAGGGCACCGGTCTTCCCGGTAGAGCTCTCAGGTCTGCACTCGCACCACAGGTGACCAACCCTCACAAGGGCACTCTCCCTGTTTCGTCGTCGCGGCAGCGAGTTCAACGTTCTCAAGCCCTTTGGTCTCTTGGGCGAGACGCTAAAGCTATGTCGCCATCTTGAAGTCGCCTAGGGCAGCTCATTGGCCGCCAGAGTTCACCGCACCGGCTCTCCACAGGCAACGGGAGACCTGGTAGCAGCCTTCGGGGTACCTCCGACCTCCTGGGCAGCCCTCAACCTAGCGTTCGGGCCCCTTTCGCCATCAGGGTATCAGGATATTTGTGGGCCAGTGCGGAGCTACAGGCTCACGCAACCGCCATCTTCGGTGTCCAAGCCATGCCCCCTCGGGTTACCCTATGTACATTAACATTAAAAGTTGGACTCCCAGTGTAATGCTTACTGGTCGGCATTCCAAAAATGTCATTGCACATGGGGTATCATTGTTATGTACTGCTCCAAGATGGCCACCATGCTGCTGCAACTATGGAGGTCATTTTGGAACCTTAATACACTGAAATATTAAGCAAAATGCCAATCCAAGAAAGCTGCCCATGGGTGTGTCAAATTTTGTTTTATTTTGCAAGCATATTTCAGCAAAGTTTAGACATCATCATATTGTCTGTTTCTAATTTTAATTTATCGTGTGCATGCTTATTGAGTTTTTATGTGCATTTTACTGTGGATAGGTAAGTCGGTGAATACAAGAATGAGTCTGTGGATGGATGAATGGATGCACAAGTATAAGGATAAGTGAAACAAGTAATGCATGATGACTTATTGAGTGTCTCCCTTCATCAAGACAGGCACCTTCAGTTATAAGCCAGACATATTCGCATTGCCAATGCTTGTTTAATCAGAGAGTATTTTTCATTGGTTGGAGGGATTGTGGCTGTGTCGATGTATGAATGAGGAAATTATTCAATGGGTGGATGGATGGCCAATTGAGTGCATTGATGTTTGAATATGTGAATGGATGAGTCAATGGATGGAAAAATGAGTGGATTACTGTGTACATGTATGGACAAGTGAGTGGAAGGATGAGCTAAGGAGCAGCAGCGAAAGTAGAGACACACCCTCGACCCCCTCTTCACTACAGGAAACTCCATCACCTTCAGCCACACCACCGAACTCCCATGGACCGACCATCGTTGCGTCCACTTCACCTTCAGAACACCCACCATCCACAGACACCAGCACCTGCTTCCACGAAGAAACTGGACCAAAATCACCAACGACCAGCTCACCTCCTCACTCAACAACTCCACCCCAACCATCACGGAAAACGACGACCCCAACACCGCAGCCCGAACCCTGCATAGATGGATCTCGGACAGCACCAACACCATAGCCCCCCTCAAGAAAAACAACAATACCCGCGCCAAGAAAGCCAGATGGTTTACCACCGAACTTCGAGAGTCCAGACGCACATGCCGCCACCTCGAAAAGGCCTGGAGGAACACCAAATCCACAGAAGCCCACAACAACTTCAGAGCCGCCACCAACGCCCACCGTCAACTCATCAGAGAAACGAGGAAAAAAGCGATTGAAGGCAGAATCTCCACCCACGCACACAACAGCAAGGAACTCTTCAGCATCATCAAGGAGTTCGCCCAACCTACCAGCGAGTCTACCGACATCCCTCCCTCACAAGACCTCTGCGACAAACTCAGCACCTTTTTCCACCACAAAATCAAGAGCATCCACAACAACTTCAACGAAGACAACCAACACACTGAACCCTCACCAACCACCCCCGACACCCGGAAACCAGCGATTGACGACTGGACAGCCCTCACCACCGAAGACACACTGAAGACAATGAAGTCAATCCACTCAGGGGCCCCCACGGACCCCTGCCCCCACCACATCTTCAACAGAGCCGCCGACACCATCACACCCATGCTCCGCCAAACCATCAACCGCTCCCTGGCGACCGCCTCGTTCCCAGACGACTGGAAACACGCCGAGGTCAACCCCCTCCTAAAGAAACCCTCAGCGGACCCCACCGACCTCAAAAACTACAGACCCATCTCCCTGCTCCCGTTCCCAGCGAAAGTCATCGAGAAAGCCATCAACAGCCAACTCGCCACATTCATTGAAGAATACAACATCCTCGACTCCTCCCAATCCGGCTTCAGAAAAAACTACAGTACGGAAACCGCCCTCCTCGCCGCAACAGACGACATCCGCACCCTACTGGACAAAGGAGAAACAGTAGCCCTCATCGTCCTCGACCTATCAGCGGCGTTCGACACAGTCTCCCACCGCACCCTAATACGCAGACTCTACGACACAGGAATCCAGGACAAGGCCCTCGACTGGATCCGCTCCTTCCTCTCCGGCAGGACGCAGCGGGTCAGACTCCCCCCTTTCCTCTCGGACCCCACACCTACCACCTGCGGAGTCCCCCAGGGCTCCTCTCTCAGCCCGAGGCTCTTCAACGTCTACATGGCTCCACTTGCCCCCATCGTCAGAACCTACGGACTCAACATCGTGTCATACGCAGACGACACCCAGCTCATCCTCTCCCTAACCAACGAGCCCAACACCACCAGACGCAACTTTCGAGAAGGCATGGAAGCCGTCGCCAAATGGATGAAAAACAGCTGCCTACAACTAAACACCAACAAAACAGAAGTACTCATCATGGGCCCAAACCTCGACGCCTGGAGCGACACCTGGTGGCCCCCTGCCCTCAGAAACCCGCCAACCCCCACAGACCACGCACGCAACCTGGGAATCATCCTGGACTCCAAGCTCAAAATGGACCGCCAGATCAACTCTGTCTCGTCTTCCTGCTTCCACACCCTCCGCCTCCTTCGTAAGACCTTCAAATGGATCCCCCTCGAACACCGAAAGACCGTCACTCACGCCCTGGTCACCAGCAGACTCGACTATGGCAACGCACTCTACGCCGGAATAAACAAAAACCTCACCCGCAAGCTACAGAACATCCAGAACGCCGCTGCAAGACTGGTCCTCAACCTGCCAAAACACTGCCACATCTCCCAGCATCTGCGCACACTCCACTGGTTCCCCGTCGAGGCGAGAATCACCTTCAAGATGCTCACCCACGCACACAAGGCCCTCCACGGCACCGGACCAGCATACCTGAACAGCCGACTCAAATTCCATGCACCCCAAAGGACCCTACGATCCGCCCAGCTCTCCTATGCCGTGGTCCCCCGCACCAGAAAGACCAGATCGGGAGGCCGCTCCTTCTCCTTCCTCGCGGCCAAAGCATGGAACGCTCTTCCGCTCCACCTCAGACAGACAACATCGCTCCCCATCTTCGCAAGAAACCTCAAAACCTGGCTCTTCTACAGACCCCCTCCTTGATGGAATGGAACCTGCATCCCCCCCCCACCCCATGCGCCTTTAGACTCTTACGGGTGAGTAGTCGCGCTTTAACAAACCCCTGATTGAGAGAGCAGCATCCTGTACCAGAGCACCACCAGAGCATCAACAGGACTGTGGAAAACTCCAGCATACTGGCCTCGGCCAGCCATGTACTAAATAATCATCATTTTCCCAATTTAGCCATCCAGGCACTCACTGATTTATCACTATTTCATCCATGTGGGCACACACTCACCTATATATTTATCTAGCCTTCTATTCATGTGTTCAGCCCTCCATCCATCAACTCTGTGGATTGTTCACAATTCATTCACTCATTCTTGCACCCAACCATTCACACACATCCAGTAATGCACTCTGTCGCTCACCCATTCATTCCTCCATGCAATTACTTACCCATTCATTTCCCCACTTTTTACTCAGTATTGCATTCACTCACTAACCAATCCACAAAGCTTCAAATATAAAAAAACACAATCAAATCTTCTTCATTAAAAAAGCTAGACCTACTGACTATGCCAGTTCTTGTTTCCACATCATGTCCCTGACATGTAAACATCAAAATATATATTAGAAAGGAAATGCAGACAGTAGCAATAGTTCCATCTGTGATATGGGAGATGCCTCAAAGTACCAGTACAGACAATGATCTAAAGTGCTACAAGCAGCTCAAAATCAGACTGTGAGAAGCAGACCCAGTTCTCTTGCAAGGTAGAAGAGTTTTGTGTTAAAATATCATGTGCAGAAATATTGTCTAACATAAGTATATTGTCGTAAATATTGTCCCATTGAAAGTAGAGTTTTTATTATTAATTATGCTGGGGCGATGTTTTATAGATCATAATGAGAACATAATAGTTATGTCACTCTATATTCTGGTATCACAACTTGTAGAGGATTCAAATACCATGAACCTTATAAGACTAAAACACTACATGGGAAATGGGCTGGGACAACAAGGAAGTCAGGGCACATTAGAGTCATGGTTTGGGACTTTTTCCACAGAGCACCAGTTGCATGCGGCGTCCAGGCACGACAGAATTAAAGCAAGGTTTTTTATTTATCATTTTTTGCCTTTTCTATAGCACCAAACATTCTTGTTAAATAGTAACATCCGAGCCTGTTGTATGATGCACATGACAGGAATATGCATAATGAATGAAGAGGCACCAGTGCAATAAGATTGTGCTTAAACATGCACTTCCAACACAGCTTCAAAGTTTTATACATCGGGCCAGTCTTCTGGGGCTCTGCGTGAGGGCATATATGAGTGGTAGGATGTATCTTATGGCAGTGGCAGTGGCAGAGTGCCATAAATGTACTATTTGGCACACTTTAACAACCTCAATTTATGAAGTGGCTTGATTCTTCCCAACTGTGGCATTTAATGCTGATTGATCCAAACAAGGCACTATGCACTTAACACTTGACATGTTGGATTTTCCCACCCAGTGGTGTGTCCATTCTTGGAAGTTTGGGGCAGTTAACGCTTAAGCCTTTCTAACTTTTTTCCACAAAAAATATCTTCCAAATTTGCACATCTTTCCCACATCTGGGGTCTTTAAAAGTATCCAGAGTTTCTGGATTCCTCTGGAAAATAGTCAAAATATAGTAAAATATTTTTGTTGGAAAAATGTGAAAAAAGTGCTGTGCAAGAAAGTGTATGTTTTTTTCCTAAAAATTACATCGACATCAGGTCTGCTGTGTCATGATTATAATCTTCCCAGCTTCCAGCAACAGGCAGAGTTAGTAGTCCATATCCCCCCTTTTTTGGTTACAATCTACTTGCAGATTGAGCTGGAATCAGGTGTGAAACCCGTGGGTGAACTACAAAAAAAGCTAAACCTTTCTGAACACTAGACAAAAATTCAGAAGTCAGCAAGAGGTTTTTTGTGTAGACTGCTCATGGTTTTCCCAAAGAAACATATAGTTGCTATAAAAGAAATCATTTAAATATGGAGGAAAAAATAGCAATTATTGGCAACAGTTTTATCTGTGATTTTTCACCAAGATTTCTAATTTACAAAGGTAACATAGAGTTATGTCCGTCACACTCTTCTGTTTGTTGGTTGTTCAAAAACATGCAAAACATGCAATAGGCAAATTCAACAACTGAGCTGCAGCTTGTAATGATTTTTCATCAATACTGACCATACAGCAATTCATATGATAAAGCCTAATGAATGAAAAATAGATATGAAAGAAACCTATGTATTTTTGAGCTGTGTACAAGATACTGAGTTTAGGAATAGTAGGTATTTGTACATCTCTAAATTTGGGTTTACCCATACTATCGTGATAAAAAGGACAATTTGCAAAATGTGTCCTTTCTTGCACATTTGCTTACATTTGAAAGCACATAATAGAGAAAAATTCAGTTTATATTAACAAATGTTTTACTGGTCCGTGTTCCCATACTTGCCCCACTAAAAACCCTTCTGCCCTGGTGTGGCTCGGCCTAAAGCCTGTGACACAAAAGGCCCCAAATTGCAACGAAGAAACATCAGCATTTCCTGTCCAAAAAATGACCTGTTTTGGCTGTGGTGTTTGGGCCTGAGTCTGACCTCCACCCAGTATGACCTATCAAACATAGACATTTTTGAAAATTAGACTCTCAGGGAAGTCCAGGGTGGTGTGCCTTGCATGGATACCATGAACTTTTCTTACCCACAATGGCACACATTCCTCAAATCAAATAGGAATACATATGGATTATATCTTTTACTTATGTGCTTATGAAAGGGAAATAATATGTTGGGTCCAACATTTTCTAATAAATACGTAAATTAAGATGCTATGAGAAAAGATGAATACTTTGTAACTGTCCGGTGGTGATGTTGGTGGTAATGTCAATACACATGATTGTTGGGCTATTTTTTCTGTCGTTATGTTATGTGAAATGTGTATATATTGTGTACATGTGCTCTTGTGAGTATTTTTAATTGTAAATATCTTTGTTTTTTACAGCTCGGGTGAAGTCCCTTGTAGGTACAAAACACATTGGCTGGGCTGATATGATGTTTGTTATATCAAGCAGATTGAAGCATAAATATTGATTATGAGCCAGATGTACAAAGCATTCACTGGATCGGGCTGTTTGCAACCGAAAACAGGCTTTTTCAAATGTACGACCCCCAAACTGTGATTCAGCGAATCACAGTTTGAGTTTGCCACCAAAAACAAAATCGCTATTTGGAAGGGGTGTATTTCAGGGCCTCCCTTCCAAATAGGGAATCAGAATGGTATGTACAAATGTTTTACCACTGAAATGTGGTTGCAAAGTATTTGTACTTTACCACCAATTCAAAGTTGGTGGTAACCAATTTGCAAATGGGAAGGAGTCCTCTTTGAGAATGTTTGAACCACTGCCGGCTTTTAAAGAATAAAAATGAAAAGATTCATTTTTTTGCATCCCGTTTTCCTTCAAGGAAAATGGACTGCTTAAAAAAAAAAATTGCTTTAATTAAAAGCAATCACAGACATGGTGGTCTTCTGACCCAGCAGGCCGTCATCCCTGTGAATGCAGCGAATACTAGTAGTTCACAAATTGCGACCTACCTCATTCATATTCAGAATGTAAGTCTGTTTGCGCCCCACTTCAAATTGCAAATTGGGAAATAAGGGCCAGAAATAACTTTAGTACATTAGTAATAGAAATTACCAAATAGTGATTCACAAAAAATTACTATTTGCTAATCGCTACTACTAATGTTAGTACATCTGGCCCTTAATCTTTTACAGCCAGTTGTGTTTGGGTCTATTTGATGGACGAAATATCAAAATGATGTTACTGCACCACCACTGGCATTCGGGACTCTAATATTTCTATGTGCAATAGTCAAATTAAGGACTATATTATATTTTGGAGTGCTTCTTGCTGTATGTCTATTTTCTGTTTCTTTGCAATTATTAAGGAAACAAGCATTGGCAAAACCAATCAGTTTGGACTTGGCAAATTGGTATGGTGGTTATTTTTTAATTATTTTTATTGCAAACATATAGCACAAAAATAAAATGAAATAAAAAGTCTCTGCTTTAACATGGTGGTCTTATGCTTGCCATAAAATTGTTGAATTTAAAAGTAAATTAAAATTATGGATGCTTTCAAGCAGGTAGAACAGATAAAGAATTCTTTTTTAGTTTCAATGCACATTAAAGAAAAATATAATGTTTATTAGTGTTATGAAAAGGGCCTATTGCCTTTAAATGACGCAAATTTGAAGACATGATTTAAAAGCACAAAGTTAACTAATTAAAAGAAAAATGCTAAAGAATGGAAAGATACAACCATTGGCTAAATTGAAGCATTAGCCCACCAGCCCTGGCACTGAAGTGCCCTTTCTTTTAGGCAAATGCCCCCTTGAGATCAGGAAAAATGTCGTCAGTGAAAAAGAGCTGATGGCTAAAATGGTCCAACCCTTTGCACCATGCTTCAGTGGACAGAAGTACAATGTAAATGACAGTTGAACAAACTCATGGATGATGAGGGCTGATCCAAAGCCCCTCCAAGCTGTCCCTGGGCGGGACCTGAAACACTAATATATGGCAAATTCATTCACACTTCGATAAAGTCCCTTAGAGTGCACATTCTGTTTGGTGCAGCCCAGTACCTTGGCCATACCCATTATTGAAACCAGGCTATAGCTCTCCCAACTCTCGTTCACATCATATATTTAATCTGATGGAGGATTGAAAAGGGTAACATAGATATGTGTTATATTAGGCACTGAAACAGAAGATCCAATGAGGTTTCACATTCACTGATGCAAAGGCACACGTCCAAGGCTGCTCATGAATTACAGCTCATTCCCCAGTCTACAACCAATCACTAATGTGGTTTTTCTGTTGTGTTGCAACATTATGTTTCAGTAATTGTATCTAGAGAAGATTGGAGTGCTGACAGCTACCCTAGGTTAGAGCGTTACTCAAAAGAGTCAAGTTGCCCTCACTTGGACCTAGCCTCCCTTTGGAATGCGTCACTCTGGGCTTAAAACAATAGAGGGATTCAAGGATGAAAACAAGATTAACTTTCCTTATTTGTTTCTACTGTTCCCTGTACAATGCTTTGAAATTCCTTCATAAGGTTTTAATTAATGTAATAAATAATGTAACCATATTCCATAATACAATAACCAGTTCTCAATTATGCTAGCTTACCACAGTTTTCCCAGCACTCTCGGATGTGATGCCATCATGGCGTGAGCTGGAACCATTGTTTCATTCTAGAGGTAAACAGTAACAGGTGTAGTTTATTACTGATTTTTGATGATAGGGTCTTGTTCCAAGGGAAAGGAGGTCATAACAAGGGGATTTAGTTGAATGGCAGTTCCTCTTAGATGGAGATTTCTTCTTCTTGTTATTATTATTATCATTGTTTTTATTATAATTATTATTATTATATCTAATACCCTGGACGTCGTATTCCCCCAAACGTTTTTCATTCACATCTCCTGTTTGCTGAATTCGTTTTTGTTGGCTTTAGGACTAGGTGTCGTAGGATGGGCCATCCGGCCAGGATGGGCAGGACAGAGCTGTGCCTTGCCCCTCTTGCACTTCAAAGGGCTTGCCTCCAGCACACACAAAGGAACCTGGCACTAGTCTTTTGTCACTCCAGACTTCTTGGACCTTTGCTAGTTAAAGGGAAGAGCTTTCCAGAAGCAGATGTGGGGGTAGCATAGGGGATCGCCCTACTTCTAAGGCTGGCACCAGGAAAAAATATTGGACCTCCCAAATGACATTCAAGTCCTGGATCCGTGGACATTACAGAAGAAGTACTGCCTTGCCCCCCCTGATGACTGCCCTGCTGCTACCAGAGGGCTGCCCTGCTGCTTGAGACTTCCTTGTTCTCTGAGAAGGACGACTGAACCTGCTCCCTTCATCCTAGGTTAAACTGAGAGACTCCAAGGGTCTGACCTCCTGTCTGAGCTACAAGGACACAACAAGCCCCAGAGGCCTCACTGCAACTTCTCCGCTGACCAGCTGTACTGGACCTGCCTGGATCTGCAACCGGACCTGTATGAGCCCTGCTGGCCTCTGCTGGAGTGAGTTCCTGATCCCCAATAGGTGCCTGCCCTGGTCCTGGACCCTTGGATGGCATCAGTTGAGCTTCTGCTGTGAAAGAAAGCTGAGACCCTAGGTTTTGGGCTCTTCACAACTGTTAAAGGGCTAGTTTACACAGAGACTCTGCTGGAAGCGACAACTGTTAACATGAAGCTCCTGTGAACTCAACTCTTCTTGCTACAGCAACCACCAGCAATGATCCACAGCACTAGATCTATCCTTTGAGCTATAAAAATGACAGACTACGGTGACCTTCAGCGTGAAGCTCCAGTAACGACCATCAGCAATGCCTGATTGGCTTTTCGCACTACTGCGATGACAGCCTGCGCAGCCTGGCCTGCTCTTCGTACAACAGTGATGACCATCCATTTTTTAAAACGAAACAGTGACGACCAACCATGGTGCTCTCTGTGCGCCTTGAGGCCTCCTCCACCACGAAAGGAACTGTTAGTACTGGACTTTGAGATGGTAACTTTTTCAGCGGGACTTACATGGTCCCTGTATCCAGCCCACGCTCCATCATGGTTGGCCTGAACTTCTGACTTCCCCTTGGTCTAGCATGACCAGATGACCACCAGTGGCCCTTTGTGCTTTTAGACGCTATAACTATCCAAAACTTTGGAATCACTGGTTCTACTGTTTTTTTGACATTCTGGTATCATTTTATTTATTAAAATATTCTCTATTTTTCTAAATTGGTTTGGGGTTTTTCTTGTGTTGCGTTTTCACTTTTTTACTCTATGGGCCTCGTTACGATGTCAGCCTGTCAGTTGCAGTCCGACCGACATCTGCTGCCGCAGTCTGACAGCTGCATTAGGATGTGCGGCTGTTGGAGGCAGGGCGCAGGGACCGACCGACGGTTCCGATGGGCTCAAGGAGCCCATCTGACCATCGGTCGGAATGTAGTTCCCTACAATAAGGGCGATGCCTGCACAGGCACCGCCATAGGGATTACAATGTCGCATTCACACAGCCTTTCTATGGTGGTCCAACCGCCATAGAAAGGTTGTTGGAAATGGATTTTGGGGGCCCCTAGTATGGCCCCCGCCCGCAGCCTCTGCTATGAGGTGCCCCATCCCAAACATCCATGCACCGTATGCCAGGCACCATGTGGTGCCTGGCACACAGTGCATGGATGTTTGTTTACATGCCCTTTACCATTGCAGCATGTGCTGCGGCCCTTTTGCAACTGCTAGCACATTCTGCAATAGTAAAGGGCATGTTTCCGTCTGCCGTGCTGGCGGTTGCATCCTAATAAGGCGGATGGGACCTCTGACTCCTTATTGGATGGTCCCATTACCGCAACGATGTCCGTCGGACACTCGTCTGACCGGCATCGTAATTTGGCCTTTATGTGCTGCATAAATACTTTACACTTTGCCTCTCAGTTAAGCCTGACTGCTTTGCGCCAAGCTACCTCTGAGGGTTAAGCACAGGCCATTTAGTGATGTTTGTGGCTCACCCTGACAAGGATTGTGGTTGTTGCCTGAGTGGGGTTTCCACACCCATGAACCAATAACAGAATTTCTTACAATTATTATAATCTATTTTCATTAATATTATCAGTCACATTATTAGCAACAGTAAATGGGGATATGACATGATAGGGAGAAGTGTCTTCTGGACTAATTGCAATCTGTTGGTTTGGCACAATGTGATCCAACTCAGGGTGATGCTTTTAAAGTCCATTTTCGAGTAGGGCTTAATGATCAATGATATGGAAGGCTGATGATAGACTGAGCAATATGAGGAAAAAGGTGTCACCACTGTAAGTGAACCAGAGTGTGTTGACCATTGCCTCACAGTATTGCACTGGCTGTTGAATCCAAATTGATAGTCTTGGAGTAAGGCACTGCACTCGATCTTCTCAGCTGCACGACATCAGTTTTTTCAATGATTTTGTCCAGGAACTGCAGGTGGCTGATGGAAGGGTGGTTTGTGACATCATTTAGTTTCAGGTTAGGCACTAGGCTTAGGTTAGGCTACTTCATCAGTGTCATGATCTATCTGATCCTGAGAGTCTCCAGGAAGAAATAGTTGGTGATAGAGTAGAGTGTTATGCCCTCACTGTTCTTCGCTGTGTGCACTAGGATGATGTCTTCCTAAAAGGATGTGACATTCAGCAAATCAAGGAGTCATGAAGTCATTCATTGACAGTGTGTTGAAGTGGGTCCACTTTGATGAATTGCAGGGTGGTACCAGGAGTGATGGCTTTTGCTTCTGTGTTGTTATGTACTCTGATTTTTTCAGCTCATTGAAAATGTTAATGGCAGTGTGCATTTCCGTGGGGTGCTCAGGAGGTGGAACTTAGGCGGAGTTGAAAATTACTTGCTACTGTGGTGTTCATGATCAGCTTCCTCTGGGAAGCATGGAATGTTTTCAAAAGTGAAAGTTCTTCTTGTGATTGTGTTCAGTGCCACTTTTGTTTTTCTGACTTCTGATGGATCAGTTGTTGTCCAGGAGTCCTCACGTGCAACAGAAAGTGGAGGTTTGGTTGTTGAGAAGCAGGTCTTGAGAGGAGAATGGATGTTCACCAGTTTATTGGTGATCAGAAAGTGGAAAGTCTATGTTAGCAAGAGTCTGATGATGATTAAATAAGGTTCATTGGAATGTCCTTGAATGAACAAAACTGTCTGGAGAGGAGTAGATAGAAGTCAAAGTCTGCATTGTCAGTCCAATTTCTGGTGAATGGGATGTTACAGGTAAGGATGAGCATGGACGATCAGTTCACAACTAGGAAATGTTATGTATTTTTTAAATTTATTTATCTGTTTGTATAGTGCACCTGGACCAATCTGTATGAGGATGCCTTACACTGTAACAATGTCAACAGGCAAGGATTACATAGAGATGAGGTGAGGGCTAACAGTTTTGAACATATGTTATTTTATAGGACATCTAGTAAGCACACGTTCATCCCAAGGCATCTCTTGAAGCTAGAGAGAGAATAAAGACAGAAACAAGGAATTAAGTTTTAAAAACTGAACCTCAGTTCATCATCAAATTTCACTCTCAGATTATTGACAGTAAACTTAGGAGAAGGATGTTCACCAAGATTTTACAAGCCCAAAACTGCCTGCCAAGAAGAGAGATTGTTTGCTACTATGAGGGTTTCTGTCTTGTCCAAATTTATCCTAAGCCTATTGCTGGTCATCCATCTCCTGAGGTTGTTTATACACTTGGATAAAGCAGAGAGGGATTGATCCACCTTTGATGTCGGGAAGATAAGCTGGGTATAATCAGCGTAAGAGTATAGTAATTATCCTGATCTTCTAGCAATAGATATCAGTGGTCTAATATGAATGATAAAAAGAAATGTGTATAGTATGGAGCCTTGAGGTACTCCAGTAGAATATACCTCGTTATCACGCAGTCTTTTTCCCCGCAGGGAATTACAACGCGGTCGTTACAACGAACGCGTTGTAATTCTGCATACCATTACCCCGCAAGTCGTAACAACGACTTGCGGAGTGGGGGCGCTGGATGTTGGAATAGTATAATTTACTATTCCAACTCCAGTCGGTGCGGACAGTAGGGAAGGTGTTGGATTTTAAATCCAACACCTTCTCCCCCCTGCGCAAGTCGTTGTTCCGACTTGCGGAGTAATGATATGCGGAATTACAACGCGGTCTTTGTAACAACCGCTTTGTAATTCCCTGCGGGGTAAAAGTTTCATGGTAAATGTTGTTTACCACCATAGTATGTACTGCAGACGGCACTGCCATCCAACTCCTGCTTAGGGAGACTATCTGTGGAACTTTCGGTGAGAAATGATTTGAACAACTCGAGCACCACCCCCTCAATGCCGCACTTGGCCAGGCAAATAATGGGAAGATGCTGGTCAACTGTGTCAAAGGCAAATCAAGCATGATTAACACACTTGTGATGTTCCTGTCAGCAGCCCTTAACAGGGTATTTGTACTGCAAGCAGGGCCAATTCCTTGCTACAGCACAATCTAAAATCAACTTAAGGATCATGAAGATGCAGGTTGGACTCCAGATAGTTAATCAGTTGATTGGGGCCCACCCTTTCTAAGATCTTGGCAAACTCCGCAAATAGAGTAACAGGACGGTTATTGGAAGGGTGTTCTGGGTTTAGTCCCACTTTTTCAATAGTGGTTTAACAATCCTGATGTTAGCCTCCTTAGAAGTAATTTCATGCTTCATAGAGGACTGAATGATGTTAGAAATCAAAATGGTTAAGGTGGAATGAAGAATTTTGAGAGAAAGAACGTCGACCTGTGAGTCCGATTTGCACAATTTAATCGTGGAGAGGCAGAGTCCTCCTACCGCTCAATTCAAACTTCATCCCTTGAATCTATGAGACCAATACTTGCTTAAACCTTAAGCAGCTTCTGTTAAAAAAGAGGGTAACTAATTGCAAAAGTCCTGTGACATAATCCTTGCAGCCATCATGGAGAAATTACTGGCAATATGATCCGGAACCTTAACATTTTCTCTCTGTGTGTTACCGGCTGTGGATATGTTAATATTGAGAGCACTTTCTTTATGACTGCTTTAAATACGTGTGATGCTGACTTATAAACAAACTTAAGTGATGGATCATAAAGTATGTGCCATTTTCGTTTAGCCTGCCTCAGCTCTAATCTGGCATCTTGCAGCTCCTTGTTAAACCTAGGGCCTGACATGATGTTTATTTAATCCTGATTAACTGAGCGCCCTGGTCAGCAATGTTCTTAGCCCACTGTTCAAAAATAGCATAATTGGAGAACGGCCGTGAAAGAACAGGAGGACTGGCCATAGCACTCGACAGAGCAGAGAAATCAACTCTGTGCCTTGGTCGATCTAGTTTGAAGGGATGGGCAACCTGCACATTTGATTTTTGTAGCCCAGAAATTAATAGCAGTAATAAAGTAAGATAGTGGCCCATCCATATCTGAGATTTGACCTGTATCGAACTTATGCAACTTGGGGAGGCACTAAGTAAATCAATAGTATGACCCCCCCCCCCACTAAGTTTGGGTACATTGATGAATTGAGGTAAACACAGTCCTCAGAACAGGAAAGGCGATTAGTGTTGTGTGGGTGTCTAAATGTATATTAAAAACTCCCTGTACAATAGCCGTCACCTGAGCCAGGGAAAATTCATTAAGAACATTGACAAATTCCTGAAGGAAATCACTGGGAGGGAAGGAGGGAGGTAAACCAACATTATGTATTCTGGAGGCATACCACTAGAGGCAAGACTGCAAGACGTTCTGCATTTGTGGCATGGAAAGCCTTTGAGGACAGAATTTTAGAATTAGGCCTAACAGGAAGTGCTACACCACTACCCTTTTTTCACCAGGGCAGTCTTTCCTCACAACTAAGGGGTCGATTCCGATTCGGGCCGGAAAAAGCACCGACCGACTCGGAGCCGGAAATTATACCGACCGACACGTACCTGTGGCGCCCGACACGCCAAGTACGATGCAAGGCGTGCAAAATCCGACCGACACGTACCGAACCCAAGTCGAACGACCGAGCCGCACGGAAAACAGCAATCCGGTCGGAAAAACACGCGAATCCAACCGACCGACACGCACCCGGAACAAATCCGACCGAAACGTACACGCAAACTCCAAACCGCAAAGTACGATGCAAGGCGCGAAACCACGAGCGAGTCGGACGGAGGACAAGCCGTACGACCGACACGCATACAAAACCGAGCCGAAGCAACACAAAACACCGCGACCGACGCGTACGCAGCATAGAAAACTGCACAAACACAGCGTGAACGAAACGGAGAATACCGTACGAGACAAATGCAGGGTCCGACTCGGTCACAAGAACGTTTCCAACATGCACAGACAGTACAAAGGAAAAATCACACAAAAAAGGCCAAACAAGCAATTACAAAGCCAATAAATACTGGGGGTGGGGACAGAGAACAAAGACACACCCACAACTCCACCCATATAAAGGACACAAATCACAGCCATGATCCTTTGCAAATGCCATTCCACTGCCAGCACCCAAGAGACAGCAACCACACACCCACAGCTCATCCCTCACACAAGCCACACACCATCAGCACACCAACAAATACCTACCTCACATACACCCAGCAAAACACACACTAACACACCCTCACCTGCACACCAACACACACATCACTCACCATCACCACCCATCACCATGCCCCCCAAGAAGAATCACAAGTTCCTAGATTGTGAATTGGAAGTCATGGTAGACGAGATCCTCAGGGTAGAGCCACAGCTGTTTGGCACACTGGTCCAACAGACCCCCATCTCCCAGAAAACCAAGATGTGGGAGAGGATCATCAATAGGGTGAACGCACAATCACCATGTCTGCGCACAAAGACCGACATCCAGAACAGGTGGTATGACGTGCGCAGGAGGGTACGGGACCTGCTCAAGAAAGACTACATGATCAGCCAATACACCGGCAGTGGCCCTCCTGCCAAGCCAATATACCTCAGGCCCTGGGAGGAGAAGGTGCGGGCCATCCTTCCGCCAGTGAGCGTATATGGACTAGAGAACATCCCAGAGCCTGGTGAGTACACAACAAATGTACACAATATTCTGCCACAAAACACACACACATCACTGTCAAGGGAGAGTCAAACCATGCACTCATAGCAATTACACAGCAACCAGAACAGAATCATCCCAAAATGTGTATGTCAGTCAGATAAACACAACACATGCCATCAAAAAAGTCACATCCAACTGTGCCATCACATGTACAAACACAACTACAACTACAGCTAGGCAGTGGCACAAATAGAACTAACAAACACATCCAGACATGTAGCCACCGCAACAACACCAACACACAGTGAAGACCACTCAAAGGAAGGAATTCTGTGTATGCTGGCCAAGTCAGTGTAGCCAATAGCATCATGGGAGTCGCAGTCACACATATTGCCCCCCACAACTGTCCCATCAACACCACCATGAACCATGCGCACATCACAGGGAGTGGAGAAGGACTCACAAGATGGCTGACACTGGCAACTGCTGTGGGGAGCACAAGGCCCTGCTGGCAACTGTGCACCAACAAACAGCAGGACACCACTGACTGACATCCTGAGAGACAACTTCCACTCCCTGCAATGCAAGCACGTTCCATGGTGGGATATCTGGCTGGCTGGGTGGGAAGGAGGACTTGCAGCACTGACCATAGTCACAAGCACCTCCCTCACACCCCCTCAACACAAACTCCACAGAACCCACCTGGGAGAATGCAATGCCTCCCATCCTAACTCAAGATCCCACAAAGAACCACCACCCTGGGTTATGTTGTGTGAAGCACAGGGACACTCTTGGGACTTTTAGCCAAACAACTGCCAGGACAACACTCCCAGCCATCCTGTCAGCACAGCCAGCCCACCCCACAGGGAAGCAGAGTCAAAAGGAAGGAAGCATGGGCATGCTGGGAAGGGGGGTGGAGGCAATAGCATGATGGGAGTGGTAGTCACAGACATTGCTCAGCCTCACAACTGGCCCATCAACACCACCCTGAACCAGGCTCACATCAAAGGGAGTGGATAAGGACACACAAGATGGCTGACACCGGCTACTGCTGTGGGGAGCACAAGGCCCTGCTGGCAACTGTGCAACAACAAACAGCAGGACACCACTGACTGACATCCTGAGAGATAACTTCCACTCCCTGCAATGCAAGCACGTTCCATGGTGGGATATCTGGCTGGCTGGGTGGGAAGGAGGACTTGCAGCACTGACCATAGTCACAAGCACCTCCCCTCACACCCCCTCAACACAAACTCCACAGAACCCACCTGGTAGAATGCAATGCCTCCCATCCTAACTCAAGATCCCACAAAGAACCACCACCCTGGGTCATGTTGTGTGAAGCACAGGGACACTCTTGGGACTTTTAGCCAAACAACTGCCAGGACAACACTCCCAGCCATCCTGTCAGCACAGGCACACTACCCCACAGGGAAGCAGAGTCAAAAGGAAGGAAGCATGGGCATGCTGGGAAGGGGGTGGAGGCAATAGCATGATGGGAGTGGTAGTCACAGACATTGCTCAGCCTCACAACTGGCCCATCAACACCACCCTGAACCATGCTCACATCACAGGGAGTGGATAAGGACACACAAGATGGCTGACACTGGCTACTGCTGTGGGGAGCACAAGGCCCTGCTGGGAACTGCACACCAACCAACAGCAGGACACCACTGTCAGCCATCTTGCCATTGCCCTCACACCCACACACACTGAACTCCCCACAAAAGCAAGTAAGTATGGGAATGCTGGCAAGTGGGGTGGAGGCAGTAGCATGATGGGAGTGGCAGTCACTGATATTGGTCACCCCCACAACTGTCCCATCAACACCACCCTGAACCATGCTCACATCACAGGGAGTGGAGAAGGACTCACAAGATGGCTGACACTGGCTACTGCTGTGGGGAGCACAAGGCCCTGCTGGCAACTGTGCAACAACAAACAGCAGGACACCACTGACTGACATCCTGAGAGACAACTTCCACTCCCTGCAATGCAAGCACAGTCCATGGTGGGATAACTGGCTGGGTGGGTGGGAAGGAGGGCCGGCTGTCAACCAAACACAACCAATGCAGACCATGTTCACACCCCAAAAAATACATAGAAATGCCCAAATAATGCAGGACAATGTGCCACACCAATATCAACTCCTGACTGTGACGACTTAGGACAATGCAATGTACAGGCCCGCACCCAGAGGCACAGTCACAACTGTCATGTGTGTCAACCATTGATGCCTGCAGAAACATAACATACATTGTGTGTGTCTCCCAAAAACAGGTGATGATGGGGACACAGCAGCAGACGCTGAGGAGTCCCAGTCCCAGGCTCAAGAGGATGCGGAGCTCACTGGTGTCGTACAGCCTCTGCCCTCCTCAGACGAAGAAGACCAACCTGGCACATCCGGTGCAAGTCTACATGCAGCACCAGCAGGACCACCAGCTGCAGCACCAGCAGGACCACCAGCTGCACCCCCTGCACCCACCCCTCCAACGACTGTCAACACAAATACCATCCCTGCCGACATGGACAGAACAAGGAGCAACACCAGCACAGGGACCCTGGACCAACCTGGGGCCATGGACACCACCACCACCACCAACCCCGAAGGTGGACCAGGGTCATCTGTGCGTGCCACTGCACGCACTGCACATGTCAGCAGGGGTGGTGGGAGGGGTGGGAGACAGAGGTCGCTGCTTGCAGAGGTTGCTGGTGTGCATGATGACCCACAACTGGTACGCATAGCTGATGCATACCAGTCCAGCACCGGAGACCTCAGCCAGGTAGTGGGGCTCCTCAGAGACATGAAACAGCAGCAGGCTGCCCATCATGCCCGCTTGGACTCTCACATGTCCCACGTGGAGTCACACATGTCCCGCGTGGACTCACACATGTCCCGCGTGGAGTCCAAGTGGGATGCACTGCATGAGATGACGGCGGTGCACAGGGACATTTTACAATGCCTCGCCAGATGAACAGCAACGAGTCCACACCTCCCTGTGTGCCAACAACATCTGGTGCTGCCCAAACTGCAACTGCCACAGGGAGGGAGGATGACTCTGGCGGAGAGTCCCCTGCACCGCAGCAGCCTGTACTTGAGGGGCCCCCCAAGAAGAGGGGTCGTCCGAAGAGGGGCAAGTGAGAGGCCGATGGCCAAGCGCAACTCCCAGGAAGCCTGAACCTGTTCTGGATGTTCACCTTTGTGCACAGACTGTTCACCCTGTTGACGGCAACACTACTCCCACACATTGCATGGGGAGTACAAGTTGGACCAATGTGTCAGACAACTGTGGCCCCGATACTGGGGATTCTGTCTACCAGGACTTTCAATTCACCTAGGAACTTCTGATTGCAAGATTTATGTACAGCACTACCCATCCTATGCACTATTCACACAAATGTATCACAATAAACACACTAATACACCATACTTGCCTCTGTTGTGATTCCAACGTGGGTGCTGTTATGGGGATGATGAACTGCAAAATTACACTGTGTATGCGAACTGCAACAGCAAGTACAACACAGGCATGTGAGTAAAGGCAACGTGACACATATGAGGGAGACACACCACCAGGGCTACACAACACATACACACCTAGGCCATCTGACTCATTGCCTACACTGATGTTGCCAGGGAAGACGGTGCAATGCACAGACACCACACCCATTCCCAGTTGTAGTCAAGTAGCCCACAGGTGCAGTAAGCAAATGGCAGTCAAATGTGTGACCACAGACAACGCACATCACAAAGTGAAGCACAGGTTTATTACACAGTTGCAACATGTCGTAACCACTACAGATGCAAGGTAATCCCACCTGGCAGCGGGCACACAGTCAACAACTGTGGACGGAAGGAAGTCCATGGGTGTGGCGCACATCACCTGTAGGGACACAACAGCTACCAGCCTGGAAGTGCAATCACGTCGTCGGTGGACACAGTTGACCAAACGAATCTGAAAGTACCCTGTGAAGGACAGAAATGACACACAGTCAAAAGCAATGGAGTACAGGACAGAACAGCAAAACTCATGCACAATACATGTTACAAGATACCCACCCAGAACCAAGTTAGCATGTCAACACTGTTGGGGAGTACAGCCCACCTGTAAGCACACATCGCAACACACATCCAGTCAAGTAGCCCATGGACACACTCCAACAGCACCAGAGCACCACCTACACATATCATGCCAACTCACATCATTGACATGACACCTCAGGATACTCACATTCAGCTAAAGAAGTTGGTGATGAGCTGTGTGCGGACATCACCCTCATCATCATCATCATCATCGTCACTGGCATCGTGGTCCAGGCCAGGATCCTCCACAGGTGGCGGATGTTGGTCATTGTCATCCTGGATGAGAGGCAACTCCTTCCGCACTGCCAGGTTGTGGAGCATGCAGCAGACGATGATAATCTTGCACACTTTCGCAGGGGCATATGGGAGGGACCCTCCGGTCTTGTCCAGGCAGCGGAAGCGGCTCTTCAGGAGACCAAATGTCCGCTCAATAACTCTCCTGGTCCGACCATGTGCCTCATTGTAGCGCATCTGGGCTGGTGTCACAGGGTTCCTGAGGGGTGTCAGCAACCACGGCATGTTGGGGTATCCCGAGTCACCTACGGACAGACAAGTGCACATTAGCTGACTTGGAAAAGTGGGCGGAATACTACAGATCAGATCACACACAATGGCACAAAGTCAGTACACACCGACAAGCCAGGCACGCTGGTTCTGCATCTGTGCCATCATCCTGGGGATGCGACTACTCCTCATCACAAAGGCATCGTGTGCTGAACCAGGGAAACGGGCACACACGTGTGTGATGGTCATGTCTGCAAGACACACCACCAGTGCATTGACCGAGTGGTAGTGCTTGCGGTTCCTGTAGGCCTGCTCCTGGGCCTGTGGTGGTACCAAAGCCACATGTGTCCCATCAATGGAGCCAATGACATGCGGCATCCTCCCCAGGGCATAAAAGTCACTCTTCACGTCAGTGAGTCGTCGCAGTCTAGGGAAATAGATGTACCGGTTCAGGAATAGCAACATTGCCGCCAAAACATCGCGGAGCACACGGCTCAACATGGTCTGTGACATCCCACCAGCAGTCGCCACAGTATGTTGGAAGGTACCGGTGGCAAAGAAGTGTAGGGCTGCCATCACCTTCACCTTGGGGGTCAGCGCTGTAGGATACGGCCGGCCAGGCTGCAAATGTGGGGACAACTGCACTGCCAAATCCTCAATCAGCTGCCTGGTGAAGCGGTACCGTCGGATGCTGTCCCGTTCCACCATCGTTGCCAGGTCTGGGAATGGTCGATGGACAGCAGGAGCCCTGCAGTGCAGAGGAGAAGTAAGCAAGATTGTCAGTCAGCCCACATATGCGGCATTGAACACACTCAATATCCCAACATACATCATTATGAGGCACAACTACATGAAGTGTGCAGTTCCGTAAGGACATGTATGGTACATACATGGCCAACATCTGTCAACACGGTCCAACAGGTGGCATCAATTAGTCCCAGGTTGGCCCATTGGATATCATGAGGCCGTGTCACAGTTCCCATCTCCTGCTGCCGTGTCACAATCACCCCCACAGTGACATGTGAGGACAGATGTGCCCCAGGCACCACAGCTCAATGACAGGTACATTCCCAGGGACCCTGTATTGCCACATGGACACTGGCATTACATGGAGTATCATGTATACACCACAGCAAAACAACCATGACCCCCACAGGTAGTGGTCCCACTTGCCACGGCAGGACAGACATGGACGTCTGTGACACACACACGCACAACATCAAAGTCCATGCACACACAACGTGGATGTGGAGACTGTCTCCCATTGTGCACATGAAATCAGAGACATTGTAAACACTACATGCACAAAGACTGTGGAGGACCATCACTATTGTGCCACTGGGACACCCTGGCTCAAACATACCGTCCCACATGGGACTCACGGGGTATGTGACATGACATACACATACACCACCGTGAAATGTGACCATGGCACATGCACAGATATGAACAGTTGCACATCACAGTGGTCATGTACACGTAACACCCAGGATCCTGTCCCCATGAACACGTGCACAGCCTGGGGGTGGCTGCCCACAGGTGACACCCACAGGACAACATGTACACCAACATACACACAATAGGAAATGCAGCCTTACATGCCTTATGATAAAGTTTGGACAGGCTGTCGTGATGTAGGTGTGCCTCTCACTCCCTGGGAGCTATCTGTGGCTGGCATATGTCCATCTGAGACAGGCATGCTGACATATGCCAGTCACATGTACAGTGATGCGTTGAACAGCAATGGACCGATCGGTGCCCCGGCCGGCCCATTGCATTCAATGTGTGCGGGTAAGCGTTGTACCCCTGTACGCGTTGAACTGCAATGGACCGATCGGTGCCCCGGCCGGCCCATTGCATTCAATGTGTGCGGGTACGCGTTAGTACCCCTGTACGCGTTGTACTGCAATGGACCGATCGGTGCCCCGGCCGGCCCATTGCATTCAATGTGTGCGGTACGCGTTGTACCCCTGTACGCGTTGTACTGCAATGGACCGATCGGTGCCCCGGCCGCCCATTGCATTCAATGTGTGCGGGTACGCATTGTACCCCTGTACGCGTTGTACTGCAATGGACCGATCGGTGCCCCGGCCGCCCATTGCATTCAATGTGTGCGGGTACGCGTTGTACCCCTGTACGCGTTGAACTGCAATGGACCGATCGGTGCCCCGGCCGGCCCATTGCATTCAATGTGTGCGGGTACGCATTGTACCCTGTACGCGTTGTACTGCAATGGACTGATCGGTGCCCCGGCCGGCCCATTGCATTCAATGTGTGCGGGTACGCGTTGTACCCCTGTACGCGTTGTACTGCAATGGACCGATCGGTGCCCCGGCCGGCCCATTGCATTCAATGTGTGCGGGTACGCGTTGTACCCCTGTACGCGTTGAACTGCAATGGACCGATCGGTGCCTCCGGCCGGCCCATTGCATTCAATGTGTGCGGGCACGCGTTGTACCCCTGTACGCGTTGTACTGCAATGGACCAATCGGTGCCCCGGCCGGCCCATTGCATTCAATGTGTGCGGGTACGCGTTGTACCCCTGTACGCGTTGTACCGCAATGGACCGATCGGTGCGCACCCATTGACAATGGCCTTGCCTGGCAACGGATGCGTTTTGAATTTCGAACGAGTCGGTTGCTGGAAATTCAGTTGGTCACCCACAACAATGTTGCAAAATCATGTATGTCATGAAGTTGAAGATTTGAAGGATGCTGTGGGCGTGTTTTGGTGCTGCTATTCCATGGATTGGCCAGATTCAGAAGATGCAAACGACTTGGACCTATCACTTTGGACACAAGGGACAGTATCTGCCTCTCCAGCACATATATATTGCTGGCTGTTCCCCTGAGAGCTCACTTGCCTGCACTACATGCTCCAGGACGACATCTGCCACTGCACTGCTGCTGTCTCTGCCCCTCTGGACCCTGCAATGGCACGTACTGTGGAGAGAGCCCCAGCCTTCAGCCTTGAGGAGAACCAGGCCCTGCTGGACAGCCTACTTCCACAGTACAGCAAGCTGTATGGGACACCAGGGGAGCAGGTGAGTGTTCTGTGCACTGCCTTTCTGAATGTGCATATTGTCTGACTAGCAAGGCTGAAAGTCTGCACGCCACTGGCTAGCAGGCTCACTGAGTAGTTGTCACCCCCATAGTGTGTAGTGACATGCACTGGACAGGTATGATGCAGTGACAGTGCATTTGAACAAGGTTTTACTTCCCATGCAATGATACCATGTAGTGACGTCTGGCAAACTGTCCATGGGCAGCTTTGCACTGCCTGTGTACATCATGTGCCCCTGTGATTGAGACATGTATATACAACTGTGTCATGCACGGATATGTTGCATGTGTAGTAATGGCCTTTTCACTTTGTCATCCTGACAGGTTAATGCCCATCGGAAGCAGGAGATCTGGAAGGACATCGTCCGGGCTGTCCGGTCCGTGGGGGTCTACAAGCGCCGGATCCGCAACTGCCAGAAGAGGTGGCAGGACCTTCGGGCTGGACCCGGAGGATTGCACGGGTCCAGCTGAAGCTGTCGCCTCCTCGCAGGAGGGGCGGAACACGGACCCTGACCCCCACATGCTCCAGATCCTGGCGGTGGTGTTTCCAGACCTGGATGGGCAGCTGAAGGCCAGACAGCAGCAAGGAGGGGGTGAGTCAAAGACTGCACTGTGAACTCTGTATTACATGCTTTGTGCCCTCCTCTGGCCTGGTTCAACTGCCACAGTGTAGCAGTCATGTTGTCCAGGAGCCATGTCCCTCTATTGTGCACTGCCCACTGCTCATCTGATACCCAGGTGTGGCCCTTACAGTCAGGGAATTGTGTCACTTGGGACTGTGTCCTTGCAGTTTGCTTCACTAAAGGTGGGGGACAGCATCTGTTTCCCTAACTCTGTTGTGGGCATCATGGGTGGGTCCATTGTTCACACTACGCCTGTGTTCGGACATGTAATCTGCGTGTTGCTTTGATATGCGGTCCACTTGCTGAGCTGAGCCACCACATGTGCCTGGGGTATGTGGCACACGCCCATGCAGCGGGTGGGAACAATGTTTGGGACCCAGGAGTGTGCAGATTACGTGTGTCACACATACATAGCCAGCTATCCACTGTCCAGGGCTCATCCCTCATTCATGTGGGGCAGGACAGTCATGCCTACTCCAGGCCATGCAATGCACTCTGTACTCCCACTCCCGTGTATCAGCTGACACATTGTGCGCAGTGATTTGACCCCTCAGGTGTCTGCCTCTGTGTCAGTGTGCTGTGGATTAGTTGCCAGGACTGCTGGGGTGTTTCTTGGTAGGGGCTCAGCATGCCCCTGGAGATGTGACCATAGGAGACGATACTTGTGTGTCACATAGGTGTTTGATCAGCTGCCCGTGCAGACTGGGGTATGCGAATGTGAAGTTCAGGCAGCTGTTCCCCATTCACAGCAGATTGTGAGGGGCTCAGGTTCAGAGGGTAGTGTCACAGGTCTCCCATATGTCCAATAGGTATGACCTGGACAGATGAGGGTTAAGATGATGTGTTGTGTGGGGGATGTACATGTGCACTTGTGCAGCTCCAGGACTTGCATTCCCCATGACCTACTATTGTGACACAGTGCAGAGTGTTGTTGTCTGGCTGACAGTCATACATCACTGAGACAGTGATGTATGACTTAGCAGTCATGCCTCTGCCATGGCATGTGTCTACTTATTGGTGATCCTGCAGGGGAGTGACATGTGCTACATGCACACCATTGTGGCGATGGCTATCAGGACATGGGTGCATCATGGTGTCTGTCGCTGGTATGCATCACATGCATTTCCTATTTGACTCTGGGCATCCCTTTCATCCGGAAACCTGTACTGACTCAGTGGCAAGAGCTGTGATGTGTGCATGTCCACATGCCACACCGTGTCCTCTGCACTGTCCAACTACTGTGTACTTGGTGCATATGTCCACACTGGGGTGTTGCAATCCAACAGACACCAGACAGATGGGTGCAAGGCCATGTGGGATGTGAGTGCCATGGTTGGCATCAGACTGACAATTGGCTTCTCCTGTTCAGTTAGGGCACTTTTAGCAATGTACAACTAATGATGCCAGGGCTTGCTCTGTAATGTGCTGTGCTCACAGTGGTGTGTGTGTTTGGTGCAGGTGACTGATGTCTGTCTGTTTCCCCATTGTTTGCAGATACATCCACGGCCACGGAAGGGGACAGCTCCACGGACCAGGAGGAGCCAGAGAGCCAGACTGGGTCAGCAGCCGAGGAGTGGTCGGAGGGACCCAGTGGCACGGAGGGCGAGGGAGCCACACCGAGGAGTCCTCAGCACCATCCACCTCAGCTGAGGACCAGAGCAACTCGGAAGATGACTCCCTTATGGAGGCGGGTGTCAGCAGCCACCACACCCCAGCTAGTGTTGCTGTCCCCGCCACCACCAGCACCACCACCGCCCTCCCATCGGCTCCCATTCCCCAGGTCCGTGGAGGCTCCCATGTTCGGGAGCGTGTCTCCTTTGGGCCAGGCACCGCACCCCCTGCCCCTGTGTCCCCTGCTGCCCTGAGTGAGGAGTCTGTGTACCTCCTTCGCCAGCTCCATGTAGGGCAGACAGCCATGCTGAGTGTCCTCCATGCGCACACCGCTCTGTTGACTCAGCTGGTGTCGTTCATGGAGGGCATCTCATCGGGCATGTCTGACCTACAGAGGGGCAATAGGTCCATGGACTCCTCCCTGACGGCAGCAGTGTCCCTCCTCAGACAGTCCCTCACCCCTCCTGCCTCTGCTCCATCCACACTCCCCAGCACCTTACCCGTCCCAAGCACACACACACCGGCACAGGCACACACCAGCACACACACATCCAGCACACAGACACACACGCCACAAACAAAACGCACACGCACGCACAGTCAGGGGACTGAAACCAGACTCACAGGGGATGGGGCCCTGGTACACACACACGCATCCACGAGCACTGCGCAGTCCTCAGTTGCCTCTCCCTCCAAAACACCCTCCCTTGCCTCACCTGCAACCCCAAAGACCCAGCGCCTCTTCCTCAGTGACCTCAGCCTCTTCCCCTCCGATCCAGCTGCTCCAGCATCCAGGGGGAAGAGGAAGCCCCCACATGGAGCAGAGTGCCCTCGCCCCCGGACACCCTCCCCCAGGCGCAGACAGACTGAGGCCCCCACCCGCAAGTCCCCCGGAGTGGTAAGAGCAAGACCCCGCCGCCGCCCTGCAGCTCAGGCACCAGGTCTCCTTCCTCCATCCCTCAGGCCCCCACTCCACAGGTGCCCCCACCACACCCTGCCCCAGGTTCCCCCACCCACAGATATACCATCCCCAAGAGGATCCGGCCTTCTCCCCTGCCACTTGCTCTCCCGGCACCACACCCCCCGCTGCGCTTGTCTGTGCCACTGATGTGGTGAGGGTGTCCTCCCCCTCTGTCCAGCCCACCTTGCCTGTTCCCCATTCTCCTCCCCTGGTGGTAGGCACTGCAGTGGAGTCCACTACCACCCTGTCTGACTTGGGCACTGCAGTGGCGGACCTGTCCACTCCATCTGCAGGGTCCACTGCAGTCGTGCCGGCACCCACAACATCTGAGTCATGCCCCCAGTTGTGCCGGCACACACCATGTCAGACACCTCCACTGCAGTTGTCAGTGGCTCTCCAGCACCCACCACCCCTTCCCTGCTTCCTCCTGGTGAGCCCTGATCCTGTCCCTGCGGTGCCTGGCCTACCCCCCGGTTGCCCCTCCTAATGGATTGTCCCTGGTTTTGTGCAGGCATGCGTAGGGTGACATCTGCCACTGTCACCCTGTTTGGACTTTTACAATGGACTGGCCATTGGCCTTTGTGTTTTTCTGGACTTTGTTTTCATTCCACACATATGCTGAATAAAGCAACTTTCTGTTCTCTAGTGCTTATGCTTCTGATGTACATGTTGTTGATGATGCTAACCATGCCCTTGCTGCAGTGATGGTGATATTTGGTCTCATGATAATGAAGTGTTACTGTGCAGGAACCCATGTGGTCCAGGGGGAATGTGTCCTATCCTGTGGTGTATCCATGTCATCCATAGCAGCATCTGAGGGTGTCATGTGTTCAGTATTTGGCAATGGGATTTCCTACTTAGATTAGCTATTTCACATCTGTGGCTTCCACCCCTGCACATCTGTTGTGCCTGCCATTGTTCAATTCGTCTACTTCCCTGACCGTGTGGCCATCTCCACTGGACATGCAGGTTTGGGCATCAATGGGGAAGGACTCATCTGTGTTGTCAGTGCAACATTGCTATACAAGTGTGTTGGATCTGTGCTGATGATTCCGTTGGCACTTCCATGACCAGGCTGATGTGACGGGAGCCCTCATTTGGTGCTAATTGTTGATTGTGTGACCAAGTGCTCAGCTGACATGATGGGGCCCTACTGAGGCAACATATGGCACAGCTTTCCTCACACAGGAGTGGAGTCCCCTCATGGCAGTGTGTACTCCTGTGACATTGCCTGCGCCCAAGGTGTGTGTTGTATGTGCATGTCTGTGTGTTCACTTCCGTTTAGCTGTGCATGCTGTGATCCCTAGTGTTGTACCTGTTTGTGATGCTAGCTGAGTTGACCTATGTTCCCCCAAAGTCTTCTCCCTGGGTTCTCTGTGATGAGTCCATTACTGGTCATCAGGGTGTCACCCATAGGTGTGTTTGCTGTCAGGGCTGAGTTTGTGTGCAGACGCAGATGGGTCACAGTCAGGTTTCCCCTTGGCACTTGTTGTTTGCCCCTGTCATGTGATTTCCAGTTTGTGTTATCTTTCAGTGATTGTGACACGTTGTGTGTGTGACTGCTGGCACTCCTCAGGGTCCGGGCTGCAATGTTGGTTGTTGTCTATGTGTGTTCTTTGTGGGTGACCTTGGCTTCTTCATTGGTGTGTGACTGTGGCTGGGATCCCATTGGTTGGTGTGGTATTGCCGTCATGTCCATGTACAGCGTAGTGTGCAGTGTGTCAGACATTCAGGAGTCTTGTTGAGTGGCCATGTGTGATGTGTTTCTGCACCTTGGTTCCCACCCACCACCCTGGAATAGTCATGGGTGCATGTGCAATGTCACCAGTGCATGTGTACTTCACTGCTGCACATTGTTGGAGGTCGAGGGGTGTGGTGTTGAGTGTGTGCAGATGAGAGTTGTTGCCCGGCTAGGCCCCTGCCTCCATGTTGGCCTTGGCTTACTGGCCGTGCTGATTGATTTGTGCTTGTGTAGGTGTGATGGTAGTTAGTTGCTCAGGACACATGACTGTGGTTCACAGTGTGAACCACATTTAGCTTTGTCATCACAGTGGGATTGTAATGCAGCCCAGGGTCACCACATTGTGGGGGCCCTGGGAGTGGTGCTGTGGTGTGTCTGTGTCTTGCTGTGTCAGTTGCTGTCCCTACGTGCCTGTGTGACATGTGTGATTTGTGCTCCCTCTCATCTGACAATGCCTGCTTGCCCACATAGGGGATTTGGATCCATGAGTTACCTTTGTGTGGCACTGTATGCACATCTGTATGATTGGTATTCAGGTCTCCTCATGTGTTGTGTGGTTGCCTGGGGACACTGGCACCCCCCTCACCTGTTGTGTATGATGTGCAGTGTGGGTCTGCCTGTTTGTGTTTGTGCATCTGCACCACTGCATTGGCATATCTTGGGTGTGCCATTGGCTGTATGTAGTTTGGTGGGTTTCCCTGCTGTCCCTGGGACTCCTAGGTCATCGGTCAGCACAATGATCATGGTTTGTGTGTCCCATTGCTGCCATGGTATGGTATCTGTTCACCTCACATCTGCAGTCTCCACAGGGTATCTGCATTTGTGTGCCCATTGGTGCAAATATGTGGGTCTGCATTCTGATGGTCACTTCTGTCATTGTGTCATTGATGAATGTTGACGGTGTCAGCCCCCATGGGTGTTGTTTGTCTGCACATGGCCAAAGGTATGTCTTATTTGCACTGCAGTATTTGGCTCACCCAATTTATGTTGCAATGGGACACATACACTACTTTGCCACTGATGTGTTTTTTGTTCTGTGACCAGGAATCATCCATGCAGTTTGGCAGTTGCACCTCTTTCTTTGTCAACACTTACCTTTTGGTCACTGTGATGATGGGGGTTTGGACCCCATTGCCACAATGTTCAAAATGTGCTTCAGCTATGGACCCCACACTTACATTTTGGTCACTGTGGTGATGGGGGTTTAGACCCCATTGCCACAATGTTCAAAATGTGCTTCAGCTATGGACCCCACACTTACATTTTGGTCACTGTGATGATGGGGGTTTGGACCCCATTGCCACAATGGTCATGGCCTGCTTGCATTGTGGGTGCCACACACATATATGTGTGGCACATGTGCTAGGGGGTCACATTGTATGTTCAAAGTCATGTTCGGTGTTGTAGGCATTTGACACAGTCTACACCCGCTTGTCATGGTGTTGGGGGATGTCTTTTTCTTGCATTCCCTAGGTTGTGGTGTGCTGGTTGTGTCATGCATTGTCCATCCTATGAGTGGGGTGGTAGTAGTGGTTGGCATCCAGCCCCCCTGGCTGAGGGTGGTAGTAGTGGTAGGCATCCAGCCCCCCCTGGGTGTGGGTGGTAGTAGTGGTAGGCATCCAGCCCCCCCTGGCTAAGGGTGGTAGTAGTGGTAGGCATCCAGCCCCCCCTGGCTACGGGTGGTAGTAGTGGTAGGCATCCAGCTCCCCCTGGGTGAGGGTGGTAGTAGTGGTAGGCATCCAGCCCCCTGGCTAAGGGTGGTAGTAGTGGTAGGCATCCAGCCCCTGGGTGAGGGTGGTAGTAGTGGTAGGCATCCAGCCCCCCTGGCTAAGGGTGGTGGTAGGCATCCAGCCCCCTGGGTGAGGGTGGTAGTAGTGGTAGGCATCTGGCACCCCCATGGCTAAGGGTGGTAGTGGTGGTGGGCATCTGGCACCACCCTGGCTAAGGGTGGTAGTAGTGGTAGGCATCCAGCCCCCCTGGGTGAGGGTGGTAGTAGTGGTAGGCATCCAGCCCCCTGGCTAAGGGTGGTAGTAGTGGTAGGCATCCAGCCCCCCTGGCTAAGGGTGGTAGTAGTGGTAGGCATCCAGCTCCCCTGGGTGAGGGTGGTAGTAGTGGTAGGCATCCAGCCCCCCTGGCTAAGGGTGGTAGTAGTGGTAGGCATCCACCCCCTGGGTGAGGGTGGTAGTAGTGGTAGGCATCCAGCCCCCTGGGTGAGGGTGGTAGTAGGATAGGCATCCAGCCCCCCCTGGCTAAGGGTGGTGGTAGGCATCCAGCCCCCCCTGGGTGAGGGTGGTAGTAGTGGTAGGCATCTGGCACCCCCATGGCTAAGGGTGGTAGTAGTGGTGGGCATCTGGCACCACCCTGGCTAAGGGTGGTGGTGGGCATCCAGCCCCCCATGGCTAAGGGTGGTGGTGGGCATCCAGCCCCCCCTGGCTAAGGGTGGTGGTGGGCATCCAGCCCCCTGGCTAAGGGTGGTAGTAGTGGTAGGCATCCAGCCCCCTGGCTAAGGGTGGTGGTAGGCATCCAGCCCCCCTGGCTCAGGTGGTAGTAGTGGTGGGCATCCAGCCCCCCTGGGTGAGGGTGGTAGTAGTGGTAGGCATCCAGCCCCCTGGCTAAGGGTGGTAGTAGTGGTAGGCATCCAGCCCCCTGGCTAAGGGTGGTAGTAGTGGTAGGCATCCAGCTCCCCTGGCTCAGGGTGGTAGTAGTGGTGGGCATCCAGCCCCCTGGCTCAGGGTGGTAGTAGTGGTAGGCATCCAGCCCCCCGGCTAAGGGTGGTGGTAGTGGTAGGCATCCAGCCCCCCTGGGTGAGGTGGTAGTAGTGGTAGGCATCCAGCCCCCCTGGGTGAGGGTGGTAGTAGTGGTAGGCATCCATCCCCCTGGGTGAGGGTGGTAGTAGTGGTAGGCATCCAGCCCCCTGGCTAAGGGTGGTAGTAGTGGTAGGCATCCAGCCCCCTGGGTGAGGGTGGTAGTAGTGGTAGGCATCCAGCCCCCTGGCTAAGGGTGGTGGTAGGCATCCAGCCCCCTGGGTGAGGGTGGTAGTAGTGGTAGGCATCTGGCACCCCCATGGCTAAGGGTGGTAGTGGTGGTGGGCATCTGGCACCACCCTGGCTAAGGGTGGTGGTAGTAGTGGTAGGCATCCAGCCCCCTGGGTGAGGGTGGTAGTAGTGGTAGGCATCCAGCCCCCCTGGGTGAGGATGGTAGTAGTGGTAGGCATCCAGCCCCCTGGGTGAGGGTGGTAGTAGTGGTAGGCATCCAGCCCCCTGGCTAAGGGTGGTAGTAGTGGTAGGCATCCAGCCCCCTGGGTGAGGGTGGTAGTAGTGGTAGGCATCCAGCCCCCTGGCTAAGGGTGGTGGTAGAGCATCCAGCCCCCTGGGTGAGGGTAGTGGTAGGCATCCAGCCCCCTGGGTGAGGGTGGTAGTAGTGGTAGGCATCTGGCACCCCCATGGCTAAGGGTGGTAGTGGTGGTGGGCGTCTGGCACCACCCTGGCTAAGGGTGGTAGTAGTGGTAGGCATCCAGCCCCCCCTGGCTAAGGGTGGTAGTAGTGGTAGGCATCCAGCCCCCCCTGGCTAAGGGTGGTGGTAGGCATCCAGCCCCCCCTGGCTCAGGGTGGTAGTAGTGGTGGGCATCCAGCCCCCTGGGTGAGGGTGGTAGTAGTGGTAGGCATCCAGCCCCCTGGCTAAGGGTGGTAGTAGTGGTAGGCATCAAGCTCCCCCTGGCTCAGGGTGGTAGTAGTGGTGGGCATCCAGCCCCCCCTGGCTCAGGGTGGTAGTAGTGGTAGGCATCCAGCCCCCTGGCTAAGGGTGGTAGTAGTGGTAGGCATCCAGCCCCCCTGGGTGAGGGTGGTAGTAGTGGTAGGCATCCAGCCCCCTGGGTGAGGGTGGTAGTAGTGGTAGGCATCCAGCCCCCTGGCTAAGGGTGGTAGTAGTGGTAGGCATCCAGCCCCCCTTGGCTAAGGGTGGTGGTGGGCATCCAGCCCCCCCTGGCTAAGGGTGGTAGTAGTGGTAGGCATCCAGCCCCCTGGGTGAGGGTGGTAGTAGTGGTAGGCATCCAGCCCCCTGGCTAAGGGTGGTGGTAGGCATCCAGCCCCCCTGGCTCAGGGTGGTAGTAGTGGTGGGCATCCAGCCCCCCTGGGTGAGGGTGGTAGTAGTGGTGGGCATCCAGCCCCCCTGGGTGAGGGTGGTAGTAGTGGTAGGCATCCTGCCCCCTGGGTAGGGGTGGTGGTGCGCATTCAGGCCCCTGTGTGCATATGTGGCATTGGTGATGGGCATCCCGCCCCTATGGTGCTGCTGTTGCTGGTGTAAGTATATTCTGCATCCCTCTGTGTGTGTGTGATGTGTCGTGTACGTGTTGTATGTGTTTTGTGGTTGGTGTCTGACTTACCTTCTGCGCCGTACGCGTCCGTGCCTGTTCCGGTAGTAAATGTAGAATATTGGTATGATCGGGACGAAGGGATTCATGGTTGGTTCGTGTCGTTCGTCCTTCTCGTTGCTTCGCGTCGTCCTCGTCGCTTCGCGTCGTCCTCGTCGCTTCGCCTCGTCCTCGTCGCTGGCGTGTTCGTCTCGTAGCCGTGGATCGTGTTGTGGCACGAATCGGAGCTTATGTGCGCCTCTCCCGGATGCTTTGACGTGCCGTGCGTAGCGACGGGTTTGGCGCGTACGGGAAGCGCATCGTACTTGTTCGGCCGGACGGAGCTGCATTTTCCCTTCCGTGCGACTCGATTCAGCGTTTCCGGATTTGCCTCGGTCGGGGAACAGGACCTGGTTTGGGTGAGTACGGCTCGGCCGGATTCTGTGCTGTTGTGCGCATCGTACTTACTCGTTCGGTGTGCTGTACGGATCGGTCGGGAAACAGGCTTTCGCATGGCTTTTTTCCCGACCGAATGGTATTGGGTGCGCCTCCGACCGAGATCGGAATCGGCCCCTAAATATTCAGATGGGAGAAAGTTCTTACGAGTTTCCAGGCCTTTCATTAGCCAGGTTTTAGAGACATTGAGGATGTCTAAATTAAAACTTTGCAGAAGATCAGAACCTTCAAGGCCATTTTTGATCCACAAACATACATTTTTATAGGCTACCTTCGGGTGCCTTACCACTATAGAAATAACAAAAGGTCTGGCTACAGCTTGGAGATCTTATCAAGCTGCCCAGAGGTGATACAAGACAACTGTCAGTCGCTATATTAAGATTTAATGGTCTGGACTGCTGACTTTATAAGCCTACATTACCCAATTGTTGGTTGCTGCTAGCGGTCACATGGTCAAGATGATCTGTAAATGACCTTGATACCTTCTCTACTTCTGCTGGGGCTAATCAATGTACCAGGTGCTGTAGTATAGAGAGAATAAAACATCAAGGCCGAGTGTGGAGTTTGACGTGAACACAGCCTCTTTGATGAAGAAACCAACTGGTGAAATTTCTGGTGCTCTATGTGAAATTGCCGGATTTGGTGTTGGTTCCACAAGAGATGCATGCAGGAGACATGCTTCAAGAATGACATCTATGTTATACCAGATGTTTTCCTTTGCGCACTATTAGAAAGAAATTCCATATTTACAAACATTATTTTAAAGAGATTCAAAGCAATGGCAGTAGTGATTCTTTCAAACTGCATTGGTCAAAATCCCAAAATTCCATGTACCTTGTGCCTACTCCTAGATTTATGACTGCCCACAAAACTCAACAATAAATCACAAACTCTTTTTGGTAGGAGGGCAACATGTTCTCTATTCATATATCCATGGTTTTTGTATATAGCTGTAATCACTTTAGATCCAAAGTTTATAAGTGCAGTCTTTCCTTCTGTTGGGAATTATTCTCCAAGCGTTGGAATTTTTTTCCAGATATTCTTTATGAGTTGTACAAAAGCTTTTTTGCCCTGATGAAGTCCCTATAAGGGATAAACGCGTTAGCTGGGTCTGCCCAAAAAATTATTGAAAACTGGATTATAATAAAGAATATCCTACCAAATGAGTTTTTGAAACATTATTTTAAGAAAGTATTTTCTCAAAACGCCTGTGTGAGTCAAGAACTTCCCTTGGCCGCTAGTCACCTTCATCACCACACAATTATTATGCATGGATGCATCTATGCATGCATATATTTATGTATATGGTATTTCAACTGTGCAATTCTAGCCAAAAGGCAGCAGAGCACAAAGTCAATGAGTAATAGTGTAATGAGTTAGGAATGGTTAATACATTGTGATGTTGTATTAGTTAAAGAGGTGCTTTTTCAACTCTTTCCTAAATTTGGCCTGCAGTTGGGTGGTCCTGATGGATACAGGGATGTTGTTTCAGAACCTGGGTGCATATGCCTGTTTTCTTGTTTTTATATTTTTTTACACTACTTTGTCTACAGTCTAATGGTGCCCTGGCTGTGGATGTGCCAAAAACAACCAGCGTCGATGAGCATGTTTACAAGATAAACGTTGGTACTAGTTGTAATCGTTTTGTAAATGATGCTGCTGATTTTGAAGATGGTGTGGGCCAGCAAGGGGAGCTAATGGAGTTTCATCAGGATGGGGGTGACGTGATCATATTTCTAAAGGCTCTGGAGGAAACATGTTTCGACATGTAGGATGCCACTAAGGGATGCCAGTGTTGTGTCTGTGTGGCCATGGAGGCGGGTATTACTACCATCCAGATGCAAGAGGGTGAGGGCTTGAACAGTTGTTCTGAAGTCGCTTTCCAAAAGAAATGGTTTGACTTTCTTTAAAGAGAGAGCTGGTACCAGCTCATCTTTGTTTTTTTGGCTGTGGGTTTCTTTTGGATGAGATTTGTGTCCAGGGCAAATCCAAGTGACTTGCCATTCAGTCAAAGTTGAGATTCAAAGCCATCGGGGGTCATGTCATTGAGCCAGGTTTCTACTGTATCTTGTTTGTTGTTCTTGGCAAATTACAGACATTCTGTCTTGGTATTTGTTGAGTTTCAGCTAGGGGCTGGACATCCAGGTCTGGATGATGTCCAGATCCATGTCTGAGGCATTGGATATCTAAAGTAGAGGAAACTATCAAGTAGAGTTGGGTACCAGCTGCATATTTGTAAATTCTGATGATGTAAGGTTAAAG
Source organism: Calotriton arnoldi (assembly GCA_963921515.1). Classification (NCBI taxonomy): domain Eukaryota; kingdom Metazoa; phylum Chordata; class Amphibia; order Caudata; family Salamandridae; genus Calotriton; species Calotriton arnoldi. The sequence continues at coordinate 956,123 of CAWUFW010006948.1, read as the reverse complement.
ATGACAGGAGACAGTATGGAACCCGGTGGGGCAGGGGGCGTTAAGAGATGGCAGAGATCTTTTCTTTACCTAGAGGGGTGCCCCTGTGAACTAATTGGTGAGGATGAAAAGCAGGGGAGGACATTGCTGGTGAATCACCTTTGAGACTCCAGGGTGCCTGTGAGGGTGGGATGGTCAACTTTGTTGAAGGCAACTGAGAGGTCCAGCAATATCAGGGGCAAAAGTCATCTTCAGAGCAGTGACTACGATGTGTAAAGTAGCAGTGTCTGTTTTGCAGCATGATCTGGAGCCAGATGGCTAGTCGTGTAAGAGATGGTTAGCAATGATCTGGTATCAGGAAGTCTCAGCTGCAATGAATAGGAGGAGACTCCCTAACTCCTGACCCACGCAGTATCATCAACAGAATGCGTGAGGAAAACTAGTCACCTGAGAGCACCCTGTTACAGAGTGTCTGCTCTCAAGTTACTCAGAACGCAGCTTTCTGATCTAGTAGGCTAATTCACCAAACGTTTATAATAAAAACTTAAAAATTGATATCCAAATACAATTAGATTTTTTATTATTTCATAACACATTTTATTGCATTTTAAAAACTCAATGGCCGATAGGCCATATACATTATCATGTCACATATTAACTGATCAAACAAAACATTTAAACCCAATGCCAGATTCATTGCATTCGTATAGGTCAATCCTCTGGTAGCGTTGAAGTCCATCAAGAGCAGCTATGCACAAGTCATGTCGTCGGATTCCTTGTTTGGGGGATAGAGTCTATGATATCTGAAATCAAGGGAGGCAAGGTACTCAGCCCATCTTTTTCAAATTTTCTAATGCTTTTGTGGGCATCCCCTGGCTCGAAACACCTGAAATTCTAACCCCATACAAAAGTCTATACCTTTTTTCCATGCCCGGATTGCCGGGGTTTGATCTGATTTCCATAGTACCGCAATATCCCTTTTGGCTAAGGTGAGACCCACCCACAGTAAGTGATGTTTGTATCTATTGCAACCGATCTCATCTGATATGTGGAGCAGGGTAAGCCTTGGAGATTTGGGAAGCACACAACCCAAGATGTCAGAAAAACATGCTATAACGCCGGACCAAAATCTCTCAAGCAGTGGACATGACCATATTGTGTGTATTAATGTGCCTTCATCTTTCCCACATCTCAAACAAATAGATGATTCTATCAGGCCAGCCTGCCACAGTCGATAGCGAGTATAATAGGCTCCGTGCAGGATCTTGAATTGGATTAATCTCAATCTCGTGGAAATGGCAGCTCTTCGCGGGGATTCCACGGCCTCGACCCAGTCATCAGTATCTAGGGGGCCAATATCTATCTGCCAGGAGGTTCTTAGTTTTTCTAATGTAGTGGTACTATTTGTGATGAGAGATTGATATATTTTCGAGATTTTGTGGGCGCCCAGATCTCCAGTCAGAAGTTTACCCTCTAGTGGGTTGAAGTCCGGAGGGAGTCGACTTGGGTTATATGTGGTGTGATAGCATGTCGGAACTGCAGGTATTTGTAGAATTGGGTGTTTGGCATAGAATATTTGCGGCTGAGTTCTTGGAAAGATTTAAGATTAATGCCATGCATTACTTCTCTGATGGTGGAGATTGCAATCTCGTCCCAGCCCCGAAAGCCCCTCAGATCAGTCAAGTGAGACAGCAGTCATTTGCTTCATAGGGGTGTTACCCGTGTAAGGCGACCCCACCAACCCATCTGCCTAAGAGCTTGTCGCCATGTGAGTATTACCACTTTGGTAGCGGGTGGTAGAGCCTGGACATCCAGTTGGCTGTATAAATATGATGTAAGTGTAGGATCATCAAGAAGCCATCTCTCTACAACATAAGCCGTCCATACCACCAATCATTGACTACCTGCAGATGTGATGCCGCATGATAGGCCTGCATATCGGCGGCAGCGATTCCGCCGCAGTATGTTGACTGGAAACAGGCACGTAGTGCAACTCGGGAGGCGTCTCCACCCCATAAGAACTGTCCGAGCATAGCATTGATTTGACGAAACCAGGATGGGGGAATAGGAAAGGGGTGATTTTGTAGATGGTATAGGAGCCACGGGAGCGAAATCATTTTGAAGATCGCAGACCGCCCATATAGTGCTAGAGGTAGCCCTGACCACGCTCTAATATCAGATCTCACTTTGTCAGTTGCAATACTGATGTTGCGATCCCATGATTGGATAGGGTCCTCTGTAAGATAGACACCGAGGTACTGCAGCCCTGTTGTGGTGGATGTCAGGTTTGTGGCCAAGGTGCCTTGTCCAAGCGTCCCTCGTAGGGGCCATATTGTTGATTTATTTATGTTCATATATAAGCCGGTTGGTGTGCAGATAGAATATCAAGTTTTTTATATCGACTGGTAGAAATATCGAGTCATAAATACAGTGAGTGAGAAATATCGGCAGCAAGAGTATCGAGGTCAAGAATATCGACTTAAGGTAAGTAATATCGATTTTAAAAATATCGAAGTGTTTAATATCATTTGCAAAAATATAGTTGTTAAAAATATTGATTTTTTAATTAATGTTATGTATTTTAGTATATGTTTTAAATGTATGTGATGTATTTTTTTGTATAAGAATTGTTAATATTTTTTAATATATGTGTTACATTTTTAGTAGCTATAAAAAAAATTCTTTGAATTTTGCGTTTTCTAGTTCCGTAGCGGGTTGTGGGTTTATATGGGGAATAGGGTGGGAAGTAATTTAATTATATTAAATTAATGATTATTTTTTCTATAATAATATTTATTTAATTGAGATGTTATAGTGTTAAATGTGTAAAGTGATTTATTATTAGTTAATTAATAATTAGTTGTTAATTAATATTAATTAATTAATTGTAATTAAATATGGTAATTGTGTAATTCATTTTAGGTGTGCGTTTTGGTGTTTATAGGTGTAAAGGGTGGGAAGAATCTTTTTTATTGAACGATTAATAATTTGTTGTTAATATTAAATATTTAATTGGTAATTCATTATTGTAATTGTGTAATTAATTTTAGGTGTGTGTTTTGGGGTTTATAGGGGTAAACGGTGGCAAGTAATTTGTTTTTATTATTCATAATTATTTGTTATTTGATATTAATTAATGTAATTAAAAAGAATTATGGTAATTGTGTAATTAATTTTAGGTATGTGTTGTGGTGTTTATAGGGGTAAAGGGCGGGAAGTAATTTGCTTTTAATTATCTAAAATATAGTTGTTCATTAATGTTAATTATTTGATATTTATTTTGTGTAATTGTTTATTTTTTGATGTGTTGTTTTTACTTTTAAAGGGGTAAAGGGTGGGTATTAAATACATTTTACTTACTTCATAATTAGTTGTTAAATAGTAATAGTTATTCATTTTAAAATAAGTTTTAATTGTGTAATTTATTATTTTACAGTTTAATTTAGGTGTGTGTTGTGGGGATTATAGGGTTAAAGTGTGGATAGTCAATTAATTTTTATTAGTTTTTTTGTTAATAATAATATTTTTTAAATTGATCAATAATTATGTTAATTATGGAAGTACAATTTTTTTAAATTTAGAAGCACGTTGTGATTCGTGTGGTGCTATAAGGTAGGAAATAAAATAAATACATGTATGTTATAAATAATGTTTTTGTTTGTAAATCTTTTCTAGTTTAAAATATATATATATATTTTTTTATTTTATATAATATTTGTAGGTATTTCTTATATGTAATTAATATTATATGTTTATTTTATATATTTAATATATTTGTTTTTTAATTTTTTTAATATTCATATTTTTTGTAATTATTTATTTTTATATATATTTTTTTGATTTGTAAGTATTTATTTATATTTTATTTTTGAACTGACTGGAGTGTGAATAGTAAATTTTATCCCTCCACTACCCCACACTTTTCCTCCTGTTGCATTCACTGGAGTGGGAATAGTAATTTTTACTCCTACGCTATCTAACACTTTCCCTACTGTTGCACTTACTAGAGTGGGAATAGTATATGTTATCCCTCCGTTATCCAACACTTTCCCTACTGTTGCACTCACTGGAGTGGGAATAGTAATTTTTACCCCTGTGCTATTCAACCCTTTCCCTACTGTTGTACTCATTGGAGTGGGAATAGTAATATTAACTCCTCCGCTATCCAACACTTTCCCTACTGTTGCTGGGATTGGAGTGGGAATAGTAATTTTGATCCCTTCACTATCCAACACTTTCCCTACTGTTGTACCCATTGGAGTGGGAATAGTAAGTTTTACCCCTCCGCTATCCAACACTTTCCCTACTGTTGTACTTATTGGAGTGGGAATAATAATTTTTACCTCTCCATTATCCAACACTTTCTCTACTGTTGCACTGAATGTATTGGGAAATGTAAGTTTAAATATTTTTTTATTGTTTAATGTTTTAATTTATTATAGAATGTTTTTTTGTTATATTTAAAATTATTGATATATATATATATATATTTTTATATAATTTTAAACTTTTAAAATAAATTAAAAATAATAGTTTATTTATTGTTTAAAAGTAAATATATATATTTGTGTGTTTATTTATTTTTATTAAGTTTATTTGTAATATTTTGTTAAAATGTATGTTAAATGTATTTTATTTTGTTAAAATTAATTTTAATATTTAAAATATTTAATATATATATATATAAATATATATATATATATATATATATATATATATATATATATATATATATCGATACTATGTACATCTATATTTTTATATCGATATTTTTTAGTTGATATTTTTGTACTTACCTGTTTAAGTATAGGGAGTCGATATTTTTGTAGTCTATATTTTTTCATTGATATTTTTTACATCGATATTTGTGACATCGATGTTGTGTCAGTGAACCAAGGATTTCATCCGATTATAGAGCGCTACGATCCGAGATGTCGGGCGTCCATTCAAACCCACGGATCAGTGCATCCTTCCGGACCCAAATCGCTAAAGGTTCAATCGCGAGCGCAAATAGTAGGGGGGAAAGAGGAAAACCCTGCCTTGTGCCACGTTGGATAGGAAAAGGAGCTGATATACAGTCCTCAATCCGAACCGCCGCAGTCAGATCTGTATATAGGAGCTGGATATAGGCAATGAAACGCGGACCAAATTTATGTCTCTTAAGTAATGCGAATAGGTATGTCCAACTGACAGAATCAAAGGCTTTCTTCATATCAACCAATAAAAGTGCAGCTGGCCTGCCAAGCCGATCCACCGCCCCAATCGCATTGTGGGCCCTTCTGCTGTTATGGCGAGTGAAGCGGCCGTGCATCAAGCCCGCTTGGTCTAGGTGGACCAGGTCTGATACGTATGGTGGTAGTCTATCTGCAAGTATTTTGGCGAGCAGCCTTGCCTCCGTATTTAGGAGAGATATAAGATGATAAGAGGTGTGCAGTTCCAGGGGTCTACCGGGCTTAGGGAAAACCACTATCTCAGCATGCCTCCAATCTGCTGGTAGGCGGCCGGTTTCAGCTGCATCTATAATGGTATTGAGGAGATGAGGCCCCAGTTGTCTTGTATAAGCTTTAAAGAATTTGCTAGGGTAGCCATTAGGACCTGCTGCCCGGCTGGTCCACAGCTCCACGACGGCTTTCGTTAATTCTTCTAATGTTATGGGTGCGTCTAAATTCTCTTGTGTATCATCCTTTACAGTTTTCGGGGGAATATCATCGAGGAACTTCTCGATTAGGTATGGGCTGATGGCTTCTTCAGGTGAATATAGTGTTTGATAAAAGGCTGTGAAACTTTGTGCGATCTCAGCAGGATATGTGAGGACATTCCCTGCAGGGTCTCAGATAGCTGGGGGTAGGGTAGCAGTTGTAGTCTGCTGACTCAGGCGATATATTAGTTTCCCCAATTTATCACCCCACTGGTAGATTCTGCTTTGGGATGCCAGCTATGCGCACCGTGCCTCTTCTAGTAGATCACTCTAATTTTGTTGTTGAGTGAAACATAATTGTCTACGTGCCTCATGTGCTCCGCTACCCTGACCCCCCTCTCAAGCACTGTGAGACAGTCTTCCAGTTTCGAGAGGTTATGCCTTTGATGTTTCTGTTCTGCCGCGCAATAGCTAATATCGACTCCGATGATCATTGGTTTCATGGCTTCCCACAAAATCTCTGTGGTTGGGGCGGTATCCGTGTTCATGTTAAAGAATTCTATTAACACAGTATGGATGTGTGTTCTATAATCTGGGCTTTGTGGATGCCAGGGGGAAAGTCGCCATCAGAAAGGACGCCGACGGGGGCCTATTAAGAGCTGGATCACAATCGGGGTGTGAGGCAGAATCATGGCGTCTGCTAATCTCTGTAGGTATTTGTGAGGAATAAAATGTAGTCTAGTCTAGAGAGGGAATCGTGTGTTGAGGAGTAGTATGTGTGCCCTGTTTCATATGGGTGAAGTGCTCTCCAAGTGCCGATCCATCCCACCGTTGTAATGAGAGATTTTAGTTTGGATTCCTTTTGGTGGTCCGAGGAACCAGAGGATCGTTTCCGATCTTTAGAAGTGCACATTACATCATTCCAGTCACCTCCCATGACCGCAAGGCCCTCAGGTAGAGCTCCCCACAGGTCTAGTAATTTGGTAATAAAACTAGGTGTAAGTGGTGGGGGTGCATATATACTGCCAATGACTACTTGCCCTCCAGAGATGGTCCCATGAATGAGGATGTATCGCCCATGTGGGTCGACCCATGTGCGGGAGTGTATGAAGGGTATCCTCCGGTGTATTAAGATTGCCATGCCCCCGGGATCCTCGAGTGAAGCCTGCATGGAATATTTGTGCATAGCCAAACCTGGCTAGACAGGGAGCCCTAGTAACCATAAGATGCATCTCCTGTAGAAGCAGAATATCTGCTTTCAGCCGTTTGGCTTTCCGGAGGACAGCGCCCCTCAATGTTATTCCTACACTAGCCCTTCAGACAGCTAATTTTAGTGTTATAGGTGACCTGAACCTTCATCTGGAGTCTCAGGAGGCACCTGCTATTCTTAACTTTCTTGATGACATGGCAGCATGCCAAATGGTCCAATTGGTCCCGGGGCCCACCCACTCTGCAGGTCATCTTCTTGACCCAATTTTCTCAAATCTCCAGTCTTTGGAAGTGCAGGTCCCCCTCCCTATGCCTTGGACGGATCATTCTCTTGTTTCTATGCAGCTATCACTAGCGGGCCCCAAACTGCATCACAACCCCACACTCAAACGCCCCTAGCATAAACTGGACCCGACCTCCTTCTTAGCGGCCTTAAGCACACAGCTCCCATAAAGGTCCGACAACATTGAAGAGGCTAATGCATCCTTTCGGGGGTGGGTAACCCAAGCTCTGGACACCTGCATCCCGATCAAACTTACACACTCAAAAAGCGCGCGGGCCAATGTTTGGTTCAATGAGTCTCTGACCCTTGTCAAGAAGAACTGCAAGGTTTTAGAAGGTGCTTGGAGGCTTTCCTACGACCCTCTGGCTAAAGCACAGTACAGAAGTGCAATCAAAGCGTACCATAAACTGGTCTGCAAGACTAGGGCTGCACATTACACTAAATTGATCTCTACAAGTAGCAGCCCTACCAAAACCATATTTTCACTTCTGACGGATCTGGTAAAGTCCCCTTCCGCTCCCGATAGTATCATATCCTCCAGTCTGCAATGCGAAGTACTGTCTAAATTTTTCATCTAGAAGGTTGAGCGTATCTATAGCAGTTTCTGCCTTGGTGACACCCCTTGCGGTATGGGTTTGAACGCGTCCTTGGAGTCTGTGAACCACACTCTCTCCTCGTTCCCACCCATCTCCCCTAAAGCTATGGAAGCGCTGTTTGCTAAGGTAAAATCAGCATCTCCAGATGATCCCCTGAAACCTGACTTTCTCCGAAAATTCCAACAGTGTCTTTTGCCCGAGTGCTCAGAGCTGATTAATCTGTCCCTATCTTCGGCGTTGGTCCCAAAGTATTGGAAACATGCCAAGGTGGTCCCTCTGCTTAAAAAAGCCAACACTAGACGTGTCCAAGCCTGAAAAGTTTCGACCTATTTCAGCGCTCCCGTTCTTATCCAAAATCATGGAATCATATGTTAACACTCTTCTAACTTAATATCTGGAAGTGAATTCAATACTGGACACATCTCAAAACGGATTCAGGCCACGGCATAGCACCGAGTCTGCTCTGCTGGTGGTCATAGAACAGCTACGAACCTCTCTGGATGCGGGCAGAACTACGGCATTAGTTCTGCTAGATCTGAGCGCGGCCTTCGACATGGTCTCCACGAGATTCTGCTACACCGCCTGGCGGAGATCGGTGTCGATGACAAGGCCCTCTCTTGGTTCCCGTCCTTTCTCGCCGATTGGACCTTCCAAGTAATTGCCCCTCCTTTTTCTTCCTGTGTTCACACATTACGCTGTGGTGTTCCCCAGGGGTCAGCATTGAGCCCGACGTTATTTAACATCTACATCAGACCACTGGCTCTGATGGCTAAAACCCGGGGCATCTCTCTGGTGTCATACGCTGATGACACCCAGTTGGTGATTACCTTTTCCAATAATCCTAGCCAGGATTCTGCAAAATTTAAAGTTGATCTAACGGCCATTTCGGAGTGGATGGCAGCCAACTACCTGCAGCTAAATTCGTCTAAATCCGAGATCCTTCTGGTAGGGAAGGACTCTCATCTGTGGGGCAACCAGTGATGGACTCCTGCTCTTAGAGTGCCCCCAAGGCCCAATCCTGTGGTTAAGAACTTGGGATTTCTGGTGGACAAGGACCTCACCTTTGAAGCACAGGCCAAATCAGTGGCAGGTAAATATTTCGGACTGCTACGTGGCCTAAAACCAATACTAGGTCTCTTTGATTCTCAAACTCGGCAGTTGATCATCCAATCTTCCATTATGGCTAGACTGGATTACTGCAATGTGCTACTCCTGGGAGCCAACAAGTACGTGACCAAAAGGCTTCAACGCATCCAGAACGCTGCTGCCCGTGCTCTGTTTGCTCTCCCTAAGCACTGCCATGTTTCTAACCTCCTCCGTCGGTTACACTGGTTACCTTTGGAACAGGGAATACACTTCAAAGCCCTGTGAATCATTCATAAGATCCTTTTGGGCATCGGCCCAGGAATCTTGAGTGATATATGCTCCCATTATGTACCCACACGCGCTCTGCAGATCTGCACCTGGCTAGATTCCCTTGGATACGGAAGGCCAGAGGGGGTGGCCGCTCTTTCAAGGCGCGGGCCCCCGCTCTGTGGAACTCCTTACCCCTTCCGATCCGTAGCACCCCTGACCACTGGACCTTTAGAAGGATAATGAAGACCTGGCTTTCTCCAACTATTAACTCCCTTGTGAGTCCTCATTCTATGTTCAACTGTAGCGCTGGGACGCCCCGTTGTTGGGGCAGCCATGCGCTCTACAAATAGTTTAGCATAACATAACATTTTATCGAGGATACCACGCACATTCCAACTTACAATCTGCAACTGGCCATTCGGGGCTTCACCTGTGCATGCCATTTACATATATAAGTGTGTATCTGTGTCGCGGATACTTACAATAGCTACTCATAGGGTTGGTGAATGTATGGCACTGGGTTAATGTAACAATAAATTTAAACTAGGTAGAACTTCCCTTCCCCCACCCCAATACCTCATAACGTATGAAGCCGCTGCAGTGGATGGTCCGTAATGCAGGCCATAACGGGGGTTTGGCTATGTTTCCATCCAATGGATCCCAAAACACCCTAACTGTTTCATGTTAAGGAATACCAAGCACTATATGGTCTAGCCCAGTATGAAAAACCTGTGCAACATTGTTTTCACGTAGAAATGGGAGAATCCCCGATGTGTCACCGGTCTGCATCCAGAATCATTTAGGGCGGTTGGTCGGAAAGTCAGTAGATGGTCCCTCCTGGTCTGGATCGGTAATTTTGGAACGCAATGTTTAGCGAGAGCGATGTCGACTTTTTCCTTTGGGTGACTTTTGATCTCGTCATTGTTCTTCGGAGGATGATTCTGAATCATGACATGAGGGTGTGTGTGGTTTGAGATGTCGCAGTTCATCTGTCCATTGAAAGACGTCTTCCGGTGTGTCAAAGAAGATTGTGTGAGAATTGTACACTACCCGCAGTCGAGCTGGAAATTGCAGTCCATATGTGATCTTGAGGTCACAGAGATGCATCTTGGTGGCTTGGAATGATTGTCGTTGTTGTTGGACGAGTTGTGTATAGTCCGGAAATATCATGATTCGATGTGAATCATAGAATAATTCAGTTTTCATCCTAGCCTGTTTAAGAATGAGGTCGCTGTAGTTCAGAATTCACACAATATTGGGCCTCGGTCTGGCCCCGGGAGTCGGCTTTTGAAGAAGAGCTCTGTGTGCACGTACTACTATGAAGCAGAGAGAAAGTATGCCTGCTGGGACCCATGAGGCGATCCAGTCCGCTACAAAATTTTCGGTGTCGCTACCCTCACAATTCTCTGCGAAGCCTAAGAGGTTGTTTCTATGGGCTCGTCCTCCTGCATCTTCTACCCGTGTTGCAAGTCCTTTAGTTAGTTTCTCTAGAGTGGAGACCTTTGCTTGTAGTGTGGAGACGGCATCTTCAGCCCCTGAAACTCTGGCTTCAGCCTCTGTTAGGCGTTCTACCGCACATCGGAGGTCTTGTCGTAGAAGTGTCACATCCGACCCCATGGTGCCAATCTGGGCCTCCAATGCTGCTCTAGATTGGGTGATCGCAGCGAAGATGGTGGCATTGTCTGGTAGGGCCTCAGGGTTTCCCTCCGCCTCCACACCGTGTGTACCTGTGCCGTTATAGTGATCAATAGTGCTCTGGCGTGCAGAGGAGGATGGGAGTTTATCTTTTGTCATTATGATGGTGTGTGGCTTTTGATGGCCTACACCAAGGCTGTCGTCACTCTTCCTGGAAGTGCAGCTGCCCTGTCCCCTGGTTCTTCTTGTTGTGTGCCAACGATAATATGGAGGGTAGATGTAGATGTTGGCAGAAGGGAGCGCCTCCCAGCGACAAGCCTCACCAGGTCCTAGCCCAGCCGCTTCCGCAGCGGGGAGATATCCGTTCCCCAACCCCTAGCGGGCGCCCTACCCCCAGGGGACGTATAATGGGTTAGTCGCTATAAATTGCCGGGATTTAGGCCCGAGTCATCTAGAAACTTAGGTTACCTGGTGATAGTGTCCAGCCAGGTCCTTCGCCTCGTGTGACCTGTAAGGCGCCTCTGGTGCAATATCTCTCATCGGAGGGATTTATTAGCTATTTAGATGCCCATCATTGTCTGGCCTTGGGTCTGTAGGTAGTCCGGAGGACCGCAGCTTGAATAAGTGCGGGTGTAGCTGAGTGCTGGTTGTCTTTCTCTCATAAACAGGCCAAGGAGGACAAGGGGGACCACCTGTGCAGTTCGGGGCCCAGGCACCACCAGTCCAGCCGCCAGGGCCTCACCTGTTCTCGACCCGCAGTAGTTGAGTCCCGACGTTGTGGTATCCTGCTGGCGGGCCCTCCGGTAGCTTCGATCTGATATGGGTCCGCCTTCTCCTATTTGCAGTGGGACCTGGGGCGCGAAGGTGCCCGGCGCAGATGCGTCTCTGGCCGGCTTCTGCCTCACACAGCGCTCGGGGCCTCTCAGGAATCGTGGGCCGCACTCACTCAGTCACAGCCGGGTACGGGCTAATAAGAGCACGGATATCACTGTTCCTCTCCTGGGGTTACTGTGTTGGGCTCCGGATTCTCCTTCCGCACCGCACTCACTGCGTCTCCTGTGGGCCGCGCGGCTGCCCGCTGCGAGGAGCGCAGGTACAATGTGTGCCGCAATGGCACCATAAATCGTCACTTCCACGGATCAGCCGCATCTTCCGGTGCTTCGGGAGTTCCACATTGCCCGCTGGCTGTTTGGGAGCTTTCGATGCATTATAAGGTGAGGATTTTGGAGGATTATTGTAATTGGGCTGCCGGAGCTGGCTAGAACGCGTCCACCATCTTGGATCGCTCGGACACGCCCCCCAACAATTAGTATTTTTACATAAAAATACTGCCTTGTGTGTAATAAGTTTCATGAAGTTGTAAAGAATCAAATAGAATATAAACATTTTTAATTCCTCATTTCAAATTGCTGAGTGCCTCTTTACTTTCTGAAAGGTTATGCAACAAACACATTATTTACTACTCTTTCATACAAACTAGAAAAATAAAGAAGTGTTATGTTGAACAATTCTATCAAATAAGAGACAATAGGGAATACGTTGATTGGGAACCCAGCACCCAAATGTAATAAAACTGACTGAATTTTTCCACATTCTGCCTCATTTTAGAAGATTATGGACCCCACACCTTGGCCTGTTTTCAAAGCCATCAGTGGGCTATATAAGGTTCACTGGCATACACATGCACCCATACGGTTTGACCTAGTGTGCTTACTTTCCTTTGGGTCAAGGTGCAGGTACTAGAAGACATCATCAATAGATCTATCCTTGTGAAATTGCCTGAACTAATTGGCGATGAAACATGTTGACTTGCCCTAATTAATTGGTCCATTGTACATTTTTAATATGTGTAGTGAGTGAGCCCATTAATGATTCTACACTCACCTGAAACATTTAGGATATAATTTGTGTGTACTATACACACTGCTGTGTTTGAGGCTAGCCTTTTTGTAACTATATATCTCTCAGCCTTACTTTTTTAGAATCAGCTCAGGGTGAGGTATCGGGAAGGCTATTTTTTGCCCCATAGTGGTAAAAAGTGAGACTTGTGGGTACTGGAACGCAATCGCTCTGCCCTGACCCACATTACTGTTCAATCCTGCATACACCTGGGAGCCTGACACCAGTGATGAGGAGCACAGGATACAGTAGATGCCAACCTTCTGTCCCCATTTGACTGCAACCTTGAGATGTCTCCTCCATTGTCTGGACTCTTTGGGGCATTTTTACGAGCTCTTTCCGCTGTCAGAGCATCACTTTTTGTGACGCTCCAGTGGTGCAAATCACAAAATCTATGAGGCTACACAATGCCACTATGCGTGGATTTGAATGGCCTCATAGATATGGAGTAAGGCAAGGCAGCGCAAATTGTTGCGTTGCCTAACTCTGCGCTCGGGAAGCATTCCATGCGCATTACAGTGGGTTTCCCATGCAATACCCATGGATTTTGACACTTCCCCAGATTTGTGAAAGCATGTAAACCTGAGGAAGAGCCAATATATTACACCCCCTGAGGAGAGGCATAACGAGGAGAAATAACTTTATTTCTCCTTGTTTTTTTCCTTTTTCTATGTGTGCTGCAAAATAGAAAGAGAAAAACGCCTCTTGAGATTGTTTCTGTGCAGGAAGGTGCCCCTTCCTGCATAGAAACAATCCTAAGGTGCCCCTTCCTGCACAGAAACAATTCTGCTGACAACACAGGCATCCTCACACCATGGCTCAAGGGTGTCTGTGTTGGCACTAGGCTGCCAAAACACCACCAGCGCAGGGGGAAAGGACAGGAATGCACCATATTGCACAAATACGATGCATTCCTGCCCTTTCAATTTGGCGTAGGGCAGTGCAGCAAGCTGACTTGCTGCACTGCCCTACGCCAAATCCCCCTAAATTAGGGCCTTAGTGTTTATGGGTCTGATTTGGGGTCCACGTTTGTTATGAGCTTCATAAACACTAACAGGTGTCTTATAAAAAAGTTATGGATATTTCGAAAGCAGGAGTAGGGTCTGTTCACTCTTGAGTATTTAGACATGCTCATTTCATTTTTTGAAAAATCCTTTTTTAAGTAAACACTGCTGCTCCCTTATTGAGGTTGTTTGATTTATTATACTGTTAACCAATGCAATGATTTTGGTTACCTCAATTGCAAATGTTCTATTTACCCACCGAAATCGATATGTTTCAAATTACTGTGTGTGTCATACAACCTTTCTACTCACTGCTGTTAATGGATGTCTAGCGTACGTAAAGGCCTTTCAGCATTGGTTGTCAGTGGAGTGGCGTTAGTAGTTATTTTTAAGAAAGCAAGCCATGGAATACATCAATGCATCAATTTTGAAGCTAAACCATCTTTGTTCACTCTGCGTGACGTCATCATCAACAGAACTGAGATGGCTGAAAACACCTCCTAACTTCGGGCTAGCTTGTTGATGGCTAAGGGATCTCTGACACAGACTATGGACCTGATTCACAAAGGACCTCTGCACTTGTAGCAGAGGCACCGCAGTCGTGGGTGATTCTCATTGCAGAAATTCCGCCCTGAGTGCGGAGACTCCCATTGTGCAGATTCCACCCTGAGTGCAGAGACTCCCATTGTGCAGATTCCGCCCTGAGTGCGGAGACTCCCATTGTGCAGATTCCGCCCTGAGTGCAGAGACTCCCATTGTGCAGATTCTGCCCTGAGTGTGGAGACTCCCACTGTGCAGATTCCGCCCTGAGTGTGGAGACTCCCATTGTGCAGATTCCGCCCTGAGTGCGGAGACACCCATTGTGCAGATTCCGCCCTGAGTCCAGAGACTCCCATTGTGGACATTCTGCCCTGAGTGCGGAGACACCCATTGTGCAGATTCCGCCCTGAGTGCAGAGACTCCCATTGTGCAGATTCCGCCCTGAGTCCAGAGACTCCCATTGCGAACATTCCGCCCTGAGTGCGGAGACTCCCATTGTGCAGATTCCGCCCTGAGTGCAGAGACTCCCATTGTGCAGATTCCGCCCTGAGTCCAGAGACTCCCATTGCGAACATTCCGCCCTGAGTGCGGAGACTCCCATTGTGCAGATTCCGCCCTGAGTGCAGAGACTCCCATTGTGCAGATTCTGCCCTGAGTGCAGAGACTCCCATTGTGCAGATTCCGCCCTGAGTGCGGAGACTCCCATTGTGCAGATTCCGCCCTGAGTGTGGAGACTCCCATTGTGCAGATTCTGCCCTGAGTCCAGAGACTCCCATTGTGGACATTCTGCCCTGAGTGCGGAGACACCCATTGTGCAGATTCCGCCCTGAGTGCAGAGACTCCCATTGTGCAGAATCCGCCCTGAGTCCAGAGACTCCCATTGCGAACATTCCGCCCTGAGTGCAGAGACTCCCATTGTGCAGATTCCGCCCTGAGTGCGGAGACACCCATTGTGCAGATTCCGCCCTGAGTGCAGAGACTCCCATTGTGCAGATTCCGCCCTGAGTCCAGAGACTCCCATTGCGAACATTCCGCCCTGAGTGCGGAGACTCCCATTGTGCAGATTCCGCCCTGAGTGCGGAGACTCCCAGTGTGCAGATTCCGCCCTGAGTCCAGAGACTCCCATTGCGAACATTCCGCCCTGAGTGCGGAGACTCCTCCCCAACTACGGGGCCTCCGCCATGAGTGCGGAGGCCCTTTGTGAATCAGGCCCTATCGGTTTTAATTGTGTTTGGCATTTCACTCTTCGCGTGAATCTCAGTCCTCGAACATTGGATTCGGTCTTCCGGTTCTGGGCCTATACTCGTAGATTTCGGGCCAAATTGCCTTGCTGAATGTTAGAAAAGCTTGTTGTTTTTAGCTAGTGCAATTGAGCAGAAAAAGGTAAATTCAACATCTGATATGTTCAAGTAGATTGGCAGATGTTTCATTAAGTTTGGTCAGTGAGGGATGCTGGGACTTTTCCACAAATGCTAACATAGCATATTAAGTGCAATTTAACAGTCTGACAATGACATCAAGTGTCAAATTAGTGGAACTGATTTAAAATAAATGAAATAGTATACTTGCTGTCCGAAGTACAGATTTACGGTGTTTCACAACTGGATAGCACACCGTTGAACTACCATAAGCAGATCCACCAATTACTGCATTTTTTCGTATGTTTAATATCTGGTTTACATCGTAGATTGGATTTTAATCCAGGCTCAGTCAGGCTTGAGTATTATTATAACTGTGCTACTTGACTATTTAATGCATAATTTGAATTAATTTTTACTGTGTATTTCCAGGTTAACCACAGACCCTATCTATGTCTTTGTATTATGTATGTTTAAGAGGTTTTTTTTTTACTTCCAAATAATTCTCGTCTTCAAAACTAAGAGGGATCACATACCTCTCTTCATTGTTAATTAGTAAGGATGTGTAAGCTTGTGTGTATTCACAGACCTCTTACATTTTGCTTCCAACCGTTGAAATGTTTACAAATTTACTTCTGCCCAGAGCAGAGGTCTGCTTCCTGGGTGGAAATGGCGTAGGAACACTGCCAAATGTAATAGGAGTCCTGGGTGTAGAAGAAAGGGGCTGCCCACAAGGAGAAGTAATTGCCCTTTTGAGAAAAAAAGTAAAACGTGCAAATAGACATCTACGACACCAGTGAAAAGTCTGCGTGTGTAAATGTTTCACTTGCAAGTTTGGAAAAGTACAGTTTGTCATTCGGAAAAAACTGTGGTCGAAGGTCCTACATAAAAGACAAGGAATTATTGTACTAATGTTTGCTCAGTAATCAGTGACACATATTGGTGTGAATAGAAGATGGATTTCGGTTACAACTAACAGCATTGTCTGTGGTCAATATAGAACACCTAAGGCAGAACAATTCTTTCTTTAATTCACCCTAAAAGACTGCATGACACGCATTTAACACATATTTACGTGCTGGTGGTGACCCCCTAGTTAAACTTTAAAAATGAATAATGCATGTTGAAGTTGACACTGCATGCCTCTAGTTCACCTTGAAGCAGTGAGTGACACACATCGAGAGAAGGACTCCTTCCCAGTTAAACAGCAAGGCAATCATGGCCCCCAACGCCAGAATATTAAAGATAAGGGACAAATGAATATAAAACAAACTGGGAAACAAGCTCATAGAGACACTTATCAGGCAGATCCAATCAATGAAGAAAGAAATGATTAAACAAGGAATGCATTCTGACTAGACGCCCATTCAGTTCGATTCATGAGTATTTTAAACAAGCATTGGCAATGCCAATAGGTCTGGCTTGAAAGGAATGTTGTATAATAATGTGAAACATTACATGTAAATAGCATGGAGATGGATATATTTTTGTGTGGAAGCAGAGAGCTGTAGAATAATATTGGTATAGGTTAAAAAGTCAGGTGACAGTTGCACTATTAAGCCAGACCTAAAATCCATGTAGGTTAATGACTGGCCTTCTCCCAACTGTGCTGCTGCCAGAGAAAAACACCATAAAATATCTAGTTATCTAAGACTCTTTAATAGCATTAAGATGCTGTATGTGCCACTGAAAGTTCAAGCTCCGGCAGCTGGCTATATAAACAAAATAATCACAGCTGTATGGAGGGCAAGCACAGTCAAAACATGTAATCCTGGCTCCCAACATGTGGGCGGAGCCAAAATCCTTGGCTGTTGATTCTCTTATTATTGTCTGGCTACAGCTGCACTGTCAAGCCAGACCATAAAATGTAATCCTGGCTCCCAACATGTGGGCGGAGCCAAAACCCCTCTCCTGGTGATTCTCACGTTATTGTCTGGCTACAGCTGCACTGTCAAGCCAGACCATAAAAATGGTCCTGTAAAACATGACTTGCAGTGTGTGCTCGAAATGGGGTGTCTGTACTGATTTACTATGAGTACTAAAATTTGACACAACACATTTCAGCTGGGAGGTGAAGCAAGCTCTTCCTTTTCGTAAGATTGTTCATGGAGTCAAATAACCTGGCGCAGAGATTTGCTCAATCTGTGCGGTCATACTTTTGATTCTCATTGTAGACAAAGCAGAATTTGAATTGATGTGAGGTTGATAAAATGTGTTTGTCTGAATAAATTATAGTAATAATACCATCTATCAACATTCTGGAGGCAATCAAATTACAACATGCATTCATCCATGTACCACAAATACTTCTATCAATCAGTTTATAAAGTAGTTTAGATAGGTAAGATATCTTAAAACATAATGAGATATCTTGCTGGTTCTGTGTTGTATAAAATATTTTAAGATAAGTTATTTATGTAACAGTGGGTTATGTATACACTACAGAAAACTGTGTAACCTGCAAGATATAGGTTTAAATCCCAAACAGATATCTCAGAGTTGATTCTCCATTACAGAAATATGTGCGTAATTATGGTGCCTGCTGCAGGGATGTGTAACCTTAAGGTTATTTGTTCCAGACCTAGTATAGTTACATGTGAGGTTCTCTAGCTTATGAAGTACTATTTGATGCAAAGAAAATGTTTTATTTGAAAAAAGGGGGAAGGCCATAAAATAAGGTGTCATAGAAGAGATGGCTTTGGCTCACCCATGGACATCTTTGACATGTTCTTTAGAGGTGTTGGAACAATGCAAAGAGAAAAGCATGCTGTTCATCTGCTAGCAGTATCAGTAAAATATTTAAGTAGTGGTGCAACAAGAAAACCAGTCCTGCGAAAAGCACAGTTTTTCATTTTTGATGTGATTGTTGAGATGGTAAAAATGTGCAGTGAAATGCTTTGGAATGCTGTGCTGTATTAGATACGCTGCAAATAGAACAATTGATGGATGGAATGCTGAACAATGTCAAACACTCATCCCCAGTTAGAGATCCAGACCTAAATCCATTGTTCTTTCTCTCACCACGCCATTCAAGTTTCGACCCAGCCATATGCAAATCAGTCTTGACCCTGCGCCCCATGGGAACAGTCCAGCCTGAACTGCCAGGCCAGGTCCGCCCAGGACTGGAAACAAGCATCCTAGGACCGGTTTCCAGGAATCACCCCTCATCAGCCAGGATAGCCTGAATCCAGTGGCATGGTGAGCACAGTACCCACGTCTGGGCATTCCTGTTCCACTTGGGGTGACAAATGCCAAAAGAACAATTGATGGATGGAATGCTGAACAATGTCAAACACGCACCCCCAGTCAGAGATCTCGGCCTAAATCCATCGTTTTTTGCTCACCACACCATTCCTGTTGGGGCCCAGCCATATGCAAATCAGTCTTGACCCTGCTCCCTATGGGAAAGGTCCAGCCAGAACTGCCAGGCCAGGTCCATAGGGAGGGCAAGTAGAGTTAGTAGACTGATTCACCTCAGGATAGGTGCAGAACTACAATGGAGAAGCCTATCATTATAAAGATGAGGACCACCCAAAAAACGGTGCTCAATTTCAGGTCTCTAAATTGAGCCCAGAGGATTTCATTCTAGCTGTAACTCCTTGTTTTAATTGCAATGGTGGGCAAACAGACTGAAGACGACAAAAACCCTCTGGCTACTGTTGTGTTTATTTTAAAACTTGAGCACAAATGTTTATAGTCACAGAATTAACTATAAGAGTAAACAATGAATAACTGAAGAAAACAATATATATATTTGGTACTTCCAGACCCAGGGGTCCAAGGTAATACATATGTGGGCCTCATCTTGGCAGGGATATGTTCCTGCATGAGGGAGTATAGATGGATGGATGTATAATGTTTAACTCAAATTTGTAAAAATCTGACAAACATCATAGTCAGCATATTCAGTTGGCAAGCCAATCATGGTGAAGCAGGTCTGGCACTCAGCAGTACAAATGTTAAGATGGGTACATGTGGAAAATATATGGGTATAGTATGTTTCCATATGCCCTTTTGATGATACCTGTACTCAAAAGACCAGGACCCACCAAAACACCAGTACCATAATGTAGCCTTCAATTCCAGTTGCCTCTCAAATTTCCCAAAAGCACTGCGCTCAGGTTATTGCCTGTTAGCACCCTAAACCCACAGAAAACACATACAAGTCTGGTTCCCTCAGGAGACCCAGCCGAACAGAGTTGTGGGTGAAGCCTGGCTTCCAGAATTCTTAAGAAGTGTGGATGTTGGAAATATATGTTTGGGCCAAAGTGATTCCTGTGACCGAAAGACAGGTAATCTAATCTTGTATTTTGCTTTCAATGGCTTTCTAGATTTTCAGAATGCACTGTACACAGTTTATTGCCTGTGAGCATCCCAAATCTGCAGTGAATAAGTACATATCTGGAACCCACACACTCAGGTGGCCAATGGGAACAGAGTTGTGGATCAAGTGGGAGACTGTAAGGAATTATTGTGTTTTGGAAAGAATAGTTGAAAATCTGAGAATTGCAATGCTCAGCACATTCTCCTGGCCAGTCAGGGAAAGGAAGGTCTGACTCGACCACTAGATTACTTGTGTTGCACAGAATCAGAAAATATGTGGTTTTTATTTTTTCCATATAATCGAGCTTATATTACATAATTGATTGCGCAAACTACATCCCATAGGAAAACCTACATATTTGTGGTTTTGACAGACTGTAGACACTCGGGGCAATATTTTCTTGGTTAGTGTTCCAGAATTTATGTTTGTCTAGTCGGAAATTGTAATTAAATATTGATGAAAAAAATGTTAAAAAAATAAAAACATCTCCAAATTTTAAATTCTGTTTTAAGGCTGCAATGAGATATTGATTCAGGGTTTGCACCAATACATAGCACTGAATTTGCTAAAAAAAAAATCATGTAGTTTGTGTAGATGCACGAAGAGACCCAAGAGCTGCACGTGTATCAAAAACCTAACATCAATTTCTTGATAAAGCTCTGGTACAAGTGTGCAGTGAATGGTTTAATTTAAGCATTTCTTCATTTCTCCCTCACTTTGCTGTTTGTTGTAGTAGATTCCCTGGCATGCCAGGTCGTCTGAAACTCATCTAGGGTTGCTTGTGTTTCCATCTGGAAGGGACATCAGTTCCAATTCAGCACAAACTCTGTCTTTGGTTGAATATTTGATCAAATTGGAATGCAGGCCCAAACGATTGCCAATGGCTGAGATGAATTCAAGCATTCTTTCCATCACTTCCTTGTTTGTGTCCTAACGGTGTTAGGCATCATAAATTCCCATCAAGAATAGTAACATTCAAAACTGTTCTAAATTGCTTCCAATTTGTAAACGTGGCAATGAATCTATGAAATGCTTAACCCATGATTGCCATACAGGTTAAATTGTTCAGACATGTTTCCACTTTTAGACAGAGTCAGGTTTTTAAAGGTGTAAGTTTGCGTTTTTGGTGAGAATGTTTCGTGTGGAGATCAAATGCACCAAAGACATTTTTTATGCACAGTACAGCTTAATTTTGAACTATTTTACTGGTTCAAAGAATTGTTTGGCTGAGTTTAATCTCATCATTAATCATCCAGAGTGTACGCTTACATATGATCAACCTTTAATTCTTGTTCATCGTGTGGTTCAGTCTTTCTTACAGAGCAAACTTAAGAACAATTAGATCTTGAGGAATTATAGGATCTTCATCTTAAGATTTCACTCATACTTAGTGATTTCTATCTCAGTCATCAAGCCACTTTGATTTCTACCTATAAACTACAACTTGATGTCATGCATATGTCATGATTTTGAAATTTCAGGCAATAGAAGAGTAAAGAATACACTTGATATTGCTCTTGGTCTGTGACCATTGTGTTGCCTACAGTCCATTCTGATGTTCAAGAATATGACATTTCTTTCCCCACTTGTGCTTAATACAAATTGTTACATTTCAAACCTTTTGGATATTTGCAGCCGTTAACCATGGTTCCTGTACCATGACATATGATCTTTATTGACTTTATTATGGATCTTTCACCCTCAGAAGAGTTTCAAGTTCTGATGGTTATAGTTGATTCTTTGTCACAAATGGGTCATGTTCTCCTTTGCCTAGTCTACCTACTACTGAAGAAATGGCTTGTTGTTTTTTCACAGCTATTTTATGTCTTCTATGACATGCAATCGTTTCTGGTACCCACTATTTTCTACACCTTTGGTGAGCCCTTTGTACGATGATTTAGCACCCTTAGTTTAATGGTCAAACAAAACAAACTAATCACAGTTTGGCACTGTATCTTCATTAGTAGTGCAATACCGTCCAAGATGACTGGGTTTTTTAGTTGCTGACAACTGAATTTTGTTTTAACAGAGGGACTCACAATGCCACCATGGTTTCACCATTGTTCTGTTTGCAAGGCTTGATCTTTTGGTTCCAGGATCTAACGATTAGATGATTCCTTTTGCAGAAACAAAGACAGTTATTCTCAAAATAAAAGAATGCGCTGACAACTCTAGAGCTGTTTCATTTTCTTTTGCACCTATTGTTAAGGTTTGGCTATCTTCCTGTTTTCTTCCTGTTCAGGTATTACCAGTCAAAGTCTGCCCATGATATTTTAGTCCTTTTCCCATTACCCACCATGGTAATCACACTTTTCACATGATGTTGCCTCGCACCTGGAGAATAAATCCCGTCTTTCGTGCTTACTAATTAAAACCATATGATTCTGATCCATATCATTGTGCACAATCAGAACCACCAAAAATAATTATACAAGGTCAACCAGAATATGAGGTTCATGATATCAGTGATTCCCAAATCTTTTGAGCTCATCTTTATTTTTTGATACTTTGGAAAGATTATCCAACCAATGAATGCGTTTGGGAAGATGCTTTTCACTCCATACCCAGTTGTCGCTACTTTGTTTTCAGCAGCACTTTGGCTTCAGGAGGAGACATAAGGTTATGTGTAGGGACCAGACTTACTAGCTTCGTAATCACGTGTCCTTGCATCTATGGAGGATGAGACAATAGATTTTGGGTCCTCATATATGGCTCGTGGTGAGAAGTCTCCTTTTGCTTGGCTTAGCCGGCATCAGTCTTTCCAAAGCTACAGTCAACTGGAGCGTTAATCATTGTGTTGCGTGGAACACTGCAATAAGGAAACAGTGGCTGACGAAGTTCGGACACATGGAAGAGAAGGATGTCAAGCATGGGGTTCTTCTTCTCACTGCACCAATTCCAGGAACTGTAAATTTTCAAAATCTGTGGACGCGACTAGCCTTAAATTATATTCCTATGGAAGATGGATGCCTTTCCAGTGTTTGTTGCCTGAGGTTCTAAATCCAAGATGGCTTTAACCTTTCCTCTTTGATGTTATTTCCTGCTTAGTCGATATATGAGGAGACTTTTGCCAGAGGAGGATTCATTGCAATGCATTTGTTCCTTTCATCCAATTCAGTACCCTCATTGATGCATTCTTATCCCTAATGTATTTCCTCTTTCTCATCACTATTGTTATTTGGCTCTATCTTCTGGAAGATTTCATTCTGGGCTCTTTCTTTGCTCTGATTTTGAGGCAGTTTAGATGCTGTGTTTATCAACATCTGCATTATCTGTTACCTTCAATCAAGAAATACCATTATTATAAAGGAGTTTTTTTTTCTTTTTTGGCTTTTTCCTCTAATTGACACCTTCTTAAGGAGACACTTAACACCTTTTACATGCATATTAAGTGCAGGGTGGTAGGGGCACAGTGGCCATTAGGAGGAGTCACCAATTTCTCGGGCACTCGAAGGAGGAAAATATAAAGGCCTTCACAGAGTTGACAGAGACCCAGCATGCAAATGAAAAACATCTCTCATTCTTTTGTAAGAAGAGAAAATAAGCTCTTCCCTATGTAGATTGACTAATGAAGCAGATTCCTTAATTCAGTTATGAAGACTAAGACTTAGGGGCCGATTCCGATCTCGGCCGGTAGTGCTCCGAATCGGATTCGGTTTTACCGGATCCGATCCGGAGCCCTATTTTCCGACCGAGTCGTACGCGCGTCCGGGCGAGCGAGTACGATGCGTATTCGCCGACCGACTCGTCCGGGCGACCCGACCGCTCCGACCGACTCGTACCCGGATCGTACCGCTCCGACCGACTCGCTCCGACCCGATTCGCACCGCGCAATGGAGACGTTTTCCAGCCGGGTAAGTACATTGCGCACCTCGACCGCTCCGACCGACTCGCGCCGTCCGACTCGAACTCGCTGTCGGAGCCGTACTTTGGGGGTCCGTGTCGGACCCCCCTGTACGCATACCCGTGCGAGGCACACACAGGGGGGACCCAAGGGTCCCCCCTACCTGTGCGTGTATGCCGCGAAGCGCTTCGCGGCGTACTCGCTGTAGGGGGCGCCCTTGTCCGCCTCGCACCCATTGAGGCAATGGGAGCCCGCGTACGCGTTGTACGACCGGCTCCCATTGAGTACAATGGGAGTCCGACCGACTCGTGTCCGGTGGCATACGAATGCATCGGACTCGTTCGGTCGGACTGCACGGGTCCGATTTGGTCGGAAATCTCTCCGAGGACGGCTCGGTCGGAGAAATTACCGACACGAATCGGAATCGGCCCCTTAGTAATGCAAAGTCATTCTTCCAGACATCGGAAAAATGCTCACTTTACCAAATCAAAGGGCAAAATGGACCAAAACCTTTCCTTCTACCACACCATACATCCTTCTTTAAAAGTCCCCAGCAATTCATAATTTGTGTTGTTAGAATAAAGTCCCTGAGCAAAGTCAAGCACTGCTGAAATACAGTCATACATCCACCAAGATGTCAGTAAGAATTGTCCAATAGGATGAGATTATTAGAATAAGGAGTTTGGAAAAAGATGGAACAGAGCCCAGATACTACATGGGATCTGGGAAATGCTGAAGGCTGGGCACTGCACATGATGCAAGCATAGTCAATCTTAAATATACTGGTTGTTCCAGGTTAAAAAAGAACAGCTTTCACAGTCCCACAGTTCCTTTCAGATGGGTGACTGGTTTGTCAGAGATAGAAATTCCGCCTTTTGTAAATGGAAGAATGGATGCAAGTTCATGTATTTATTTGAATTGTAGTTCTTCTCATCCAGCCTCAGAATGTTTTAGAGGGCAACATAGAGTGAGATCTAGGGGTCATTTTTTCAAGCATCCTTGATGATCAGTTGTAGTTAAATGCGCATCTCAGTTTGATTCGATGTGCTGGCTAAACTGCTTATTGGTTACCCAAAGAGAAAGGAAAGGGAGTTATTGTTCACAGGTTTCTCAGAAGGCTTTGTAATTCAAGGTTTCATGGGCCCACTGTGGAGAAGAAAAGGCAAGAAACTGCCTACTGTGCTAGAGGAGACCGAGGTGGTGTCCAGAAAGCTAGGTAAGAAACAGAAAGTAAGCTGTGCTGCTGTCACTTTTAAGATGCTACCTCTGCCAAATTCCATAAAATAAATACTGGGGGCTGTGCCAAAAAAGAAGGAGAAAAGATCAAGTTAATTTATCACTTGCCCCTCCCTGGGTGTGACACTGTCATTGAGCAATGTTCAATGACATATGCCTCCTGATTAGGCTGGGGTGCTGGTGCACAAGGTAGGGAAGGGTGGGCTGCTGCAAAATATTACATTAGATCAGGATCTGAACTTTTACCAGTGCACAGTGATTGTTTCAACTTGTTGGTCTCAGTGTTCAAGGGTAATGCCTACTTTGACAAATGCATGCCCTTGTGGTGCTCTGATTCCTATTCTTACCTTGAGGACTTCAGCTTCTTCCTAGAGTGGGCTGTCCAAGATCTAAAACTAGTGGGAGGACCAATACACTACTTGGATGACTTTGTTGGTAGTAGGAGCATGTTCTTCAGCACCTTGCCAGGCAGTCTTGGATTACTACAGGTTCCAGCACATTAACCTCAAACTCCAACAGGGAGTCACATGTTTCTTGACATTGAGTGCAACACTATTCAAAGCACATTGAGGTTACTGAACAACAAAGTCATGGTATTTGCTCTTGACATTCAAAATATCCTAGCAAAAGAGAAAGCAACACCCAATCCATACAGTAGTTGCTGCACAAATCTAAGTTTAAGTAGCAGCATTGGTTACCACAACCAATGATAAGGAATGACACCTGGTATGCATAATGGTGTGTTGTTGTGACCCCTTTGTGAGCCCGAGGGCTGGTTTAAAGGAGGACCTTCAAATGTAGATTGAATTCCTCTTTTAATGTACCAGAATTCAAATCTCGCACCTGTTACTATTGGCCACTAAAGCATCTGGCAGATAAGGGTTTTGCTGTGATATTGGTATCAGTTTGATTCATGGCACCTTGGCACAACTTGTAGCCGAAGCACAGATTCTTTAAGAATATCATTACACTCGGGGGTGTGGCCAAGATGGCGGCTAAAGCAGACGCTTTTTAATCAGCTCCGCGGCCGGCCCGCTAAATATCCTGTCCTAGATGTACAATTGTCCATTGAAAATCTTCTGCAACCTCAGCACGATGCCCCTGTGTTGTGCTGCACCATCCACTGTTCTGGCGACGCCCTCACCAGAGCCTCGCGACCGTATTCCTGTTTCGGCACTGCTTGGGTGGTCCCGCGTAAACGGAGCGGCCAGGCTCTGACGTGTCTCCTGGTGGAGTGAGAGCTTGTGGAGGTGCCCCGCAGATGATGCGAGCTACTGGATTTGCCTCGGCTGTAGCGGTTGCCCAGCCCAGCGGATCGGTTCACAGAGGGATGCAGCGACTGGGCGTGTGCCAATGATCGTGGCCCTGCCCGCATGAGCGGTGAGAAGAGCGTCTAGCTGCGACCGGCTATCACCTGGGTAGTTCAAGCAGGTGCTGTGTGGGCAAAGGATACACCCAGTAAGGAGCAGAACTGGGGTGGCACTAACGTCAGGGGAGCAGCCCCGCGGTCGGGGGACCCCACAGATCATGAAGCCTCAGGCCCAGATCGGCCCTGGACCGGCAGCATGGGCGAACACCAACGGCAATAAAAGCACTCCGAGTTGCCCAAACTCAAACAGGTGACTTGGTGACTTGGTCTGGTTGCACACCTGCCCTTTGCTGTGGGGCACCCTCACAGTGCAGACGGCTCGCCATCAAACTCCCTCCCCTTCGGTTAATGCTCGAGACAATTACCTCACCCCAGAACTGGAGTGCAGCGGCTGGAGCAGGCAGCTGGGCTTGCTCTTTAGAAAGCACACGATTAACCCCACACTGGACGAAGCGCTTCGGGGCTGTAGGACCCACCGCTGAGTTATATGTTTGAATGCCTGTGGCTGGCGTGGTGTGGTCTTCCCAGGGGGCCTGGGGCCCTGTGTTCAGCCAATAATAGCATAAAGTGACCATCTTTCTCTACATGATGGCTAAGCCCAGAGTGGACAAACCAACGCCCCAGGATGGGGGTGCATCAAACCAGGCAGACCACGCTGTGGACCCCACCCAAAACCTGAAATCAAAAACGATGGACCAAACAGACCACTCTCACCGGTTTGAAGAACTAATGGCAGCAGTAATGGACATCAAAACGACACTGGGCCCCAAAATAGATACACTGTGTACAAAAATGGGGTTCATGCGCAAAACTCATAAAAAACTGAAGGACAGGGTCGAGGAATCAGAATCAATGTTGGCGACCCTGAGACCCACTGTGTTGTCAACTTCGGAACAAATCAAGGCGCTGCAAAAAGAGGTGGATTATCTGAGGAATCGGATGGAAGACCAAGAAGAGAGGTCCCGTAGGAACAACGTGCGCATAGTAGGAAGACCAAGAAGAGAGGTCCCGTAGAAACAACGTGTGCAGAGTAGGCCTTCCGGAACGCATTGAGGGCCAAAGTATGGAATTATAACTTGAAGCCTGGTTCTCTGAGGAAATACTTAAGGGCAAACACTCCAGGTTTTTCTCTGTGGAGCGAGCCCACAGAGTGCCGGGAGGCCCTCCTCGCCCGGGCGCCCCCCCAGACAGGTGGTGACATGCCTGTTCAACTACCGAGACAGGGATCACATCCTATAAGTGATGAGGGCCCGCGGACCGTGGCAGATAGAGAATACCAAGGAGCACATATACCCGGACTACATGCTGGTCGTGCAACGCCGCAGGTCCTCCTTTTTGGAAGTCAAACGCTGCCTCCGGAGTCACAAAGTAAAGTATGCTCTGCAATTTCCAGCCACACTGCTAATCCAGCACAACGAGAACACCACTTTCTGCTCCACCCCAGATGAGGCCAGGAGCTGGCTGTAGCAAAATGGGCTGGCACAGCACAGGGACAGCAGCAGAACCCCACCGAAAGCAGCAGTACAGGAGGACATGAGGGGGAGGAGAAGCACAGCGCCCCACTCAAGCCCAGGCAGCCAGAGAGAGAGCGCAAGCTGTCAAATATGTGGGTAGCCATGCAAACTCTGGCTCCCCCTCGCACTCGGGATTGGAGGCAGACATCACATCGGAGCAAGCCTTTCAACTAACAGACTTGCAACAAATAGCAGTCATAGGTTGAGGTCCCGTGGTGACTCCGCAAACCCCCAATGATTTAATGTGACTTAATGTTGGCTACTTGTAAGTTATGGTCAGCAGCGTGGTCAGACACCACCGTGGGTTGCACAGGGACCGCAACTTGAGAAACTGGGACACGTGTAACCATCATGGCCCTGGCATGCAATAAACATCTCAGCTGGCCCTACGAACTTGATACCCCGCCACGCCCCTCTCACGATAAGTGTCTGTTATAGAACTATAAAGACGTTACCTTCTCTCTCCACTTTCTCTACACTCTCTCACCTATTATCTCTCCTCCTGCATCTCTTTTATTATTGTTCACCACTAAGTATTTTCGCATACTGGCCTGGGACTGGGAGTTGGGTATCTACAGTGTTCGAAAAGTTTTGTCCATATTATTATACCACCCAACGTGGAGCGTTCATCTAATAAAGCGACAATTGGGGTTCTTGTATTCACGGGGCGGGCACACACATGCTGCAGCCCCCCGGTGCAGTCCAACACTCTTGCAGTATACTCCCAGCAAAGGGGATGCAGGGTAGTCAATTGCTGTTAATAACCTGGAATGTCCGGGAATTAGCTGGCTGTGCCAAAAGACACAGAGTATATCAATACCTACGCAGGCGCAAGGTTTCAGTTGCATTATTGCAAGAGACAAATGTAACCTCACAGACACTCACTTCATTGCGCAAGCATTTGAGAGGCACAATAATAGGGACTACATACTCTGGCTATGCCAGGGGCACCTTAATATGGGTGGCACCCAGGACCCCACTGCAGACGCTACATACATGCATTGATCCAAATGGCCGCTATGTGATACTAGAGGGACTGCTAGACGGCTCCCCAAAAGTGCTAATCTCGCTATACGAGCCAAATTCAGGTCAGACCACGTTTCTGCACGCACTGACCCCGTCATTGCTCCGCAACCCAATGGCGCCTGTGTACGGGGGGGGGGGCTTTAGCTGCGTTCTGGATCTCGACCTAGATCGATCGCGCCCACCACTCCAAAGGGCACAGTCCATTGGCCTGGCACAGCATATGCAGGCCTGGGCTGATAATGTGCACTTACGAGATGTCTGGCGAGACATGCACCCCACAGAGTGGGTATATTCTCACTACTCAGGCCTACACGACTTGCATACGAGAATTTACGCAACATATTGCTCTGCAGCAGCCATGCCCAAAGTGCTTCACGCAGAATATTTAGCTTGCACATTATCTGACCACAGCCC
The DNA here is from genome assembly GCA_963921515.1 of Calotriton arnoldi. NCBI lineage: Eukaryota > Metazoa > Chordata > Amphibia > Caudata > Salamandridae > Calotriton > Calotriton arnoldi. The sequence goes on along the minus strand of CAWUFW010006948.1, from coordinate 926,899 downwards.
CCTACAACTGCAGCTTACATGGGACACACACAAAACCAGCTTTCCGGCATGGCGTCTCCCTCTGGAAGCACTCAAGGATGCACCTTTGCCTGCCTCCCTTTCACAATCAATCACAGCGTACTTTTAAACCAATGGAGGCACAGCATCTCATGCTGGTATGGAGTGGGATGCATGCATTTAAGGTGGTCTTGCGCGGGAACGCAATAAAAGCAGTATATGGGTCTCGCAATAAAGAGCTGCAAGACTTCGAAACTGAAATTCATAGCTGCGAACGCCTCTTCCCCACTGACCTACATATTACGCCTTCTTTGGCTAAAGCCAAATTGTCTTACAAAGAAATACTAGACCGATTATGTGCCCTGGATTACAAACAATATCTGGCCAGACAGTACGCTGAGGGGGACAAGGCGAGCAGGACACTGGCGTGGTTACTAAAAAATGAAACATCTCAGCCTCCCATCACAGCCATTTATGACATTGATGGCTGACTGGTAAACTCGCAAAAAGAGATTAATGGATCCCTCCATAAGTACTATGCTTCTCTTTATAAAGCCCCCTTTACGTACGATCAACAGGAGAAACGTCAATTCCTAGAGCACATAGCCCTCCCACAGATCACACAGACCCAACACACAGCACTCGGGACCCCCATAAAAGAAACTGAAATTTCTGAAGCTATACAACAATTGGCGAGAGGTAAAACTCTGGGGGCAGACGGATGGCCCCTAGAACTTTATGTGACATTTAGCACGCAATTGATCCCTCGTCTACATGCTATTTACAGAGAGGCATTTGACAGTGGCATACAACCGCACTCCCTACATGAGGCGATATTGGTGGTACTGCTCAAACCAGGTAAGGATCCACTACAGATGGGCTCATATCGTCCACTATCTCTCCTAAATTCGGATGTTAAAATTCTAGGTAGAGTGCTGGCTATTAGCTTACTAGAGGTGGTACAATTGCTGGTACACTCCGACCAGAATGGCTTCATTCCCGGCTGAAACACTGGTCTAAATCTAAGTCGACTCTTTAAGTTGTTAGAGTGGGTGCACACAGAGGAGCAACTGCCATGGATAGCCGCTTTGGATATCGAAACGGCGTTTGATAAGCTAGGGTGGGAGTACTTACAAGCAGTACTGATGAAATACGGCATGGGTCCCAAGTTCTTGAGATGGGCACAGATATTATATACAGCACCACCTGCTCGGGTGAAGACACGTCGGACTATCTCAGCCCCCCTTGCAATAGAGCGGGTCACCAGACAGGGCTGTCCCATGTCACCAATCATTTTCGCCCTGACCATGGAACCTCGGGCGTGTGCGCTCCGCAGCCATGTCATCGCCTAGGGCATAAGGGCGTACAATTAGTGACACATCGTCTCGCTCTATGCAGACGACACGCTGGTTTATCTCAAAGGCCATAGTGCGACACTACAAGAATTGACAGATCTGTTGGATAAACATGGTCGTATTTCTGGCTTGAGAGTAAATTGGGGTAAATCGGTATTATTCCCTCTGTCTACAGAACAGAGGGTGCACTTGCCCAGCGCTCCACTGACCTGGTCCTGTGACTCTTTCAGGTATCTATGGGTTCAAATATACTATTCCCAGGCAGACTTGATAGAATGAACTTAGGCAAAATAATCACCAGGGCCTGCGCTACCCTCCCATTTTAGACGGACCTGCCCCTATCCCCCATGGGCCGCATCGCCATATCTAAAATGCTTCTACTCCCCAGACCCAGTATTTCTTCGCAGCCCTCCCCTATCGGCTACCAAGTAAAATATTTAGAGACTTGAGGTCGATCCTCGTGTCCCTGGTTTGGGGTAAATCCAGAACCAGAGTAGCACTTTCAAAACTCTACCTCCCCCTTGCAGAGGGTGGCCTAGGGGCACCAAACTATGAACACTATTATGCGGCAACACAACTTCAGGTAGTAATCTCGCTGAACTGGACCCATGGGTGCTTGCCCTCCGGAAGCCTGAACTGCTGGAGTGGCTGTTGGCTCCAAAGCATCTGCACAGAAGAAGTGGGGGAATATCCTGATGTCAGCGGCCTGCAGTAGCTGGTCGAAATATGTGCAAATGAAGCAGAAACCCCCACCATACGCCCCAGTTCTTCCCCTTGAAATACTCCCTGGCCTGTATACTTGTCTTAAGTGACCGGAAGTGGCAGACTGGTTAGCTACTGGCCTCACTACCTGGGGCACCTATTCGTAAACTCAAGTCTATGTGACTTTGAAGTACAGATGGATGATTATGAAGTGTCTTCTGGGACTTTCCTAATATACGCGACATTGATTCGACAATTATCACAGATTTGGGGCAACACGCGAGCCGAACCCATTATATCTAGCACACTGCAGGTATTATTAACGCACTAGCAGGAGAGAGTTTACAACACTATATAACTCCTTAAGACCGGACGCAATGCTCCTACTGGCGTCGCTGCGTGAATACTGGGACTCAGCGCTGGCAGTCACAATAACTGATAAGCAATGGTCACAATGTATCGGATTCCCCAAAGTAATATCCATGAACGCTAGAATAAAAAATATGCAATTTAACTACCTTCACCATACATATTTGACCCCACATAGACTGGCACGTATGTACGTAACGTCCATTGACTAGTGCCCCAGATGCCAGTCTTCGGAACCTACATTCCACCATATGGTCTGGACATGCCCTCAGCTAACGGCGTACTGGGACAGCGTGTCCGAAATGTTGTCTGAGGCAACTGGCACTATAGTTGTGGCCCAGGGACTACATTTCATGCTAGGCATAACAAATCGCAATGCACGTCATAAGAATCTTAACAAATTTTTGGACCTGGCACTAGGCCTAACCAAGCACAAACTGGCCATGGCCTGGAAGTCGGCCGCTGGGCCCAGCACACACATGTGGCTTTTTGACCTTCGTAGAGTGCTAGTGGCAGAACACGAGATTCTTCAAACTAACGCTGTCCAGCTGTCCGCCTCAGCAACCCCCAAGGACTGGCACAGATACTTAACTTTTATAGAATCAAAACTAAATATCACAAATCTCACATCACAATGGAGCCGGGACAGAGCTGACACAGCTGTATAATAACCAATAATTAATATAGTCACATAACAAGTTGTGTGCCTTCTCAATTAAACCTCTTCCTTTTTCTTTCTTTTTCCCTACCTCCCCCCACCACAAATTGCCTCACCACAATGCCCCTACCAAGCTAACATCTATGCAAGAAAGGAAATGATAATAGGCCCCTGTCCCCGGGCACATCCACACCCCCAGGTCTAACTTACGCTGATTCACACTACATTAAATTAGCTACCACCCTGTCCCAAACCCCAAGTCACCTGATATGCATGACCACCCGACTGTGTTAGGACCTACTTTCAAAGTAAACAGATGACAAACATGAATGGTATATCATGGACAGTTGTTAATGTTAATAACAATAATAATGTTGATTGTGATAAACTTGCACAATTAATGTAACCGTAAGTTCCCGTTGGGACATTAACGTTACACTACTGCGTTATTGTATGCATAATGCTGTCTGTATATCCTTTTTTAATATCAACGCTATATTAGCAACTGCATAGAAGACTATATACACACTCTGTACTGTAAAGGTTTTGTGTACAAACTTATGAAAATCAATAAACAGTATTTAAAAAAAAAATGAAAACAAACTGATTCCCTTTTATGGTACTCTCAACAATACTCCACCAGTATCTGAACAGGAAGGTTGTCTTTGTATTTCCAATATCATGAATGATGCCAAAGTAAATAATAGTACAATTGTTGCATTTTCTCCTTTGCAGTACCCAAGATTCAGAAAGTCATGGCTAGTTGAAGGCCTAATGAAACAAACAGTTTGGGGTTCCCTGGGCAAGCAGGGTTTACTGAACTGCAACCAAGGTAGTTGAGGCTTTTTACCTCTGATGTCTGATGCCCCAGGATCTGACCTACTCAGGCTCTGATAAGTAGGCATCAGGTTCACACTTTTAGCACTGGACTCTCAGGGTAGCAAGGTGAGGAATCCAAGACTTCCTAGGGAGGTTGTGTTGAGTTAGAGACTTGAAACTCAACAATCACAGAACAAAACTCAATTATGGCTGTTCAACCCAGTGCTTTAGTTTTGTGAAAAATACTTTATCACACCAACTAAGAAATACAGTACAACACAACACAAATAGATTGTAAAGGTGTTTACAAGATTCTAATAGGGGTCTACAGGTAAGGAAACCGCAATCTTATATGGAAAATTAAAGATGGAGGCTAACAGTGGGAAGTGCGAGCGGGTTAATGTACCTGTGGCCTGAAGGCCACTCCTTTAGTTTTACCCAGTTTCTGAGCAGTTAGAAATGTAGCCCACCATGTTCTCATCCCTGTGTGTCTCTGGGGTGGTGTTAATTAGTGTTAACCCTTTCCAGTACAGCAGAACCCGAGTTCCTCAGTGGATGAACTGTGTGCTAGTGGCTCTGCCCCCTCTTCTCTCTCTGTGATACTCTCTGTGACTCTGATGGAGCTGCAGATAATTCGGGCGTTAAGTGGAGGCAGATACAATCTTTTGGACTGTAATAAAGGCCCAATTACAAAACAATCCCACCCATACAGTGATGAAAGCCCATGCAGAAGGCACTGATGAGGGCCGGGTGGATCAAAGGTCACAGTTTGTTCCACCATGTATCACAGCTCTCGGTGTCACAACACGAGGGAGACTGCGGGAGATGCTTTGCTTTGCCAATGCACTAAGACAAGTTCAAGTTCAAGCAAGGAGACACACTCCAGCTCTTGGGTTGGTTTCTATGATGTCCCTCTTGGTCATTAGTGACTACAGACTGCAGTTACACTTGAGATATTCTGTGCATCGCACTAAGGAGTCTCCCTTGAGCGCTCAGGTCAATTCCTATAACATGCCTTCATCCAGTATGCTCTTCTGGGCAGTTCCCTCTTCCAAGTTATTGCATCTAGGCTTCTGCTCTGAGTTAATTTCCTCCTGTAACTGTTCTCCATCTAGAAATTGCAAACCTTTAGGTGATGTACACTCATCTCTGGAAGACTGGCTGTCAGATTCTTAACACTCCGTAGAGTGCCACCTCTTTGGCCAGTGAGAAATCCTTGACCCATTTGAGGAGATTTCATGCTCTCTCTTTTAGTCTTTTTCCAAATAGAGAAGTTTGATTCCACTGTCACTGTTCTGGAACCCGTTTGAAGGTACAGAAGTGGTTTCTCCCTTCTAAAACCACAAGTTTGGGCCTTTTAAAGAAAAAAAGAAAGCAATACCTAAGCTGAGCTATACATCTAAAATATTGACTCTGAGTGAGGTGGTAGAATAGGTGATTCTGCTACATGATTTAATTAATGACAGAAAGTGAAACGAAACTATTAAGTCAATGTGCAGATTTTCAATGGCATTCAAAAATGAGACAGACAAAAAACAGTAATTTGTAATGATCATTAATTTTTCATGTATGAACATCAAGGATGTCTGGTAAAATCATTCATTTATAACAAACTCAAAGACATGTCATCTTGTTTAAAGTGCAGTATACAAAAACCCTAATCATTCTGATTGAGAGCTATTCAGGTAAAAGGGAAATCCAACTCCATTTTGGGTATAGGGTGAACTATTCCTAAATAGCTGAGGGAAGGCCCCCATATCAAGCTCAGTTGGTGTATCCCTCCTCTCCAGAACAGACAGACTTTGTATTCAGGTGATAGTCTCACAGCAGTGTGTGATGAGCAATGTCTCTAGAGAGAGCATCCCAAAGCAAGACCTTACAGCCATCCGCCTTTTGGAGTAGTTCCAATGGGGAGAGACAAAAGGGAAGCACTGGCAGAATGGGTAATGCTTCACTACAAATTAGATAACTATCTCCATCTCCCCACACCATCGAGTCTAAGGGCAGTGCTCAGAAAAGAACAATTAGGTTGGCCATTGCTGGAAGGTCATTTCTGTATTTTTATAGGGAGCCCTGTCTCCATCACCCACCTCTTAATGCCTCCTCTTCACAAAAGCTTCAGGAATGGCAGCAATACCCTTTGCTTGACAGGGAGGTGATTATCCAGCCTTCATCTTGTTCTATGCTTTACCACTGGAAAGCCAAAATGGATCCCACTGGACTCAGCCACACACTTGCATGCTCTACAAAGTCATAATACCAGAAAAGCGCTGTTTCATGAAACTTTAGCAGAGCTTTGGAGAGTGAGGTCAGGATACTTATTGATTACTATCAGTGACAGGGAAAAGGTATGTCTGGTACAAGAGCAATGTGTTGCCAGCAATTCTAAGTGTCCACGAATTGGTCCATGGATAGAAGTTCCATTGTGTACCCTCCAGACCACAGAGCCATGCTCTGGGTCTTCAGTATCATTACACATACGAGGACTCAGAGTGCATGCGTGGTTGTCAAGCGTGCTAGGTACTAAAAATACCATGACTAATTGCAGTTGGGTAACTCAGGGCAGGATTGCATGTTTGAAAAATCATGCAAGGAATCTTCAGCTCCAACACCGGGTAATGACTCCATGTAAACATGAATCAAGAAAGGTGGTGTGTGTGAGAAGGTGGCTTGGTATATGCTGTCCACTAGTTAAAGTGGGCACCTTGTACCAATTCACACGACCCTTATGATGTATGAGGTCAAAGATAACCTTTATGAAAGCTATTCTAGTGGTAGCTATGGAGAGCAGCCTTCAGGCTTAATCTTGAAGGAATGTAAAGCAGCTTGTTTTACCAGAATATCACCTCCTGAATGACTAAATGAAGGAGAACCACACAGTAGTTATATAAAAATATGTATTTATTAATATAACACTCTCTACTATCCTCTACACGAGGATAGAACACAAAGCACACAATACTGGATCAATAGAACAGTTGTAAGTAGCACAATGCACAGCGGGCTCCAGGGGGAGACCGAACCATATACTAAAATAGTGGTATAACAATCACGACTTGACTAGACACAGTGCCTAGTGCACGTAGAATCGCTGGGACCCCAGGGAACCTCCCAAGGTGATGACACAGGAGACCCACGGAGGACGGGTGCAGTGAGGAAACACGACCGCGTGCTCTCTACAACTCTATGGGAAAGTAGCGGTTGCAAAGTTAAAGTTTAAGGACCCTTCTAGGAGGACTTCGAACCAACCCTTAGGAACTTAAGAGTTTAAAGAGCCACCCCACCTGTGGATACCGTAGTATCAGAGTTACCTATCCCAGGGGAGCCGGGTGCATAGGTCTGAAGTGGCGTCGGAAACTCTTGTCGTTCTCTATGGAAGGAAAGGAAGAAGTGCTGCTGCCGTGAAGGTGAGAAGGGTCCGGTGGAATCCAAGCCTGGATTCTGGATGGAAGGAACCTGAAAGCAGAGGGGACAGAGTCTGGGTCATGTCAGAGTGACCAAGGGCTCAGTAGACGAATGCCCACCTATGCCGGGTGCTTCAGGTGCGAAGAAGGGATGCTTGACTCTGCCGCCACGAGGACCAGGAGACGTCGAGGATGACCAAGAGCCGGAGGTGAGCTGTCCCACTAAGGATGTCGAGTGCTGAGGGGTTGGTGTCCGGCGGGAGCACCAACAAGCCTTGGCAACAGCAACCCACGCAGGAAAGTCAAACAGGTTACGGTGTGGACCAGCAAGGTCCAGGGGACTCTCCAGCAATGGAGAGTCAGAGCATGTCTAGAGCAACCAGGAAAGCCCATGCACAATCAAGATGACCCTCAGGAGGACCCACAGGCCGGATGACCAGGAGTCACAAGGGGACCTCAAGCAAGATTGCAAAGTACCAGCCCACGGAGCACTCAGTGCAAGGAGGCCGGAGATCTTTGGTGCAAACACTGCTCAGGGTCAGGACTACAGGGAATCCAATGCACAAGCTCGGGAATTGCCAACAAGCATATGCACTTGCAAATGGACATGGTGCACAGGGGTTCGGGTTACGCAGCCCCCACGAGGGATACTGGCCTCAAACTCGGTGAGAGGGCATATCAACCTCAGGGACATTCAGGAACCCACCTCCTGTGTAGCTAAAATCTTCGGAGTCCGCAGGAGCTCAGGAGCAGCTACCGGACAGTTGCACTTTAGGTGCCTGCGAAGCAGGGGAGTGACTCCTTCACTCCAAGGAAGATTCTTCTGTTGTCTTAAGTACTCCACAGGTCCTGCACAGAGCCTGTATGAAGTCACAGCACAAACTAAGCTTTGGACGGAAAGGGGGACGAAGTTGAGCCCAGTCGAGGTCCAGGGAAGTCCAGGTGTCCAGACGGTCGAAGGTTAGTGATTTCTTCTTTTTTAGAATCTTGTCCAGGTAAAATCCAATGTCCTGTAGCCAGGTAACCCATTTTATACCCACGGGAGAGGGTTGGACAGATTCAGGGGACCCTCCTTGGGGAGGGGCAGGACAGAGGGGTGGCTACACCCATGTCCTTTGTCCACTTTCGCGCCAGAGCAGGAGCCACCGGCTCCCAGAACTGGTTTGAGCTGGACTATGCACAGCGACACCAAATGTGCCCCCAGTGCAGACTTTCTGGTACGCTCAGAGTGAACCCACCCAGCCCCAATACACTAAACCCTGTCTGGGAGGTGGTCACACCTCCCTGTGACAGGATGCCTATTGTGCTGCCTTCCTCTGCTCGAGCTTGGCTCAGCAGCAGGAGGGCAGAAATGTGTCTCTGGCTGGCAGCATTCATTTTGTTCTGTCCGGGTCGAAAAGGCTGGTACCGGGTAGACCGGTGACCCCATGAAGCTCGCTTCTGAAGGGTGGAATCATACCTCCCACACCAGTTACTGGTGTTGAGGTATAATTCCAAGGTGTTTGATACCAAACACGATATGTTTCTATGCAGCTGTTTTCGAGATAGCATTTACCGCGAGGTTATAATGCACCTCTACCTATATGTCCGGCTGAGTCACAGACAACCCGGGAGAATGGTCTCTGAAGGCTGCAAAGGGGCTCTGCTCATGCAGGGGCACCCTCTCACTAAAAACCCAGCACCCTGCCTTCAGGATTGATAAGGCCTGCTATAGGGGTGACTTATAAGTTTTAAGTGTAGTGACCTATAAATATAGTGAACCTATATCTAAAGTAAGTGGTGCAAGCACCATCTTACACAGGCTGCTGTAGCAGACCTAGAGTTCCATTTTGCATGGCCTCTCATGGGTGGCATAATACATGCTTCAGCCCATGGGAGGCCTCTGGGGACCTATGCCCTGGGTACATGGGTACCATATACTAGGGACTTATAAGGGTTTCCCAGTATCCAATCTGGAGTGTACCAAAGTACATGTATGTCAATTTAAGGGAGAAAGCAGATAGACTGGGGTCCTGATTAGCAGGATCCCAGTCAGACTAGTCAAAAACAGTGAAACATCAAGCAAAAAGTGGGGGTAACCATAAGAAGCAGATCCTACTTTCCTACACAACCCCCACCCAAAAAGAAAGGACATTAAACTAACCTTGACCAGTTGAGTCTTCATGTTCTAAGTGGAAATATCTGGAGAGTCCATCTGCATTGGCATGGTTACTCCCAGGTCTATGTTCCACTGTATAGTCCATCCCCTGTAGGGAAATGGACCACCTCAAAAGTTTGGGGTTTTCACCCTTCATCTGTTTAAGCCATAAGAGGGGCTTATGGTCTGTCTGAACAATGAAGTGAGTGCCAAACAAGTATGGCCTCAGCTTTTTCAGAGCCCAAACCACAGCAAAGGCTTCCCTCTCAATAGCTGACCAACGTTTCTCTCTGGGGGTCAGCCTTCTGCTTATAAAAGCTACTGGCTGATCCTGACCCTCTTCATTCAGTTGTGATAACACAGCCCCTACCCCGAACTCAGATGCATCAGTTTGAACAATGAATTGTTTGTAATAGTCAGGACTTTGCAGAATGGGAGCAGTGCACATGGCCTGCTTCAGGTCATCAAATGCCTTTTGACAGCTAACTGTCCACTGAACTTTCTTAGGCATTCTTTTGGAAGTCAAATCATTCAAAGGGGTCACTATGGATCCATATCCTTTGACAAACCTCCTGTAGTACCCAGTCAGGCCCAAGAAAGCTCTGACCTGAATCTGGGTAGTTGGAGCAACCCATTCCATGATGGTCTGGATTTTGCTCTGCAATTGTTGAACCTGACCTCCACCCACAAGGTGGCCCAGGTAAACAACCTATCTGGCACTTAGTGGCCTTGATAGTGAAGCCTGCTTTTTGCAGGGCCTCCAAAACATTTCTCAGGTGGACCAGGTGATCCTCCCAGGTGGAGCTAAAGACAGCAATATCATCAAGATAAGCTGCACTATAGGCTTCCAGGCCTGTGAGAACTTTATTCACCAACCTTTGAAAAGTGGCAGGTGCATTTTTCAAGCCAAAGGGCATTACCACAAATTGATAGTGCCCACTAGGGGTTGAAAATGCTGTTTTGGGCTTAGCATCCTCAGCTAGTCTGATTTGCCAGTAGCCAGCTGTGAGGTCAAATGTACTGAGAAACTTGGCTGAGGCCAAAGTATATATAAGTTCATCTGCCCTGGGAATAGGATGAGCATCAGTCCTAGTGACTGCATTGAGCCCCCTGTAGTCTACACAAAACCTCATCTCTCTTTTACCACCCTGGGTGTGAGGTTTGGGTACCAGGACCACTGGACTAGCCCAAGGGCTATCTGAGGGATCAATTACTCCCAATTCCAAAATCTTTTGTACCTCAGTCCTGATGAAGTCCCTGACATGGTCAGGTTGTCTGTAAATTTTGTTCTTTACAGGTAAGCTCTCCCCTGTGTCCACTTCATGGGTACACCAGGTGGTCTGACTGGGAGTCAGTGAGAACATGTGTCTGTACTGGATGAGGACTGTCCTGCAATCAGTCTGTTGTTGCTCAGTGAGGCTGTCTGCCAAGGCTACACCATCTACTGAACCATCATCAGGGTTCTGTGAGAGGAGGTCAGGGAGTGGGTCACTCTCCTCCTCCTGTCCGTCATCAGTATCCATGAGCAAGCCCATGTCTGCCCTGTCAACATATGGCTTGAGCCTGTTCACATGGAGCACCCTGTGGGGGCTCCTGGGAGTTCCAAGGTCCACCAGGTAGGTAACCTCTCCCTTTTGCTCAAGTATGGTATGGGGCCCACTCCACTTATCTTGGAGAGCTGCTGGGGCCACAGGCTCCAGCACTCATACCTTCTGTCCTGGCTGGTACACAGTCAAAACAGCCTTTTGGTCATTCCAACCTCTCTGTAATTCTTGGCTAGCCTCAAGGTTTTTGGATGCCTTCTTCATGTATTCCTGGAGCGGATACCAAGTACATAGTCCACTATGTCCTGTTTAGGTGGTTTGAGAGGTAACTCCCATCCCTCCTTCACTAAACACAATGGACCCCTAACTGGATGTCCAAACAGAAGTTCAAAAGGGCTGTAACCAACCCCCTTCTGAGGAACCTCTCTGTAGGCAAACAGAAGGCAGGGCAACAGGACATCCCATCTTCGCCTAAGCTTCTCTGGGAGGCCCATGATCATGCCCTTCAGGGTTTTGTTGAATCTCTCAACTAACCCATTGCATTGTGGGTGATAGGGTGTGGTGAATTTGTAATTCACTCCACACTCCTTCCACATAGCAGTTATGTAACTTGACATGAAGTTTGCACCTCTGTCAGTTAAGACCTCCTTAGGGAAGCCCACTCTGGAAAAGATTCCCAGGAGGGCCCTGGCCACCACAGGAGCTGTGGTGGTTCTAAGGGGTATTGCCTCTGGATACCTAGTGGCATGGTCCACCACCACTAGTATAAATCTGTGCCCAGATGCAGTTGGAGGATCCATGGGACCAACAATGGGAACTCAAAGGGAACCCCCACCACAGGTAGTGGTATCAGGGGGGCCTTTGTAGTACCACCTGCCTTACCACTGGCTTGACAGGTGATACAGGAGCGACAAAACTCCTTTGTGTCCTCTGACATGTGAGGCCAGTGAAAGTGAGGGACAATCCTGTCCCAGGTCTTACTTTGGCCTAAGTGTCCTGCTAAAGGGATATCATGTGCCAGTGATAAAAGGAAACCCCTAAACTTCAGAGGTATGACCAACCTCTTGGTGGCACCAGGCTTGGGGTCTCTACCCTCTGAGTAAAGGAGCCCATCTTCCTATAGATCCTGTGGGACCCACTGGCACTCCCAGCAGCCTCAGCAGCAGCTTGCTATCTGAGGGGGTTCAAGAGAGGGGCAGCTGTGCTGCTCCAGGCTCAGTTCTGCCCTGGAAGGGCCCCCTGTCCCCAAGAACTCAACCTGATCAAGTTCAAGTTCCTCTGAGACAGTTCCTTCACAGGGGCTGGGATCATCTTCCTCAGGAGACTGATCCTCACTCTGAGTCTGGGGGGGAGACACTGCCTTACCCCTACTGCTCCTTCTCTTGGAAGGCACCTGGTCCATTCTTCCAGGATCCAGGGCCTGTTCAGTGGAAGGCATTTTTGCCTGTGACCTGGTCACAGCAAACACATCTGCAGTGATGTCCAACATTGCTGCATGTGTCCTGAGTTCCACCTCAGCCCAGGCTGAAGTTTCCAAATCATTGCCCAATAAGCATTCCACAGGGAGGTCTGAGCTAACCACAACCTTCTTAGGGCCAGTTACCCCTCCCCAGCTGAAATTCACAACTGCCAAGGAATGGTCTGTCCTGACATTGCTTGCATTGGTCACTTGGTACATCTCACCAAGTATGATCTGATCAGGTCTCACAAGATCCTTAGTCACCATTGTGACACTGGCTCCTGTGTCCCTGTAGGCCATGGCCTCCTGTCCATTTATTAAAGGCTGTCGCCTGTATTTGCCCAGGTTACTGGGACTGACAAATAAGGGGGCACTATCCATGCCTCCGTCACAGACTAGAATAGCCTGAGCTGTAGTTCTGACTAGGCCAGAACCCATCTCAGTTCCCAGGGTCAACCCTACTACACCCTTGTTTGCAGTACCACCACTTGTAGCTGCACTAGTGGGGACCGGTTGCCTTAGGGGCTGTGGTGTTGGTAGCAGGATCCTTGGCTCTGGCACAATTGGCATCCCTAGGCCAATGTGTCTTTTCCTTACACAGGTAACACCAAGGCTTCTTTCTGCCTTTTCCCTTGTTAGATTGTGAACCACCCTCAGATGCAGGTTTTTGGGGCCCTGAAGAAGACTTCTGGTCTTTACCCTTCTCCCCATCCTTATCTGCTGGTTTAGAATCAGACTTCTTTTGGTCACCACCTTGGTTCTGATTTTTCTGCTTCACCCTGGTCCTGACCCATCTATCTGCATTCTTTCCCAATTCTTGGGGAGAAGTCAGATCAGAGTCAACCAGGTATTGATGCAACAACTGATTTTGGCAATTATTCAGGATCTGCTCCCTCATAATTAAATTGTACAATCCCTTGAAATCATTCACTTTACTGCCAAGTAACCAGCCTTCCAGAGCCTTAGTAGCACAATCTACAAAGTCAACCCAGTCCTGAGTCTGTGCTTTCTGGGTGTCTCTAAACTTAATCCTGTATTGCTCAGTGGTTTTTGCCAAACCCATCAATGAGAGCACTCTTCAGAACTGAATAGTTATCAGCATCCTCTTCTCTAACAGTGAGGAGCTTATCTCTACCTTTGTCAGCAAAGGAGAGCCACAAGATAGCTGCCCACTGCTCTTGAGGGACCCTCTGTACTTTACAGGCCCTCTCCAAAGCAGTTATCCATTTGTGGATGTCATCCCACCATGGTAGGGAGGGACTATCTTGCTCAGGTTCCTATGGTCATAAGTATAATCCTTAACCCTAGGGACACTATTGCTGCCACCATGGGACTCTAGTCCCAATCTCTTTGTAGCCCTCTGGCGCTCTAGGGATTCCCTGTCTAGGGCCAATTGCTCTTTCTTGAGCCTGAGCTTGACTTTCTCAAGCTCTAGAAATTGGCACTGTCTATCATAAGAGGAGTCCCTCTTATTGGATATGGAAGTCCCTACAGAAGTTCCTGAGTATCGAGATTCTACAGAGGGAGATCTGGATCTCCTAGGTAAACTCTGTACTCTTCCTGGTGGAGTAAAGAGAGGGCCACTGGGGCCTTCTCCCCCACCTAATGGAAGATCTATGTTGTCCAGATTGGAATCATCTTGATCCCCCTGGTCGGGGTTTGATTCCAGGTCAAAGAAGGTTTCACTTCCTGGCCTTTCCTCATTCCCTGCACCACCCACTCTCTCTATCTCATCAGACCCTGGGGTCTTTCTAAGATCATCTAAGAGTAACACCTCAATGAGACGTTTGGTGTTTGCATTTCTCCCTGTCCTCAACTTCCTAGACACACACATGGCTTTCAATTCCTGGAATGAGAGGCCATTGTACCTAGTTGGCAGAGAGCCACTGGCTTCTCCTCTAGAAGACATACTAGTGTTATGTGGTGTAGGCACCTACCTAACCTAGTGGAGACTAAACTCTCTTGAGTTGGAGAAAGGGTGTGCTAGACCCTTGACTTGCCCAACTCCAAGTTCAGTAGAACTTACTTATTCAAATCTTGTATTATATGTGCCTAATACTTTTAGTGGTTTTCAGTTAATCACTCAATGAGATTTATCTGGTAAAACAATAGCAAGCTTGAATCCCAACCGCTGCACAACAATGTGAGAAGGTGGCTTGGTATATGCTGTCCACTAGTTAAAGTGGGCACCTTGTACCAATCCACACGACCCTTATGATGTATGAGGTCAAAGATAACCTTTATGAAATCTATCCTAGTGGTAACTATGGAGAGCAGCCTTCAGGCTTAATCTTGAAGGAATGTAAAGCAGCTTGTTTTACCAGAATATCACCTCCTGAATGACTAAATGAAGGAGAACCACACAGTAGTTATATAAAAATATGTATTTATTAATATAACACTCTCTACTATCCTCTACACGAGGATAGAACACAAAGCACACAATACTGGATCAATAGAACAGTTGTAAGTAGCACAATACACAGCGGGCTCCATGGGGAGCCCGAACCATATACTAAAATAGTGGTATAACAATCAGGACTTGACTAGACACAGTGCCTAGTGCACGTAGAATCGCTGGGACCCCAGGGAACCACCCAAGGTGATGACACAGGAGACCCACGGAGGACGGGTGCAGTGAGGAAACACGACCGCGTGCTCTCTACAACTCTATGGGAAAGTCGCGGTTGCAAAGTTAAAGTTTAAGGACCCTTCTAGGAGGACTTAGAAACAACCCTTCGGAACTTAAGAGTTTAAAGAGCCACCCCACTCGTGGATACTGTAGTATCAGAGTTACCTATCCCAGGGGAGCCGGGTGCAAAGGTCTGAAGTGGCGTCGGAAACTCTTGTCGTTCTCTATGGAAGGAAAGGAAGAAGTGCTGCTGTCGTGAAGGTGAGAAGGGTCCGGTGGAATCCAAGCCTGGATTCTGGATGGAAGGAACCTGAAAGCAGAGGGGACAGACTCTGGGTCACGTCAGAGTGACCAAGGGCTCGGTAGACGAATGCCCACCGATGTCGGGTGCTTCAGGTGCGAAGAAGGGATGCTTGACTCTGCAGTCACGAGGACCAGGATACGTCGAGGACAACCAGGAGCCGGAGGTGAGCTGTCCCACAAAGGATGTCGAGTGCTGAGGGGTCGGTGTCTGGCCCGAGCACCAACAAGCCTTGGCAACAGCAACCCACGCAGGAAGGTCAAACAGGTTACGGTGTGGACCAGCAAGGTCCAGGGGACTCTCCAAGCAATGGAGAGTCAGGGCACATCTGGAGCAACCAGGTAAGCCCAAGCACAATCAAGATGACCCTCAGGAGGACCCACAGGCCAGATGACCAGGAGACGCGAGGGGACCTCAAGCAATATTGCAAAGTACCATCCCACAGAGCACTCGGTGTGAGGAGGCTGGAGATCTTTGGTGCAAATACTGCTCAGGGTCAGGACTATATGGAGTCCAATGCAGAAGCTCGGAAATTGCCAACAAGCATATGCACTTGCAAATGGACGCGGTGCACAGTGGTTCGGGTTACGCAGCCCCCACAAGGGATACTGGCCTCAAACTCGGTGAGAGGGCAGATCAACCTCAGGTACCTTCAGGAACCCATGTCCTGTGTAGTTGAAATCTTCAGAGTCTGCAGGAGGTCCTGAGCAGCTACTGGTCAGTTGCGCTTTAGGTGCCTGCGAAGCAGGGAGTGACTCCTTCACTCCAAGGGAGATTCTTCTGTTGTCTTAAGTGCTCCACAGGTCCTGCACGGAGCCTGTATGAAGTCACGGCACAAACTAAGCTTTGGACGGAAAGGGGGACAAAGTCGAGCCCAGTCGAGGTCCCGCGAAGTCCAGGTGTCCAGACGGTCGAAGGTTTCTTCTTTTTTAGAATCTTGTCCACGTAAAATCCAATGTCCTGTAGCCAGGTAACCCATTTTATACCCACGGGAGAGGGTTGAACAGATTCAGGGGACCCTCCTAGGGGAGGGGCAGGACAGAGGGGTGGCTACACCCATGTCCTTTGTCCAGTTTCGCGCCAGAGCAGGAGCCACCAGCTCCCAGAACTGGTTTGAGCTGGACTCTGGCTGGCCGCATCCATTTTGTGCTGTCCGGGTCGAAAAGGCTGGTACCGGGTAGACCGGTGACCCCACGAAGCTCGCTTCTGAAGGGTGGAATCATATCTCCCACACCAGTTACTGGTGTGGAGGTATGATTCCAAGGTGTTTGATACCAAACACGATATGTTTCTATGCAGCCGCTTTCGAGATAGCATTTACCGCAAGGTTATAATGCACCTCTACCTATATGTCCGGCTGAGTCACAGACAACCCGGGAGAATGGTCTCCGAAGGCTGCAAAGGGGCTCTGCTCATGCAGGGGCACCCTCTCACTAAAAACCCAGCACCCTGCCTTCAGGATTGATAAGGCCTGCTAGAGCGGTGACTTATAAGTTTTAAGTGTAGTGGCCTATAGATATAGTGACCCTATATCTAAAGTAAGTGGTGCAAGCACCATCTTACACAGGCTGCTGTAGCAGACCTAGAGTTCCATTTTGCATGGCCTCTCATGGGTGGCATAATACATGATTCAGCCCATGGGAGGCTTCTGGGGTACCTATGCCCTGGGTACATGGGTACCATATCCTAGGGACTTATAAGGGTACCCCAGTATCCAATCTGGAGTGTACCAAAGTACATGTATGTCAATTTAAGGGAGAAAGCAGATAGACTGGGGTCCTGATTAGCAGGATCCCAGTCAGACTAGTCAAAAACAGTGAGACATCAAGCAAAAAGTGGGGGTAACCATAAGAAGCAGATCCTACTTTCCTACAGTGTGGAGTGTTGGCCCCAAAGCCTCTGTTAGATGCTGAAGTTATTGGTCGCTTTGGGAATTAAATTGAGATGCCAGAGGCACTGCAATACATTTTTAGGATTAACTTGTGCCTTCAACTTAAAACATGAAAGACCATTAAATGAATAGGTTTAATAATTTACCGGAGGGTCAAAAGAAAGTGGCAAGAGCAGTTCATGGTTCTCTGACTATCTGGCAGCCACTGCCTGTTATTCCAGCCTTCAATGACATGACAGTTAAACAGAATAATTTTTGTTATAGGAAGCACTAAAATGTTGGTTGACTTCATGGTCCCCTAAGAAATGTGTCACGATCCTCATCTGATTTGGTTTCTTAAGGGTGATTGCTAACCAGCTACCACTCTTCGCAGGAAGCATTGCTTTTGCCCACCATCTACACTCTAGCTTTCTTGGGATCCTTATGGTTAAGATAGTTGTTGCGAGGTTCAAGAATGCCCTGACATATGGAGTACTACTGGGCAGTGCAGTGATGTTTACAGTGATAGAGCAGAGGTTTCTATCCAAACCCATTTTTCTAAGGTAGACTAGTCTGGTATGAGTTGCCCCCTATGTCCAACAAATTGGGCAATGAGAGGTACTGACTAGTAACATGCCAGGCAGCATTTCAAGACCAATAGATGAACAGGATCACCCTATATGTTAGTTTGCATTGGTGGTATGTTACTCTCCATATTTCTATTCTGAAAGGTCTTAGCTAGAACTGGCAAGGGAAGACTTTAAGGAAGCACAAATTTCATTGCAGTCACTTAGAATAAGGTCAGCTCCTACAGTCTTTGTAGATGGTTGTTCAATCAGGTCATACAACAGATTAGGCCCTGGGATTCTAAGATGTATAAGACATATGTCTGACCTAAGATTTCCTTAACGTTACTGGTGATTGTTAGAACAAGCAACATCAAGATAGATGGCTGTTAGAACTGTCAGCCTTAGGATGGTCTTCCCCCAAACTTTTTGCCTTCACCCTGTCTATTTTTTCTGATCTCGTTTTTGCAGGCCTTAGGACTCTGCACCCTTTACCACTGCTAACCAGTGCCAATACGCTGGTGCTCCCTCCTTTAAACATGGTGGTACTGGCTTATACCCAGATTGGCATATTTAATTTACTTGGAAGTCCCTTGTAAAGTGGTTCCACATGTACCCAGAGTCTGTAAATTAAATGGTACAGGTGGGCCTGAGGAGTTGTTTGTTCCACCCACTTAAGTAGCCCTTCTAAACATGTCTCAGGCCTGCCATTGCAGCCAGTGTGTGCTGTTTGTAAAGTGCCATTTCGACCTAGCAAAATAAACCTTTGGTCAGGTCCAAACCTTCCTTTTTAATACATATAAGTCCCCCTAGGGCACACCCTACATAGCCCAGAGGGCAGGGTGCACTGTATTTAAAAGTTTGGACATCTACTTTTAAGTTTTACATGTCCTAGTAGTGAAAAGTCCTAAATTCTTTTTTCATTACTGCAAGGCCTACCTCTTCCCTAGGATAACATTGGAGTCACCTATTACATTTAATAAGCTGTAAATTCCAATTGGGAACAAGTTGGCAGATCGAGTTAGGTATCTAAAGAATTGTAATTAAAAGACCTCTTTAAAGGTAAAGTCGGACTTTTAATCACAATTCTGAAAATGCCACTTTTACCCCCCCAGTTTTATCCCACTTTTAGAAAGATGGCATTTTACTGTCCCAACCATTTGGTGTATGCTGCTTATATCCTGGGTCGCATGACTAGGTGTAGTTGGCAGTTAGTCAGTGAGACAAAGGGAAGCTAGGTGTTCGCAGGATGGGACACTCTGAGTTAATGAGGGGCAGGAGCTGTCACCTATCACACTTGCACATCACAAAGGGCCTGCCCTCTTGCCTGGGTGAGAAGGACTAGACTTGCATCTCTAAAACCAGGACCCCAGGGTGACTCCAAGGGCTAGTTGGTTCGCCTCTTGATCAAAAAAGACTCAGGGACACAACAGGCTTTCCACAAGCTTGAACTCAGCACCTAGACTCTGCAATCTGTGAAAGCCAGCCAGTGCGGAACACATCCTCGCAGCAGGACCTCGCATCGCAACCTTGCAGCTCCTCGGAACTGACACTGCATGATGCATCTACGACCAGGGCCTTGCATCACCTTGGCTGTGTGACGTATCCTTGCCACAGGACTCCTTAATTCTTCACAACCAGAATTTAAGGTGCTCCTGTTCAGTGGGCCTTACTGGGTCCCGGTAGCCAGCTTATGCTCTATCGTGGTCAGCCTGAACTTTTGACATTATCCCAGTCTAGGGTGACTAGATTTCCCCGGTTGGCGCTTTGTTCTTTTCGGTGCTATAGACACTAAAATCTTCAAAACTGAAAAAACTCTACTGATTGGATTTTGGTCTTTTTGGTCTTAAATTATTTATTATAATTTACTCTACATTTCAAAATTGGTGTGGGATTTTTCTTGTGTTATTTATTACTGTTTGAAGTGCTGCATAAATACTTCACACTTGGCACAGAGCCTGACTGCTCTGTGCCAAGTTACCAGAGGGCTGAGCACAGGTTAATTTGGGAAATGCCTGTGACTTCACCCTGACAAGGGTGGTGGTTCCTGCTTGAGTAGGGTTTCACCCCTCTCAACCAGTAACCTCATTTCTTACAATGGCATTCATAGGCTTTTTGTAAATGAAATCAAATCTATCTAAAGATTTTTTATGTTTCTTTCATGGATAACAAAGGAATCCAAATGGTTGGCCTTCCTACACTGATGTTTCTCTTTTTTATGATCCCACATGCATAGGCTTGCTGAAATAACAGGGCAATAATGAATAAGTTAGTCTAACTTCTGTTTACTATTCTTTTTTCCACAGAGCACAAAAGTGTGTTGGTGGATTGCAACTCTTTCATTGTGACAACATCACACTGCACAGAGGCGGGCAATTAGACATTCGGCTTCGGTCTCCAATACATGCATGGGAAGGAGGTGGAATATCACATCAGGAGTGGAACAGGTAACGAGCTAGTGCCACAAATCCTTATAATTTATCAGGTAGGAAATGTGCAGACCTCTATTGGTAGGAGGCCTCTCTTACATCTACTGAAGACCTTGGCAGAATTGGCGTACGTGCTATGTGAGTGTGATTTAATTTGGTCAGAAATGATTCCCAGATCCAAATGGGCACTGGCAAGGTCTCAGTCAGTAATGGAGTCATCTAGAAGATACTCAAGCATGAACACTGAAAAATATATGAAACTGTAGGGCGTTTACTTTGTAATGCTCACCCTTTTCGACCTACAGGGCAGGCACGGGTGGTATAGCAGGGCGGGGGTGGGGCAAGGCGTTGGGGGGGGAAAGTGGGCAGACGACAGGATAGGGAAAGTACATAAAAAGAACACTTACCTTGCGCTCGCCGCATCGCTGAACCGCCGATGCGGCGAGGGCAAGGTAAGTGGTTTTATTTAATTATTTCACTTTCCCTATCCCGTCGTCTGTCCACTTTCCCCTCCAGCCGCACTGCCCCGCCCCCTCTCCACCCCACGGCTGCGACCTTTGCCGAGCCGCATGCTACAGGGTTCACGCTACTCATAGTTGTGGTGTCTTGGGCCTTAGGCCCACATGCTGTGTAAATGATAACACAGACACAGCGTACTTGGGTACTGGAACTGGCCCAGGGCCTGTGCGCCCGGCCCCTTTTATTAGCAGGGTCACCTGACTGGTGACACCTGTGATGGGTGGGTGTTAGTGTGGGTGAAAACACTAGAACGTGTCCATCCGGACACTACATCTCTCCCAAACTTTAATGATAAGAAACAAACAAAAGTCCAACCTGTAAGGAAACAAATAAACAACACATAGCACCAAATGAGTCTCTTCAGGCCGTCAGCCAGGCAGCGCTGGAGCTTTGGACCGCATGGTCAGGATGCTTTAGTCCCACCTAGGCGAGGTACTTTAGACCGGCCTGGTCTCGCGGTGTTGGAGTCTATGTACAAAGTTCAAGTATCGGTGCATCTGGAGCGATGGTGGAGTCCACTCTGGAGATCTCGCAGGCGCTCAGGTTCCGGTGGACGACGAACCTACAGCTGTTGGGGATGATCTCTGTGTATGAGGCCTTCCCTTGGAGGCGACGTGCTTGATGGTCTTTCTAGCTCCTGACAGCCGAGCAATTACAGACTTGCCTCTCTTGCCTGGACTCCTCTCTCACTGAAGCCTCCTGGAGGGCCTTCCTGCCGGGCTGCCATGGGACCGTGTGGACTGTGCGGGCTTCGTGTGGGCCGCGCAAAGGCGTCGCTGAGGAACTGCCAACAGGACCACCGCCAAGTCGCTCATGTAGCCACAGAGGGTGGTGTCTCAGTCTGGGTGTTCTCGCCGTCAGGACTCATGTTCGGTGCCTTCCTCTGATGGTCTTTGGGTGACCAGTCTTCGACTGTGCCCTCCATGCTTCCCATGCCCGTCGTGGAGCTGCTGCCGACGCATCTCTCCTTTTCGGATTCCCCTCTCACAGGAACTCCGTCGAGGCCCTTGCCCCTGGATTGCCACGTGACCACGTGGGCTGTGCGGGCCTTCTGGAGGCCGCGCGGAGGGGTCGCTGCAGAACTCCCAACAGGGCCACGGCCAAGCCTCGTGTAACCCCAAGGGTGGATGTTCCAATGGTCGTGTATACTCTACTTTGGCAGGCTTCAGGTTGACGGGGGCACACAGAAGGTTCCTGGGTGGCTAGCCTCATTGAACTCCGGTTGTCTGGTGTGTTGGGATCCACTCTGATGGTGCGATGCTCCTTTGACGTCCTTGGTGATGATGCACCTGGATGACGATGACGAACACAGTCATATTCCTTCAGTTGGGCAACAGGCGGCGATCTCTTGCCTTGGGTGACCTTGTGAAGTGAGGAGGACTAGAGGGACTTCGTGGCCACTTGCAGTTGTCTTCCCGCAGGTGCACTTGCTAGGCGTGGTGCTATCGATGCCAAGCAGCCGGTGACAGGTGAGAGGACGGTCGAACTGCGAAGCGTGGGGCCTGGACGCAGATTGCGCTTGCTAGTGGCTTACAGTTGGTCCTCCCATGAAGCTGTCTCCAGTGACGTCACTGCACCCCAGTGGCCGGCTTGTGCTGATGAACACCTTCCCCAGTGCTGGCACGAGTCCTCTGTCCTGTCGCTCTTCTCCGTTCCTCCATGCGCGCCTGTGATGGTTGTCTGCCCTGTGGCGTTGTGCCACTGTTCTTTCTTCCTTCGCGGAGTGGTGTCCTGCCACTCTCATTTCCTCTTTCCGACCAGGTCCTCACTCGATGTGGCGTCCTGCCACATGTCTCATGTTTGCGCCACATGGACATCTCTCTGGTCGTGTCCTGTTCGTGGGACGATCTTTACTTTTCCGCGGACCTGTCGCAGGTGTGTCCTGTCGGTAGGACTTGCTTCTTCCTCTTGAGGACTTTTCACGGGCACCATCCCCTCCTCAGGGATTTCCGCGATGCTCCTCTTCTCTTCACTCGAGGGCGTCGTGCTTGCGCCTCAAGGCTGCGCCATCAGGGCGCTTGCTCCTGCCTCCGTTCAGGCATGCTTGGCAGGGTTGGTCACTTCGTGTGATGCACTCCTTGCTTGTGGTGCGATGTGGCATCCGGCCACGTGTTGCCTGTCGTTGTAGCACATGTTACAGTGGCGGCTTGCCACGTGGAGTGTGTGACTCTCCTCTTGCCTGTTTGGGCCTCTGGCAACTCCATATTGAGGCAGTGAGAGGTAGGACACTCTGTGCTGTCTTCGGCCCACTGCGGGGCCTCGCTGGCATGGTGGAGATGTGGAGGATCTCCCTTCCGTCTTCAGCAGTGCACTTCTCTGTGGAGAGGTCTCTCTCTCCTGGGCGCATGTCCGTGTCGTCAAATTTGCAGGTGCAGACTTTGACATGCATCTGAATCTGCACTCTCGGCCCTTCATGGGCGCCCTCTTCTGGCCCTTGGCAGGCCCGTTATCCTGGCTTTTGGGGATGGCCTTCACCACTAGGGGCATGCAAGCACTCCTCTCGCTTGCTGTGGCATCCAACAGCCAGATGGAGATTGCACACTCTGCGCATGTTCTTCTAGTGCTTCATGCACGGCTCGCTGCATTCTTAGCTACTTGATGCTTCTCTGCGCTGGGGCATCTTTGGGCTTCTTGGCACTCTTTCAGCCGGGGTTCAGTCTTTCCCGTTCCGCATCGCTTAGGCAGTCCACTGGGGGAGTGCTGCACTCTCTTCTAACAGTCTTTTGGTGGTGATTGCTTAGAATGCAGTCTGTAAAGTCTTATGGGTCTCTCTTCCTTCTACTGGCTGCCGTTCAGGCACGTGTCCGCTGTACGTGCAGGCACTTCTGTCAGGATGTCTTGTTACTTCCTCGTGATGTGCAGAAAACAGCTGGTGTGTCCTGAAGCCTACCCTTCCTCTGCCCTGGGGCAGCACTTTCATCAGCGCTGCAATGTCTCTACCTGCTGCCACTGTAGGTTGTTCTTCCCCCACATTCATAACCATCACGGTCTTGCAGTCTCTTGACAACTTGTACTTTTGTCTGTTGTCTTGGTTGGGGAAGCTTTCCTCTACTTGGTGCTTACTGTGTGGGTTAACAGTCTCTCCCCTCAGACCCTAGGCATCCCACAAGGGCATGCAGCGTTCACCTAGTCAGTCTCTGTGGTGTGCTTCGTCGGGGCTGCATTCCTTGTCTGTCACTTTCCTGGGTCCTGAGAATGCTGGTGCTGTGTTTTTTTTTTCACACCGTGCTGGTGCAGTCGGGCTGATTGTCTTTATTTAAATGCTACGAGTGCTTCTTTATTTAAATGCTACGAGTGCTTCTTTACTTCAATGTAGTACTGCACACCATCACTCGGTGGCACTGCAGGTGATATTCATGGGTCCTGGTAGCATCCCTGATGCTGCGGGTGCAGAGATCTTCCTGTACTCTCTGCATGTAGGGAGGCCCTGGGGCATCCAAATCATTCAGTGGGTGGCACTGGAGGCCCTGGCAGAGGCCTCGTACTCTGGGACCGTGGCTCTGTGGCTGCAGGGCATTGTAGGCCGGGTGCTGTGCTGGCAAAGGGCCACTGGTGGCACTGCAGGCAGTTTTCTCGGCGGCCCGACACTTTGCTCGTGCTGCGGGCCGCTTGGCTTTCCTCTGGTACCGGAGGCCTTATGGGGCCCCAACCGCTTACCCTCAATCTGTAGGCCCTTGTAGCTCACGCAGGCATGGTGCAGGGAGGTGCTGGAGAGGCAGGGAGATACTGCTCTGGTGAGGTTAGCCGCAATTGTCCTGTGGTGCGGTGACTCAGCAGCTAGGTGGCACTGCGGGCTGTTTCAACGTGCAAGACTGCATGTCCTTTTCTTGCCGGACTTTAGCGCGTAGGGGATTACCCTTCAGGTGCGGCTTCTTTTTCACCCCAGCTGGCAGGGCGTGGAAGGGTTGCGGAGTCATGTGGTGAGGTGCCTCCTCCCGTGCGACAGCCTTGCGGGTGGAAGACTGGCAGAGAGGAGGACCGCGTGGGCGGTCACCGGGCCGGCAGCATGAAGCAAAGAATACCTGCTCACTGGCAGGTAGGGTCACAGGTGCCAAGCAGGGACCGGGGTCCTTTCCAGGCTGCACACTGTCACTGTGAACTCGCTGGCCTCCTTGCGGTCGGGCGGTAATGCTCGGACGCGCTGCCGCCGCTCTCCCTGGCCGGGTCTGCGTGTCTCGTTCTGTAGGGGCTGCAGGCACTGTTGCAGCCGTTTTGGCGCGGCCTCACCTTCCTCCTCAGCTGGCTGGGTTTCAGCGGGCACGAGGGGCAGCAGCGGCGGGCTGGGAGCGCCTGCTTCGAACGCACCCCTCTCTCGCTTAGGCCTCACTGTGGGTGTAGCTGCATATCTCGGGGAGGGCACTGCTCCCTCCTTGCGCTCCGAGGCAGATAGCGGCAGGCAGCGCCGCCGACGGGCACTTCAGCAGGCAGGGGGTGTCATACCTCTTGCGCCGCCACGGCTGGTTCAGTTTCCTCCTTCCCGGCCGGCAGGGGTGTCTTCTCTCACCCTGCGAGACTGTACGGGCGCCTTGAGCCCACGACTGGTGTTTGAATGCCACTCTTCCATGAGGCTCTCCCGCTGCAAGGCCGAACAGGATGGCGGTGGCAGTAGGTGCGGGGCGCCTCAGGCTATGCTCCCTCCTCCAGACACTGGGAGACAGCTGCTATACCACGCGTGGGATAAGACCCACTCGTCGCCATTGTGGTGTCTTGGGTCTTAGGCCCACATGCTATGTAAATGATAACACAGACACAGCGTACTTGGGTACTGGAACTGGCCCAGGGCCCGTGCGTCTGGCCCCTTTTATTAGCAGGGTCACCTGACTGGTGATGCCTGTGATGGGTGGGTGTTAGTGTGGGTGAAAACACTAGAACGCGTCCAGCCGGACACTACATCAGTATCCATCTTTCTGACATTAGAAATTATGGGCCTGATTTAGAGTTTGAAGGACAGGTACCACGTCACAAATATGAAGGATATCCCATCCGCCTTATTACATGTGTATTATATCCTAATGCACTTTTAATAAGGGGTTGGGGGTTCCGTCACGTGTGTGACGGAGTACGCGTTCGCCAAACTCTAATTCAAGCCCTTTATTTTCCTGTTGAATATTCTAACATCAGTGGAGAAGGCAGGCTGCCTTTGATGGAAAGCTTCACATCAGCATACGAAAGCAATAGTTTCTTCAGAGTCACTCAAATTAATGAATCCTTTATTTAGAGTGCCATATGTAGACACATAACACCATTGTGATACAACCGGAACTTTACAATTGCTGCAGAACATTGCTAAATATATATGAAAATTATTATGATCATGATAACACTGCAAACCAACCAGTGTTGCACATAATATTTTACCCATTTGTAAACTTCAGTCATGGTTTCTGCAGACCTACAGGTTTGAAACAGGAAAGTTTCAGGCTGCTACCAAACTGTAGTAATGGAACGGTGCAGTGTTCAAGTGGTGCAGTGTACAAATATAGTTTCCAAACGATGCTGATATAATTCATTTTTTAACCTGCATGTTGTATAGTTGGTGAAATGTAATCCAAATATGTGCTTGACCTCTGGTCTGTACTCAGAGATTCTTTCATCCCAGTCAGGACTACGCCTAACACTGCCGGCCACTCTCAACGGAAGGGTTTCCATTTACAACAGCAGTACGACCTTTCGTTGTCGGAGAAAATACGTTTTTTCCCGGGAGCTCTAGTAATACAGTCACAATGTAAAATAATTCCACAAGATGGGGCACTTGAGATGTTTCAGGGTTTTTCTAAGCCTGGGAAATAAGAGATTTCCATTTTACGATGTAGAGTCAGCAATTTTGCATTTCAGATTCCTCAACAGAGGCAGTCTAGCAATCAGCTTTTCTTTTACCATAATTCATGATGTTACAGGCCATATGGAGTGCATAACAAGGGGGATGGTAATATTATGCTGTGCAACTGCAAGCAAGAAGATCCTCTCATGGGTACACAAATTAAACGCAAGCTCTATATTTTGATGTACAATTCACTTCAGATCTTTTAACTTATATGTTATTTGTTTTCAGACGAATGTTTTGGCAGCAACATTTCGTTAAAATTAGCCTGCACGCTTTCTGCACAATGAGTAAGTGATTTAAGTTTTTTTAAAAGGTGTGTCTAAATGTGTTTCATTCCTTAAAATCAGCCGTATCCGTCTGTTGGTATGTTGGTGTGGTGTTACATGAGTTCTGTGCCCTTGTTTCTCTCTAGGCAGGCTGTCTGTATGCTTTTCGTTTAGATGATTGCGGTGTTGTATTTCTGTTGGTTTGTGTGCATGGTTTCCTGGATGTTTGTCAGCCTGTGCACATGGGTGTGTTTATGTCTGTTGTTCTGTGGGATGGATGCTCATTTGTTACATGGGTAAGGATAAGGTGCATATTTATCATGCAGTAGCGTCGCCCTTGCGCCACGCAATGGGGCGCAAACTACTAAGATTTATCAAGCCACCTTGCGTGGCCCTGCATGGCTTGATAAATCTAGGGTAAAGCAATGCAGCGCAAATTGCTGCGTTGCATTATTCTGCCCCAGGTAAGTGTTCCATGGGTGGAGCATGGGTGTTCCCATGCACCCACCCATGGATTTTGGCGCATTCCCAGATTTACCGTTACTGGTAGACATGGGAATGCATCAAAATGCTACCCCTCCCCAGATGAGGCGTAACGAGGAGAAATATCTTTATTTCTCCTCATTTATTCCCTCTTTCTATGTGTCCCTTGTTCTGCAGCACACTGTGGGCCCGATTCACAGAACTAACTTAAGACAAAATTCTAAACTTACTACCATTTTGGTATTCACAGAAGGCACTTACTCATTTTGGTATTCACAGAAGGCACTTACTTACTCATTTTGAGTAACTTACTCATTTTGAGTAACTTACTCATTTTGGTATTCACAGAAGGCACTTACTCATCAATGAGTAAGTGCCTTCTGTGCATACCAAAATGAGTAAGTTACTCAAAATGAGTAAGTAAGTGCCTTCTGTGAATACCAAAATGAGTAAGTGCCTTCTGTGAATACCAAAATGGTAGTAAGTTTAGGATTTTGTCTTAAGTTAGTTCTGTGAATCGGGCCCATAGAAAGGGGAAAATGCCTCAGAGGATTGTTTTTTGTGCAGGAAGGTGGCCCTCCCTGCACAAAAACAATTCCGCTTACAATGCAGGCTCCCTTGCACCATGGTGCAATGTTGCCTGCGTTGGCGTTAGGCAGCACATTGTGCTCCAGCGCAAGGAAAAGACAGGAATGTGCCAAATGATGTTAAATACGGAGCATTCCTGCCCTTTCCATATCACACAGCGCAGTGCAGCAAGGTGGCTTGCTGCGCTGCATGATTTCTTGATAAATGTGCCCCTAAGTGTTTTTGTCTCTGTGTTCCTGGATGCTGCTACGTGTGCTAGTTTGCCCACCAGTCTGTCCATTTGCCCATCAGTCCGCCCACGTGTGCTTCCAAGTGTATTTGCTATGTTTGTATGTGTGCTTATGTGTGTGCTTCTGTATGTTGCTTTTCTGCCTGTATGTATATTTGTCGGTGCTGATAGGTCTCTGTATGTCGGTGTGGAATACTCCCCTGTATACGTGTCGACCAATGTGCATTAGGGGCTGCATGTCTATTTTTGCCAGCATGTTCTAGGTCTCCTTGTATAAATACTCATGTGTCTTTTGATCTGTGAGAATGGGTGCCCTCATACCTGTTCCTGTTTATGCATTGGGTGTCTGTGGTTGAGGAGACCTGAGTGTATATGCACACAAGAAGGGTTGTTTCTCTGACTTCATCCGCGCATGTATGTTGTGCGTCTTTATGCAGAAGCATTAAACATGAGCCAAATCAAGTGCTTTTGACAGTGCTTCTACGTCTTACTCTTTTGGACTTACAATTGCAGTTGCATGTGCTTTGTGGCGGCCATTATTCTAAAATCAGGGATTGGCATCAAAATACGTTCCAGGATTGCTCACATCAGTCATGCATCAATAGGGGGAGACGTCTAACATTTACTTCAACTTTCTTTGGTAGGTGTTGAATTTGACCGATTCTTAGATTAGCACGAGACTTAGAGGATCTGGGGTTCTGAATGCAGTTTACTGCTTGAAATAATTCCAAATTCATTTCTGACATTTATGTTGCAAATTCCTAGTAGTTTTAGTAGTGTAGGACTCTATTCCTTTAACCCCATAAGTGCCGAGAGTTAAACCTTGCACCGAGTACTGTCTTTTTGTGACTTTTGATAGTTTACAGAAAATACTTCATTATTTTATTCCCTTCAAAAAATGTACATGTCAAATTTATGTTCTTTTTTCCTGCATGCTGGGGATTATAAATGTACCCAGGAGTTGTAATTTACCCTACAGTGCCCAAGAAAACTTCGAAAAATTGGAAACATGTCGTGCAGGTACGTGTATGTGTTTCTTTCTCTAAATATGGCACCAACAGAAGGTTTGATATTCCCTCTCAAAGCTTCCAATAACTGGCAGACACATAAAAAAACCTAATGTTTTTACAATTTTCTAAGTTGTGGTTAATATTTCCAATGTTTGCAGTTTCACCTACTTGCAATTTGTAGAGGGAAAAGGCATGAAACTCACGGGTGAACCCTAAAAGCTATTCATTTCTGGAAAATAGGCAAAATTCTGACTGCAGTAAGGGTTTCTTTTTGTAGAAGCTTCACCGTATTCCAAAGAAACTAATCGCTAAAAAAATACTGAAAGGAAGTAGGAAAAAAGAGAAATAGTTGGTTCATCTGTAAGTTTTTTCACTGAAGGCCTATGCCTAAAATTAATACATTTTTATGTCCATCAGACTTTTCCGGTCACAGGGATATATAGTGTTTGTCATTGTCCAAAAACGTTCAAAACCCAGAGCACCCGAGTTAGCTTGCAATGATTTTTCATTGTGTACCAACCATACATCAATTCGTAACAAAAAAAATCGAATAAAAATGGGTATTACGGAAAGCTGAGCAATTTTCAAATGTACCCAAGTATCAAAACTTCGGGACGTCTGTCATACCACTCCTAGCTTTGGATTACTCTTAAAGCCAGGTAATCATTTTTTTTTAAAACACAATTTTATTGAGTTTTTTCAATCGTTTTTACACATATGGCACATATTATAACAGCAATGGAAAAAGAATAAGGGAATAGCAATACTGAGATCATATAGGACAACCAAATAATTGGCGGCAAAATGGATACACATACATATTAACCCCAGGTATTACAGTGCCTTGTAGTGTAAGAAAAAAAGAAAGCATTCGTATCATCTGTATATGTAAACAATCAGATATTTTTAAAAAACACGTGATTATCTAATAATGTACTCGCTACAATACTAAAACAAAAAAACAAAAAAATTGAAACTCCCCTCCTCCCCCCGGTTCTCTGGCCCACTATTTTATACAGTAACGTATTAGAAGATTGTATTCACTTGGTTAAAATCAGATAAGTACAAAGCATATACATCTATATATACATTTATACACCCCTAGGCAATAAGAGAAATGTAGTAGTATGGTGTTATACAGGCTCGATCGGATGAACTAATGAAGGTGTGGGAGATGTGGGTGGAATGGGTCCGACCTGAGATGTCGGGGGAGTTAATGAATCAATGGCTTTGAATGCTTCTAGCATTTGATCCCATTCCATTGAGATAGGGATCCTACGCAGTCCTCGAAATTCTTCTTGCCTAATAGTTGCACTCTCTGCAGTACCCCACCGGATCATTTCTGTTTGCCAAGAAAGTGGTGTAGGAGGAGAAGCAGATTTCCACCTCATTGTGATGGCACGTTTCGCTATGAGCACAGCCATGTCCGCAAATCGATACTGGACGTTCTGTCTCTTGGGGCGTTTATGCAGGCCCAGTAGGCAACTGTCCGCCGTTGATCAAGCAGCCGTACCAGTGACCTCCTGCACTCTATAACTGACTGTTTGCCAGAATACTCGTAGACGCTGGCACCCCCACAACATATGGAGTAGGTCCGCATCTGCCTCCTGACATCTAGGACAAGAGAGTTGTGCATTGGGGTATATGCTATTGAGGTGGTTCGGTTTAAGATATGCCCTATGCAATATCATGTACTGTATGTATTTAAATTTAGCGTTGCAGGAAACTTTCTTAGGAAATTCTAAAATGGAGTCCCACTCTTTATCAGTCAAATCCCTCTCTAACTCTAGTGACCACTTAGCTCGAAGTGGAGTTAGCAGTATACCTGAATGTGCCCGAATACCCCTGTATAGCCAACGAGTAAGGTGACGTCCTTCTCCCATTAGGTGTATTGCATGAACTAGTTCATGTGTAGGAGGTTCGATCCCATTAGGGGACCAACAGAGTTTGACGTAATGGGAGATAGTGGCGTGGAGGAGAAACAGTGTCGGGGGGACCCCCTGAGTACGAATAAAGTTATTGTGGTCTGCTAGTGTGCCCTCTATGAATAGTGCTCCAATCGTTGACACTCCTTCTTGTGTCCATGGGGATACCACTCTTTTGGAAATTAAGCCATTTGCGGTAGGTATCCCAAGTAAGGGGAGGCCCTTTTGGTGTATTGGAGAGTCTTCTTCCAGTACATTAATGCTGTCTTAAGCAAGGGGGGGACCGTGGGTGGGATCTTAGCGTGCAGCAGAAGTAGATTATGGAGGGTGCCCTCGTTAAGAAGCTGGGGTGTGTAGCCTATTTCCTGGACATGTCGTCCCGCAAGCCAATAAGATAACCATTGTAATTGACCGGCCATGCAATATGCTCGAAAGTCTGGAGCGCCAAGACCTCCCTCTTCAGGTCGCAACTGTAATTTTGAAAGGCCCACTCTCCTACGTCCCTTACCGCAAATAAGTTCCGGCAGAAGTGTGTCAAGTGTACTAAAGATTTTGGCAGGAATCATGACCGGTATATTATTAAAAAAATATAGAAGTCGAGGGAGCATCACCATTTTAGAAATGGCTACTCTGCCCATCACAGATAATGGTAACGAAATCCAAAAAGAAACCTGCATTCGGAGTGATCCTTTTGCCTTCAGCAAGTTGCCATCTATTAGGTCTTGGGAAGTTCTATATATTTGTATACCTAAATACTTAAACGTGTCTGGGGCGGTCCTTAGAGTTAGGTCGCCAAATGTTACTGAGTCTGGGGTGTCTTTATGACGCATATAAAAGGCATAGGATTTATTTGCGTTGATTGCCAGGCCCGATACCTGTTCAAATTGTTTAAATATAGACGGGATGGGTTCCAGGTTTGTAGTAAGATCTTTTAGGAAAAGAATAAGTCATCCGCATAGGCGGATACTATATGCGTTGTATTCTTAATTGGAATCCCCAAGTCTATGGCCTCTTTACGGAGCTTGATGAGTAGGGGCTCTAGTGCCAAGACAAACAACAGCGGCGACAGGGGGCATCCCTGCCGGGTACCCCTGGCTATGGAATAAACCGGTGATATATGAGACCCAGTCCTGGCCCGTGCCATAGGGGCGGTATATAATAGTTCAACCCACTGCAAATAACCTCTTGGCATACCAAATTTTTCCATGGAAGCCAGTATGTAAGACCAGTCAAGTGTGTCAAACGCTTGTTGCATGTCAAGGGAGATACACCCAGTTGTGCGAGAGAGGTCCGCTGCAGTTTCCATTATATAATGGAAGCGTCTGATATTTAGGGATGTATTGCGGCCAGGTATAAAGCCACATTGATCAATGTGAATAAGTTTTGGGAGGTAGGGGAGGAGACGTTTAGCCAATATCTTACTGAGTATTTTATACTCAGTAGGTAATAATGAAAGGGGACGGTAACCTGACATGTCACGGGGGTCTCTATTTGGTTTGGGAAGAGAAGTAACTAGCGCTTGCATGGTCGTTAATGGAAGAGTGCGCTTCTCCAGAGCCGTCTTGTATAGGTTATCTAGGCGCGGGGTCAGTTTCTCGGCAAACGTCAAGTAAAATTCTGCTGGTAAGCCATCCAGGCCCGGGATCTTATTTCTGGGAAGATCCTTGATGGCTTCTTTGATGTCATTTTTAGTAATAGGGGCTTCCAATTCTGATTGAGCGTCTGCTGTCAATTTAGGGAATGTGAGGTCACTCAAGAAGGCTGCTATGTGTTCATGTGATGCAACAGCTGGAGCACTGTATAGGTTTTTGTAATATGTGCAGAATGCTAGGTTAATGTCTACTTAAGTAAAAACAACAGTACCATCCGGAAGGGATATTTCTGTTATCGGGACAGGGGGGGGGGGAGTGTTACGTATAAGGCATGCTAAAAGGGTCCCTTATTTGTCTGCTTATTTATGACTATACTGAGTGTATGCGCTATAGTCTATTAGACGAAGTTGTTCGAGTAGTTCAGCATGTTTGATTCTGGCTCCTTGTAACTGTGCTTGTTGAGTTGGATTAGTGATAGCTGCATTTTCCAGCTTATAAAGGGAGTCTTCTACCAAGGTAAGGTTCTTGTGTGTTTCCTGTCGAGCTCCTACGGTTGCCCCTATTGCCGTGCCTCTAATTACTGTTTTAAATGCATCCCACTCAACTAGGCGGGAGGATGCAGATTTGTCGTTTTCTGTGAAATAATTAGTAATGGCTGTACCCAATGTATCTCTAAAAACCGCGTCCTCCAGGGTTTGTGGCCAGAGCCGCCAAGTTGAGACCGGGGTGGGAACTGGGAACCCTCCCCCATTCAAAGAGTATTTCGAGCAGGTTGTGGTCAGACAAGGTTTTCCCGAGATACGTGGACTCGACAATCTGGGATACCAAGGACATGGAGCATAAGATTCTGTCAATCCTAGTGTGCAACTGGTGTGGAGGGGAATAGAATGAGTATTCCCGACTATTGGGATGTTGTATACGCCATACATCTTGCATCGTCCAGCCCGTGGCCCAAGCATGCAAAAAGTCTGCATTTTTTGTAGATACCGCACCTCTGACCGGGGGGTGAGAACGATCCAAGTGGACATCTAAGACAGAGTTAAAGTCTCCGCCAATGACCCAGTGATATACTACCCAATCCAGTAAGGCTGCGTTTAGGTTAGTGAGGTAAGTATTCTGTTCATAATTTGGGGCGTACACACTGCCAATGACTATTGGAATACCATCTAATTTGCCCTGTAAGAGTACATAACGCCCTGCTGTGTCTATCCGTTGTTCCACCAACACAAAGGGTACCCCATTCCTAATCCAAATAAGTGACCCTCTTGCAAAGGCAGAGTAGGAGGTGTTAAAAATGTGTCCTTTCCATTTTTTGCGCATTTTGGTTACTTCCAAATTAGTTAAATGAGTTTCCTGAATGAGAGCTATTTGGACTTTTCGCCTGTTCAATTGGGCATAAATTCTGTGTCGTTTGTGGACTGACCCCATTCCCCGCACATTCCATGTCAATATTTTATATTTACCTAATACAACCATTCCATGTCCGACAGCTACAAAGGAGTGCCCCAGGGAAGCACGAGGAATACAATACATTATAGGACATAGGGTGGACCAGGAACCAATAACCCCTCCAAAAAACATAACACCCAATACTAGGGCCAACAATCAAACTATGTTGGTCCAAACATATGTTAGAACTTACTACTTCCAAACGGTTAAACAATGCAGTAACTGCAGGGGGGGTGGGTCCTGTACAAAGCATGACTTAACAATTGAAAACAGAGCTACACACATGGCGGGACCCTGTAATATGTTGGACTGAGCGGAAACCTGGTGAGAAAAACATAGGTTATGAGTACATCAATAATATCTTACTTTCCTTCATCAGGTTAGGCTAGGTCCATAATTGCGGTAGATCCATGGAGATCGATCGATAGTGTTAGCCAAACAAGTCCTTTACGATCTGCGGGGTAATCGAGGGGAACAAAATATCATTACTCTCAGAGTCCGAGGGCATCGTGTTATCGTCTGATTGTTCCGGGGACGTGACTTGTGTGTGGTCACGCATGGAGGCAGCTACCACCAACGCCGACCCCTGCTCCAGTAGGGCCTGCACCGGTGAAGGTTTTTTGGTGGAGAGTGTTTGTGTTAATCTGTTGCGACGGGACCCAGGCTTGTTTGTTTGTGTTTGAACACGTTGTAGTTGTTGGTCTATATTGTCCAGTGACTGGGAGGGTAGAGTGGACTCCAGCCAGTCATTTGCTGCCTCAGGGCATTCGAAAAAGTGGGCCTTCTGATTGTAGAGAATTTTCAGCCGTGCTGGGAATAAGAGGGCATATTTCAGGTTGAGGGCCTGGAGTTTCCGCTTAAGTGGTTGATAGGAAGCTCTTTGACGTTGCACTTGGACAGTATAGTCTGGATAAAGAGAGATCCGGGTATTTTCATATTGTATAGGAGCATTTTCTCTGGCCTTTTGTAATAGATGATCACGGTCCTTATAATTAAGGATACGGGCTATAAGTGGTCTGGGCGGCATTCCTGCTGTTGGCCTGCCCGTAGGGATCCGGTGTGCTCGTTCCACACAGAAGAAGGTAGAGAGCCCGTGAGGGGCTACATGCTCTTTCAACCATTGTTCAACAAACTGGGTCGCGTTGGGGCCTTCTGAACGCTCCGGCATTCCAATAATGCGGACATTATTACGTCTGGCTCTCCCTTCTGCATCTTCAACTCTATCCAATAGAGTAGTCAATTGTTTTTGCATTTGCGACAGCTGGTCAGAGTGTTCCTTTTGTTGTGGTACGAGGTCTAATAGTGATTGTGAATGGGCTTTGACCGTGTCAGAGAGTTTGTTATGATCTGCACGTAGGAGGCTAAGGCCAGCTGTGAGAGTACCAATTTGGTGTTCGATAGATTGGCGCGAGTCCCTGATTTCCTGAAGAATTTGATCCAACTTATCAGGGGGGATGATAAGGCCGTCGGTGGGACACAACGTATTGAGGACGTTTGGGAAGCCGAGTCAGAGTCCCCCTGAAGTGGTATGTCCGTGGAAGGCATATCAAGTTGTTTCCCTTTTGTGCGCCCCATTATGATATTTTGATACAGCACTGTGAGTAAGAAGAGCCGTCTAGGTGCTGCCTCAGGGCCTAGAGGCTGGTTTTTTTGTGTCTACAGGTCAAACTAGGGTGCTCCTGTAGCCGCAGGAGGGTGGCAGGATGTGAGCCAGATACTCTGATTGATTCAGTCCCCTGGAGTCCAGGGAAACGGATCCGTGGCCTCACGAGTATAGGGTTTGTGCCAACCAGCCACCGTGGGTGGTACACCAGGGTAAAGGAGACTCGCCCGCGCTGCGCAATGAGCGATCAGCCGGCCCCAGGCTAGAGGGCAGGACCGGTGAAGGTCATATGGCAAATAGCACAACCTCTGTACTATGGACTGCAAGGACCCCATGTTATCTGTTCATAAAACCAGGATAAGCGCTCTGAGTCTTCACAACACAAAGGGGAGTACAGCCCTATACCAGACAATCCAAACACCCCCAGGCAGTGGACAATGCAGTCAATGTGGTGACTTTGTGACGTACGCACTGCTCAGGCCATTCAGAGAATCAACCACATAAGTATACAGGGCCGTCCAATATTTACACGTAAACTGTGAAGCCGGGGGCAAGAGAAATGTTCAACCAGTCAGCTCCCTCAGAGTATGGGGGTACAGTTCTGCAGGCGCAGTATGGTGTTAATTAACAGGTGATGCAATATTCCCAAGATCGTGATATGCCCACCGAACATGAAAAAAGAAAAAAAAAAAGAGGGGGGAGAGAACCAGGCCCCGGCTGCTTCAGTATTAGGAGCTGGGGAGGCAATTAGGCTTCAAGTGTCACCAGTCCTCCTTCGAGTATTATGAGCACATTCCGCCTCACCTCAGTGCCGGTATGCCAGCATGTCCCTTGATTTGTTTGGTCCGTTGAAGTCCGGCTCCCCGCATGCACCGATCAGGCTCCACAGGCAGAGAAAGAACTGGCCAGCCCCCACAATGAGGGCGCACCGTCAGAGCAGGCGCACAAGCCCCAGCGCCCGTGGGGGAGCAGGAACATGCCGCTGTTGCAGGGCCCAATGACGCAGGCAAGCCGACATGTAAGGCAGCACTCCGCCGGACTGCCTGCAGGCAATTATGGAAATTGCCGGCTCCGGAGAGGTAGGGAAAGCAAACAATCCCCCCCGCAAGGACCGTGTACAGTTTGCGGCCCAAGGAGCAGTCTCGCACTCAATGGGGAAAGTGCGTCACAATACGATCTCTGCCACAGCATAGTGCTGGGGTCTCCCCGATCCGAGGGACCCCACTCACGTCATCGGCCACTGTAGCACGCACCTCTGGGCAGATTCCGGGTCCGCAGGGGGTCGTCTCCGTCACAGTACCGGGAAGCACTCTGCCGTAGTCAGTAAGCGGCCTCCGGGCACCGTCTCCCGGGAGGCCTCGCCCCTCGGCTTCACGAGGCCAAGTAGTGCGATGCCGGGCTTTCCTGGCATTGCTCGACAGGCGCGGAGTCCCGCAGGGTCGTTGTTGTGGTCGATCGACCCCCGCAGCCACACTGTCGAGTAGGGGGAAGATTCAGGCAGGATTGCCCCCAGGTTCCGCAGTAAAAGGCAGGATTTTCCGGGTCCTAGCCGGGAGCTCTGATAAGGTGCGGCCGCCATGCTTGGCGGTTAGCCACGCCCCCAAAGCCAGGTAATCATAATGGAGATTTTGTCCGAAAGTGTTTGCTGTGCACACTGATTTACAATAGGAATCAGGAAACAGAGAAATCCAATACATATTAGCAAATGTCCTAACATTCTGAGCCCCCACACTCCTTCCAATAATATGGAAACTTACATGTGTGTTTGGGCCTAGTGCACAGGGTTGAAAAGGTCAACAAACATGTTGAGAGAGGAAATGATGCTCCCATAAGAGTCTTGTTGTGACAATGAAAGTCTGCTGTTTTTAGGCCTTGGCAAGTACCTGGTGTGACTGATGGAGCAGGGTAAATGAAAATGTTTTAACCTCCTAATAATTTTCGTAAAATAATTAATAAACATGTTCGTTTAAGTAAATAACCAACCATGTATGTTACATGTAAAGGGTTAAAGGTAACACGCTATTTTTTGGGCAAATTAATCAACTTATAATTGTTTACGTGTCTAACATAACGTAATATTTGCGTACTAAGAAAATAATAAACGCATGATTTGTGCTTTTTAAATAAAACATGTGGTGGCAAAATAAAGCGATGGTAAGTAAGGGACGGCTTTATATGTTGCTTTTTGCTAGGTAATACCTAATTGGGGTACGTAGAAAGACGGGAGGGAAACGAAAGGGTTTATAATCTTTATTTTAACAATATTTTGTTTATCTTTGAAAATAGTGTGCTTAGGCCTGTTGAGCAGCAATATAAAATGGCCGCCATTTGCTAGAGTACGCATGAGCAAGAAACCGCGTGGTAGAGGAGAAAGGCTGTGAAAAAGGATGACCACGTGTTCGTGCTGAGAGGCTAAGACGGAAGTATGGTCAAGGCTATTGTGACCTTTCTGAGCAAATGAGTGCCAAGATGATCAGCAAGAAGCGTGAGAAGTCAAACTGAATAAATGGACGGAACTGTTGAATCTAAAAAGTAGCAGAAAAAGATACAAATTGGACTGATCGAAACTGATGAGCAATGTCATGAACTGTGGGAAACGATGTAAGCATGGACATTCCACAAAGAACTGGTTAAGACAAGGAAGTTTTGATTAAAATATATATGGATCTGAATGAACCAATGAGAAAGAATCACGCCATAGAGATGCAACATTTTTATTCAGTAAGCTAGAATTAGGGTATAAGAAGACCTACTCTTGGTGGGAGGGGTTAGATGCTGGAGAGTTAGATGCTGGAGAGAGTGGATGCTGCAGATGGGTGAAGTTGTGGTTGCTGATGCTGACGAGCTGATGCTGCTGCTGCTATTTTATATTTCTAGTTGAGTATAAGATGCTGCTTTTGGAGAACCTTTTTATTCCTGATAGATTTTTCATTTAGAACTATTAGATTTTCCAAGACAGATAGATTGATCTTTTGGAGTTCTTGCTATGATAACCTTATTTTTCCGTCTAATAGGTATGCATTGCAATTTCAATTTATTCTTATATTGATGATAAATGTAATAATCTGAATAATAAGCTTAAAATTATTTCTTGCTTCGAAACTTTATATAAACTTTATTATTCTTTAAACAAATGACTCAGTGATTCTTTAGCTCAATGATTAAGGTAAAATGTTAAAGAGTTTATTGTGATTGAGCTGGTCTTAATCACCATCAACTGATTCCTACTAGTTGGTCCATCGACCAATGAGCGGAATACCTTAAAGCAAATGAGAAACATTATGTCATGTTAAAAGAGGTATCCCGTCTCCTTCCAGCGAATCGTTTTCTCCTAGGTTAAGGACGGAGGTAATCCAGGGATTAAATGAGTAAGTGAATGTATATGCGGTGTTATGGGCCCCACCGTCATATGGATATAGTTTGTGTGTTGGAGGAATAGTTGCACCTGGATGACCGAAGCATATAGGAGAAGAATTTTTATTGTTAGCGCTGGATCAGATTTCTTGGTAGCAGAGGATGGTTACTATAGATTAGTTTGGTGATTATTGATTATTGATAAGTTCATGTCTAACACTTTATGTTGAGTCGCGTTATGTTATATGTAAGTTTTCACGCTTCTGGGAAGTAGGAAGTGGAACACGTGTGGCAAGAGAAGTCACATGGAATGGTGCATTGTCTGAGTTCATATTGGTGATAACACAGGTTGTGTTATGATAGGGACATTTTCCGTATAAAAGGTGTGTAAGTGAAATAGTGATCGGTTTTCTTGTGAAACTCTGGCCTTAATTCTCAGGAGCAGTATAGTCTCCACCTGTGTTTTATCCCCAGAGAAACGGGTTTACCGCTTGCTTGAAAGAAGGGTAAGGTAGAGGGAAGTGCTACTTTATCGGCGAAACAGAAAATTCTGTGGTAGGGTAGAGGTAAGCGCTGCCTACTGGAAAATACAGAGTTCTTGTGTAAATGGTCAAAGCTATCTCTTTGGTTTAGCGAATCAGACAATGGAAATGTGTTTTAAATGTTGTAACTAACGAAGAATTGTTGAAAAAGAAATTGCCGATAAATTTTGTAAAGGAGGGGTCAAGAGCAGAACTGAAGTAGACAAAAGCCGCGCTGGGATTGGACAGTGCGCTGTAGACAGAAATCGCTCTGATTGGAGCTTTGGTGTGAGTCGCGCTAGGATTGGTCGAATAGCCTAGTGACGTGCAAGTTTGTGATTGGAGTGTTAGTGTGAGTCGCGAATAACGCATAGAGAACAGTGATTGAATTGCGGATCGTTTGAGGAGAAAAAGCGATTGTGAATCATGTCGTATTATGAGTATGGTAGAGAGAAAACATCATGGATGTCGAAAGTTAAGAACTTCTTTAGGAAAGACAAAAAGGTAGTGACTAGAGAGGGACAAATAATTCCTCCGCCGAAATCACCAGCTTCGCATATGATGCTGAAATATGGATATCATACATGCATATGGTTAGAAAATTGGGCAAAATATACCAAGAATGATCGAGCTTTGGCTTTCCCTGAGAATGGTTCATTTAATGTAGCTGTACTACGGAATTTGAGAGAAAAGATGGCAATGTTAGAACCTAGACCAGACACAGTTTGAAGCTTTAACTGAATGGGAAGATGAGATGTATGAACGAGAGAGATTCAGAGGATTAAAGAATCATGAGTTTGTGCCTGGAAGGTTATGGGGAGTAAATCATGAGGACAGAATAAAGTGTTGGAGATGTGCTAATATGACAGGAGGTTTGTTTCCAGCTTTTACAGTTGAGGAAGAAGCAAAGAGAAAGTGTACAGAGAAAAAGAAACATGTAGTTATAGAAAAGTATGGGTATGGTGGTAGTGAAACGGATGACGAATTGCTGGAAGATATTTTAAACAGAAACCCACCTCCATACCAACAGACTTCTGCGGTGGTGACACCTAATGCACCGCCAATGGAAACTGGGAGGAATAAAAATCCCGAACGAAGAGATGAGATAAATAGGTCACAAGATCAATTAAAAACTTCACAAAATGAAGAGATAGAAAGTGACAATGCAACTGAATTAGCAAAAACCACAAGAGAATTGACTGAGAAGATAAGAGCATTGACAAAGAATATGGAAGCTGTAACTGTACCAGTAACGATAGGTCCAGTAATGCCAATTTTTGAGAATCAGAAAATTGATGAAAGTTCTTTAGTGATTCCCATGAATTCACATTTGCAAAGAAAAAGAGAAGGGATGGAACTGAATAATGAAGGTGCACACCATTTGGCTAGTACCTATAGACCAAGCCCACCTACTAATTTGACGATAAATGAGAATGAGATTAGGAGAATACCTATGGTAACGGAGTCTGCATCAGGGACACCAGAAAGAAGTAGCAATTGGATAGAATTAAATAGTACGCCTGTAGGTCCGACTCCAGATGAGTTAAATGAATGGATGAAAACGCTAAAAACAAAAGAAACAGAAGTAAAACCATTAGATGTAATTAGGTTAAAAATAGACATGGAAGAATTAATTTTAGGAACGATTGGTACAGAAAAATAAAAAAATTATCAGGATGATGAGATTATGTTTTTGTGTAAAAGTCTTACATGGAGAGCTAGAAATTTACATGACAAATTGGAAGAGACAGCAAGTCAACTAGGAGTAGAGTTTGTAAAAGTGAGAACGTTGCAGAAACCATACAGAGTAGATTTTTGTGAGAAAGATATAGAGAATTTGAACACATCAGGAAGATTGACCCAAATAAAAGAGTTAATTGTTTTATTGAGAAAATGGGGTGATGTGGATAGATGGAGAAATAGATGGACGAAAAAGAACGAGAAAACAACAGATAAAGCATCTTTGGCTTTTGCAGTGACAGATAAGGAACCAGTTGTAAGGGAGTACCCGATGAGAGAAACTCCAGGTGGTAGTTATGTGCATGTTCCATGGACTAGACAGGATATACTGTCATTTACAAATGACTTCCCAAAATTGAGAGAGAAGCCAGTAGAATGGTACACACAAGTGGAAAGATTTGTTAAGGTTTCAAAAGTGTTGTGGATAGACTTAGATGGATTGTTTGATATAGTGGTGCCAGCTGATTTGTGGACAGAATGTAAGATTACTATTGATTGGCCAACTGTAGAATATCCAAGGGATGCTAAAACAGGAACGCCAGGACCAGAAGTGATGAGGAAGTATGACCAAGTAATTACCTTTTTGAAGAATAAGATTCCACCTAAAGAAACAGATTGGGTAAAAATAGACAGAACAACGCAGGAAAGTAAAGAACCAGTGCATGCTTATTACGAAAGGCTGTTGTTGGTTTTCAAACAGTAAAGTGGTTATGAGACACTAAATGAGAAGGATATGAGTCATTTTGTATATAGATTTGTGTATGGATTGAAACCAGAGATAAGTGAAATGATTAAGCAGTATATGATTTGCTGGCAGAATAGCACAGTTGACGAAGTTTTGAGATATGCCAAGTATTGCAGTGATGATATTGAGAGTAGACAGCGTAAATTGAAACAAAAAGCCATGTGGGCACAGGTGAAAGTTGCAGAGAAGCAAGAAGCTCAATTGAGTAATACAGGTAATGAAGCAGGACAGGCTAGATCTCGAATATAGGTAAAGGAAAAGGACAAATGAGCATAGATGAGGCAAAGAAAAAGTGGCCATGTCACAACTGCGGAAAGCTAGGGCATTGGAGAAACAAGTGTAAATTTCCTCCAAAACTTAATGTGGAAAATCAATCATTAAATTCACAGGTGCAGAGTGAGGTAGTTACTCAACAGAGTCAGGTGCCACAACCACCACTTCCCAAGAGTGTTAACCAACAGAAATACAGTGCAGAAACAGGATTCTACGGAGGAGAACAGGTAACACAGTTGCCGCGTGCAGCTGCAATTTCTCAATATTGGTTACGACAGGATGAGGATGAAACGGATGAAGGTTTCTGACGGTGCCTAGGAGAGGGGGAAGAGTGCGTGCTTGGCGCAACTCTAGAGGTAGATCAGTCTGGTCCATTTGTGGATGGAGAAGTGAATGGTGCAAATGTAACATTCCTTGTGGACACTGGAGCTACCCGTTCTACTGTTAGGTCAGTGGAAATTCCAAACCTTCCTCTCTCAGGTGAACATATCCAAGTAGTTGGAGTTTCA
Organism: Calotriton arnoldi; assembly: GCA_963921515.1. Lineage (NCBI taxonomy): Eukaryota > Metazoa > Chordata > Amphibia > Caudata > Salamandridae > Calotriton > Calotriton arnoldi. The sequence continues at coordinate 884,027 of CAWUFW010006948.1, read as the reverse complement.
AATCAGCAAATTAAGACGCCTCTTACTAAATTAGTGGAGGTAAAAATTGGTCCATTTAGCGAAATGCACCGATTTGTGGTATGCGATTGTAGTCCTGTGAACCTATTAGGACGCGATCTATTGTGCAAGATGAATTGCACTATCTATTGTACTCCAGATGGAATTGCATTTCAGACCCCAGATGAAGATGTGCTGTATAAAATGACAATGGTAAATTTAGAACCAGAAGTAAATGATTTGTTTCCTGTATTTGATGCAGAGAAAATCCCAATTGAATTGAAAAAGACAGTGAAAGAAGAAGTGTGGGACTTTACAGGAGAAGATATAGGATTAATGAAAGAAGTAGATCCCGTTAAAATAACAGTAAAAGAAGGAACGAATTACCCAAATACGCCCCAGTATAAATTGACACCAGAAATAATTGAAGGAATAACGCCAGTAATAAATAAAATGGTTGAACAAGGGATTCTAAAAGAAATCATGAGCAGTCCATGTAATTCGCCAATAATGGGACTGAAAAAGCCAAACGGAACATATAGAATTGTACAGGATTTGAGGAAGGTAAACAAAATTGTAGTGCCTTGTTGCCCAATAGTACCGAACCCTGCTGTGATTCTATACCAGATTCCACGTGAAGCAGAATGGTACACAGTAATTGATTTATGTCATGCATTTTTCTCTATTCCATTGCATCCAGATAGCCAGCCATTATTTGCGTTTAGGTTTGGAGAGCGTATTTTGGCATGGTGCCGAATTCCTCAAGGGTACACAGAAAGCCCCTCAATCTTTAATCAGATTCTAAAGCAATCGTTGGAAGATTTAAAAATGCCAGAAAAGTCAGTGATGGTTCAGTATATTGATGACCTACTGGTGGCATCAAAAACGAAGGAAGCATGTGTCAATGATACAATTGCTTTGCTGAATCATTTAGCAAAAAGAGGACATAAAGTGTCCCCATCAAAATTGCAGTTTTGTCAACAAGAAGTTCAATATTTAGGGCATAAAATTGAGAAAGGAGTGCGAAAGGTAACGACTGAAAGAATAAAAATGATTCAAGGAATGAGAGCTCCAATGACGCAAAGAGAGGTAAGAATGTTTCTGGGAATGGTTGGATATTGTCGACAATGGATAAGCGGTTTTTCGCTGATTGCTAAACCGTTGCAAAAACTGACAAAGAAGGATGTTAAAGATCCTTTTGAAATGAATGATGAAGAAATGAAAGCATTCAGAGAGCTGAAAAAGAAATTATGTGAAGCTCCAGCATTAGGAATGCCTGACTATGAGAAAGATTTTGAGTTGTATTGCAGTGAAAGAGATGGATGTGCATTTTCAGTCTTGGTACAGAGACATGGAACTATGAAAAGACCCATTGCATATTTTTCAGCTGTTTTAGACCCTGTAGCGAAAGCGTTGCCTGGATGTTTGAAAGCAGTTGCTGCTACTTGTGTGAGTCTGGAACAGAGTGAAGGCATAGTGATGGGATATCCACTGAGAGTATATGTTCCCCATTCTGTGGAAATTCTCTTGACAAGAACGAAAACCCAATACATGACACATAGTCGGCTGACTAGGTATGAAAAAGTAATTTTGAGTGCAGATAATGTGACCATTGACAGATGTATGAATGTGAATCCTTCGACATCTTTACCAGATGAAGAGAGTGTAATTGAAATGGATGAAGTAGATCACGATTGTCTGAATGTGCTTGAATATTGTACAAAACCGAGATCAGACATACGAGATGAGCCCTTAAAGGAATCAGATTATATTCTGTTTGTGGATGGCTCATGCTTGAGAACGAATGATGGAGTTCTAAGTGCAGCGTATGCGGTTTGCACAGTAGCAACTGTAATGGAAGCATCTTGTCTGAAAGGGATACGGTCTGCCCAAGTCGCAGAACTAGTAGCTCTGATTCAAGCATGCAAGTTGGGAAGAAATGTACGGGTTACGATTGTGACAGATAGCCAGTACGGCTTTGGGGTGGTGCATGATTTTGGTCAGATTTGGTCACAAAGAGGTTTCTTGACGTCTGCAGGAACGCCAATTAGAAATGGAGATTTTGTGAAAAAGTTGCTTGAGGCGATACAGCTGCCTAAACAGATTGCTGTTGTGAAGTGCAATGCACATAAAAATGGGGAAGACTACATAACTGTCGGCAATAAATATGCTGACGAGATTGCACAGTACTGTGCAAAGAATGTGGTTTCTTTAAACAGGAACCGAGAGAGAGAGCATATTTCTTGTCCTTTGCTTTTTACTAACCCTGTTGAGACATGGGATGAGGTGAGACAGTTACAGGAAGCAGCAGATGATGAGGAAAAAGATACATGGATAAAAGCAGGATGTAGAAAACATGAAGAAAATGATGTTTGGGTTTACAGAGATGAAAGACCAGTTATGCCTGATAGTATGATTTCTGACATGGCACGGATGTACCATGGACAAGCCCATATTGGGAGAGATTCAATGATCAGACTTTTTAGACAAACATGGTATAATCCAAAATTCAGAGCCATAGCTGAGAGTCTTTGTCAAAGATGTCTTATTTGTCAACAGTTAAATCCAGGAAGGAAGACAGTAGTGAGTCTAGGAACAATAGGACGAGAAGGAGGTCCGTTCACTAGAATGCAAATGGATTTTATTGAAATGCCCCCGTGCAACAGACTAAGGTATGTCCTTGTAGTCGTCTGTTTGTTTTCCCGTTGGGTGGAAGCATACCCGACCAGAAGGAATGATGGAATCACGGTAGCAAAACTTATGCTGCGAGAATTCATTCCGAGGTATGGTTTTCCAGTCACGATTGAAACAGATAGAGGAACACATTTCCAAAATGAATTAGTTAAACTGATTTGTGAAGCACTTAGTATGAAACAGAAACTGCATTGTGCATACAGACCAGAGGCTTCTGGAATAGTAGAGCAAGTGAATGGAACAATTAAGAACAGGTTAGGAAAAATGTGTCAAGCTACAGGACTCAAATGGCCAGATGCCTTGCCATTTAGTTTTAATGACAATCAGAAGTATTCCGGAAAGGAAAACTGGACTCAGTCCCCATGAGATAATTATGGGACAAGCAATGAGACAAGCACATGTACCTGTCGACAAACTACTGACTATAACTGATGATCTGGTGCTGGATTATTGCAAAGGATTGGCTGATGTGGTGCGTTCTGTGTTTCATCAGGTTGGACCGGATGCGACCACTCTTGAAAGAAAACCAGCTCACGACTTGAATCCAGGAGATTGGGTCCGCATAAAAGTCCACAGGAGAAGAAACTGTTTGGTTCCTCGCTGGGACGAACCACGACAAGTGATCCTGGTGACAACCACTGCAGTCAAATGTGCAGGAGTGAAACACTGGGTGCATGCCAGTCACACCATCAGAGTTCCAGAACCTGAAGATCGACATGTGAGTCGACATCTGGAAATATTGGATAACAGTTCAGCATCAGAAGCGGAAGAAGAAACAAACAGGGTGCCAGAATCTGAAGATCGACCTGTAAGTCGACATCTGGATGACCCAACTACAAGTGCAACGACAGAAGAAGTAGAGGAAACAGCTGAAGTTCCAGAACTTGAAGATCGACCTGTAAGTCGACATCTGGAAATATCAGATACCAGTTCAGAATCTGATACAGATCATTCCGATTGTGAAGAAATTCAGAAAAGAAATTGGAAATTTGAAAGCATAAGAGAAGAAACTGAGCCAGAAGATAGTAACAGTGAGCAACCAAGTACAAGTTGTGGTAAAAATCCTTCGGAGATAATATTAATAGATGAAGAAGGGAGAGTTTCAAACAGAAAGTTAGAAAAATCGGAAGATCCCCGAGGAGCAATAGGGACAGATAGTCAAACAAAAGAACAGGGAAATTTAGAAGCAGATAGAGAGACTGACACAAATTCGGAAGAACCTCGAGGAGGGACAGAAATAGGTGAACGAAGGAAGATAAGAAAAGAACCACAAGTAGAGGAAGAAAATGAAATTATAAGATTCAAAATAAGAGACAATTACGAAAAAACTGAAACAGAGTCTGAAGAAAGTGGAGAAGAAAGAAACCAAAAACTAGAGTCAAGAAAAAGGAATTGGAAAACAGAAAGAGAGGAAAAAGGAAGTGAGGCAAAAAGGCCAAGAAAAGGAGACAATTACCCAACGAAGTAAGAAAATTAAGATACAGAATCATAAGGTTAGATGGAAAAAGTGCTGAACAAGTGAATGAAATAACAAGTCAGAAAGAGCAAGAAAAACAAGATGGAAAACACTTGCAGAAAACGAAAAGAGTAAAGAAAATAAATCCGAAGTATAGATCGCCTGAATAGTTGTATCTTGCTTTGACTGATATCAAAGAAGAAAAGAACACTCACGAGAACCCAGAACAAAGAAACCTAATGGGTGAAGGTGAGGTGCAACAAACTTGAAGAAGTTTAAACAGTTTCTACCGGACTTGACAAAACACTGGATCTGACGAATTTCTACCGGATTTGACAAAGAAAGAATTCTGAAAAGAATTAAAAGAAAGTACCAAGCAAAGACAAAAACATTGGAGTGCAGAGTGGCAAATAAGTCATTTCTGAGGTGTAGTGACACAGTTTTCTGGAAAATAAATAAATAAGGTTATAAAACAAAATGGAGGATACTAGAGATAGAAAATGTAAATGTGAGTTTTTAAGTAGATGGTGTAAGATGTGCTGCTTTTGTACAGGATTATTAATGACAGTATGGGTGGTTTTAGCAATCACTATTCCAATTAGTTTAGCTGTAGTGGACATTTCTAATAACACAGAGAAAGAAAAAGGAGCTAACACTCAAGAACCAGTTATATTAAAAAGTTGTGCAGAATTACATAAGGACAAATCAATAACAGATTTTTCTAAGAATGTTTTTACTAAATTATTATATGAGTATGTAGAAACAATGGATGTAAGAGATTGCTATGTTTGTATGCAATTGCCTGCATCTGTAGCAGAGGGTGTGACTTATCATCACCTTCCTTTGACGTATGGAATAACATGTAGTGTTTTAGCAAGTTTATTTTATAAAACAGGTAGATTAGAATATTATTACACTGACATAGATAAGATTTTTGCGAAAGTTTCTGTAGTTCCCGAGCTAAACAAAATAAAAGAGGGAAAAACATTTGGTGAATATTTTTTAGAAGATAAGATTTTAACATTAGATAATATAGTTAAATACAACCTTACCTGTGAGTTAAAGAAGGAAGAAAAAGTATTTTTAGAGATGGTTGAAGAGAGAAGAGTGAAATTTCAAAGAAAAGTGATAGAAGAGACAAAAACACCTCTTTGGGCGTTTGAGGAAGACAATCATGACAAGAAAAAGACAAATGCAGCTATGACTCTGGATTGGCCCCAACAGGGAAGTTTGTGCATTAGAAGAAATAAGACAAGATATGACAATTATTTTGTGGGTTCCAGTATTTGCCATGACAATTATCAAATTTTAGGCGGATGGGGATTCAAAGGGGGAAAAGATCCAATATTTCCAGGGATCTATTATGTTTGCGGTAATAGGGCTTATTATAGGTTGCCGGACCATTGGTATGGGTCATGTTATTTAGGCCTGGTCTTTCCAAAGATTTTTCATATGGATAGAAAAGAAAAAGGAACACACAAAATGATAAATACCTCTACACGTAGAAAAAGGGAAAGTTTTTCAGAAATAGTAGGTGATATTTTTGGTGCATTGATACCAGCAGTGGGAATATCTTTGAATGCATTTAAAATTCGGAAATTATCCACAGTGGTAGATCGTTTATCTACAGATACTGCTGGAGGGTTCTTGATGGTAAATACCGAGATGGTTGCCATGAGAGCTATGGTGATGCAAAATCGACTTGCCCTTGACATTCTTTTGGCAAAAGAGGGTGGAGTCTGTGGAATGCTGAAAGTCCAACATTGTTGCACTTACATTCCAGATAAAAGTGAAAATATACAAAAGTATATAACAAATATTACAAGTTTGCACAAAGAACTTGTTCCACTGGAGGTTGAAAGTGCATTGGGAAAACTTGGTAAAGGGTTTTCTTCAGTAATAAATTGGTTAACAAGAATGAGTGGATTAATAATAGGGAAAGTTATAATAATAGCAACCATGATAATAATAATAATTTTAGTGTTGAAGCTTGTAATTACATGTATAAAGAGAAGAAGAAGACAGAATAAAATAGAAAAAGAAAACATGATAAACAAGGAGAGAGAGAGAGAAATGGGTGAAATAGAGTTAGAAGAAATAAAAGAGAACATGTACAAGAAGACGAAGAGACAAGTTGAAAGGGATAAAGTTGTGTAAACTAACAAAAGCAAACGGATAAAAGATATATGCTGTCTGAAAGAATTGTATAACTTGGGTTTTGTGGTGATATTAAAAATCACCAAAGGGGGAGTTGATGGAGCAGGGTAAATGAAAATTTTTTAACCTCCTAATAATTTTCGTAAAATAATTAATAAACATGTTCGTTTAAGTAAATAACCAACCATGTATGTTACATGTAAAGGGTTAAAGGTAACACGCTATTTTTTGTGCAAATTAATCAACTTATAATTGTTTACGTGTCTAACATAACGTAATATTTGCGTACTAAGAAAATAATAAACGCATGATTTGTGCTTTTTAAATAAAACGTGTGGTGGCAAAATAAAGCGATGGTAAGTAAGGGACGGCTTTATATGTTGCTTTTTGCTAGGTAATACCTAATTGGGGTACGTAGAAAGACGGGAGGGAAACGAAAGGGTTTATATTCTTTATTTTAACAATATTTTGTTTATCTTTGAAAATAGTGCGCTTAGGCCTGTTGAGCAGCGATATAAAATGGCCGCCATTTGCTAGAGTACGCATGAGCAAGAAACCGTGTGGTAGAGGAGAAAGGCTGTGAAAAAGGATGACCACGTGTTCGTGCTGAGAGGCTAAGACGGAAGTATGGTCAAGGCTATTGTGACCTTTCTGAGCAAATGTGTGCCAAGATGATCAGCAAGAAGCGTGAGAAGTCAAACTGAATAAATGGACGGAACTGTTGAATCTAAAAAGTAGCAGAAAAAGATACAAATTGGACTGATCGAAACAGATGAGCAATGTCATGAACTGTGTGAAACGATGCAAGCATGGACATTCCACAAAGAACTGGTTAAGACAAGGAAGTTTTGATTAAAATATATATGGACCTGAATGAACCAATGAGAAAGAATCACGCCATAGAGATGCAACATTTTTATTCAGTAAGCTAGAATTAGGGTATAAGAAGACCTACTCTTGGTGGGAGGGGTTAGATGCTGGAGAGTTAGATGCTGGAGAGAGTGGATGCTGCAGATGGGTGAAGTTGCGGTTGCTGATGCTGACGAGCTGATGCTGCTGCTGCTATTTTATATTTCTAGTTGAGTATAAGATGCTGCTTTTGGAGAACCTTTTTATTCCTGATAGATTTTTCATTTAGAACTATTAGATTTTCCAAGACAGATAGATTGATCTTTTGGAGTTTTTGCTATGATAACCTTATTTTTCCGTCTAATAGGTATGCATTGCAATTTCAATGTATTCTTATATTGATGATAAATGTAATAATCTGAATAATAAGCTTAAACTTATTTCTTGCTTCGAAACTTTATATAAACTTTATTATTCTTTAAACAAATGACTCAGTGATTCTTTAGCTCAATGATTAAGGTAAAATGTAAAAGAGTTTATTGTGATTGAGCTGGTCTTAATCACCATCAACTGATTCCTACTAGTTGGTCCATCGACCAATGAGCGGAATACCTTAAAGCAAATGAGAAACATTATGACATGTTAAAAGAGGTATCCCGTCTCCTTCCAGCGAATCGTTTTCTCCTAGGTTAAGGACGGAGGTAATCCAGGGATTAAATGAGTAAGTGAATGTATATGCGGTGTTATGGGCCCCAGTGTCATATGGATATAGTTTGTGTGTTGGAGGAATAGTTGCACCTGGATGACCGAAGCATATAGGAGAAGAATTTTTATTGTTAGCGCTGGATCATGACCTAGCAACCATAAGCGTTTCTGAAAACTAGAGCACCGTGGGATTCCATTGCCATGTGGCTTGGATGAATGCCATCGTTTTTTACACAGAATGCCCTAAACTTCGAACTTTGGTTAAAATCCAGAATTTCCTCATATTTTAGTGAATGAAAGAACTTCACTTTGCAGGGAATTACAACAGTCCTAGCACCCAATATTCCCACACTTACCCTGATAACAATGATGTTCCACAATTATGGATGGATGTATTACGCAGATCAGAAAAGGCCCCAGAACGTGACCACAGAAAAGTCTTGAAGGGTATTTCAAAACCCTTTTTTTTGCAATGTGATTAGCTGCCATATTTCAGCCCAGCATCAGTCAAACCCAGGAACACAGATGCCATACCATTCAGCATTTCCACATTTCTCATGATAAAAATGGTGTGCTTCATTCAGGTGGACTGATTGTCCAGGACAGGAAAGTCCTGAATGTGCAACCATGCAAAAGACATGAAAGATCCCTTGACAAGGAATTTTGAGGGATGTGGGTTGCTGTGGTATTTGGGTCCCGAGTCAGGTGGCATCCATGGAAGACTACCAAGCCCAGACATTTCTGAAGACTTGTAAGCTGGAGAAGTCCTAGGTCGTGTGACGTGCACAGATCTCGTCATTTTTATTTACACAGAATGCCCTGAAAATGTCAAGCTATCCCTATGAACAATTTTTTTCAATTTTCATGTAGTTAGCTGCAATATATGAGAGTGGGGTCGGATGGCACCTAGGGAAACTACTGACCCCAGGCATTTTGCAAGCATAGAAACCCAGTGGTATACATGGTGTGCGACTACTATTGACCGCAACACTTTTTCGAATCCAAAATGCACTGTACATGTCAAACTGTGTCAAACAAACTGTTTTCCCACAATTTGAATGTCAGAAGGCTACTGTATTTGTCCCAGGGGTCGAATGACATCAAGGGGGCCTTACCAACCCCAGGCATTTATGAAAACTAGAGGCCCTGGTGAATCCAAGGTGATAAAGAGTGTGTGGATCCACAACCTTTGTTTTTATTCACATTCTCCACAATAAATGCACTGAAGACGGCGTTTTCTGCAGCAGTGTAACAGTTAACAATAGCCTGCTAGAAGTCAAGGAACAGCCTGTTTCTACAATGGCAGTCTGCTGATGGACAGCATATGCATTGTTCATTGACAAATGCAATAGGTGGACAGCAATATTCTTGTACCAAATGCAGAATTTACATGCTGCATCATATGCTTCAAACAACTGGTCCATTTGATTCTACTCCATCCATGTTCTTGTTCTAATCAATTATAAAGTTGGGCTTAAATACTTCTGTCAACTGATTCCAAACTATGAAATCATGCCTGTCACAGAAGTTCATAGCTCAGTTTGTTGCAACACAAGGCACACACAACCTAACCTTTTTGAGCTTTTTCACTTTTAATTTTGCCACATGCCAACCAAGCCAACATTGTTCAATTCATTGAGAAGCTTGTATTCCTTGTGGAAATTATCTATGTGGAAGTGCCAACTTTGAAGAAATAGAGCATGAGCGAGATCTCACACAATCTCCCCGCAAAAGCCTAATGAAAAAGATTAGCCTGCAGGATTTATACTGGAGTTGTTTCCAATGTACCCCCTAAGGCTATGTGTGTACTCAGTGGATCTTTAACACAACATTTATGTCTTTATACTTAATGTCACACAGATATCTCCTATGAGGTATGAATGGTTTGAGCACCAACCAGCCTTTGAACTGTTAAAGACTTACTCACCACAGTGTTCTTCCTTAGAGTGGAAACCTCAGCAAATTGTGCAGACAAATAGCCCAACATAGGCTCCATTTTGAACAGGCTGTTGTGGTCAGGATGGTTTTGCGGTAAAGTTGTAGTTATTTCTGCAATACAGTATATATTGTGGAATCCAAAAAACATCTCTGCCCATCATATAAGAGAAGATGGGTGTTTGCAAAATTACGGTAGAGGACTAGTAGAACTTGATTGTTGGCTTGTGAACTATTCTCAAAAGCACTGTAATTCCCCACAATGTATTTAGCTTTCTAAGTCACGTGGAAATTCACAAGTGTGCTCTGTGATGAAGCACAGGGTACCTTCATGCACCCTCAAAAACTAGTCTGCAAACAATTTAGTTTGCTGCACAAATTGAAGGAACCCATCATCAGACACAAAACATGGATCCTGTCAATTGATACAAAATGTGCAGTATTATTTTTGTATAGCAACTTCATGAAATGGAGGAGCTATTGAGTAACACCCATTAGGCGTGAACTCCCTTGAGATGTTCTGGATAGCATCTTGATCAACTGCAGATTGTACTGTGACACCACTGTCCCTCAAAGCCACAGGTTGTGCTTGACCATGCAGCTGTGATGCTGTGCTGTTTGGCCATGTTCTTCAGAATCAACTGAAGTGGAGTCATCATGTGATGAAGCTTTGCCAATGGAAAATTCACCTGCAGAATGTGAACTATGATCGTCACCCTGAGATGCTGTTTCAGTACATGATATAACCTTAGAGGACTTTCTCGTTCTAAGTCTTATAGTTGTGCAACTCTCAGGGTCCGATTCCGATCTCGTAAGGAAGGCCTCCAAACGGGATTTGTAAAGACCAAATCCGATTCGGAGCCTATCTTTCCTCCCGAATAGTCTCCTGTTCCTAACGACCAAGTACGATGCTAGTATCCTCTATGCACCGTGCGAATCGTTTACGAACCCGAACCTGTCCGTCCGACACGTTCGTAGCTGAATCGTGGCGCGCAATGGAGCCGTTTTCCGACCGAGCAAGTACGATGCACGAATCGGACAGCTGTATCGCCTCGGTTTCATCGAGACAAAACGGCTGTCGGATTCGGACTTTGGGGGCCATAGCAGGCCCCCCTTTACCCGGAGCCCTCCGATTCGGTCACAGGGGGGTGCGCATGGGTCCCCCCTGTCCAAGCATGCACAGTGTGGTGGGCAACATGGGGTGCCCGCCACAGGGTGTACGCTTTTCCCCGCCCACCCCCTTTTTGCTATGGGAGCCTGTGTGCACGTCTGTACACGGGCACCCATAGAGTTCAATGGGATTCCGAGCGAGCCAAGTCCGTAAGCATACAGCAGCATCGTACTCGCTTGTTCGGACTCCCGGAGCAAGTCTCGCTCGGAAAGCCCTACAGATCCGAGTCGTATGGAGGGCTTTCCTTACGAGATCGGAATCGGGCCCTCAGTTTGTAAGAGATCAGGTCAGCTTTATAGTAAAAAAAAAACACGTGGCAATATGTAAGGTGCATGTGTTCTATAAAAAATATATATACATTGTGAATGATGAGAAATGTGAGTGATGTGAATACAATTGAAAATGAAACAAAAACTGCACCTAAAAAGAGCAAATGCACTGCATTTGGAGGGTGGTCTAGAAAAGATGGAAATGACAGCAAAGGCCTACAACAAAACAACTGGAAAAGGGGTCTGCTGTCAATAAAATATTAAAAGAATACAGTCAATTACTTCTGGCAGAGCTTTGGGAGGATAACATCACGTACAAGAAAAAAACACAACACTTCAACTAAAACCCATATACATCAGAGCACACATCAGAAATGTGATTGGGACATCAAATATAAGTATTCATTTCAGTGCTAAGCACCCTAGTACACTGATAACAAAGAAAAACAAAAATGCAACACTGCACAATAGTACTAGCACCTTGACCACAAATGAAAGCATATCATACCCAAAATAACTTTTGAAAAATTGGACTACAATGCATATAGAAGCCTAAGTTTACATAATACATCAGCCACAACAAGAAACACAAATGTAGGAACAAACTCTTACATTGTCACACAAGCAGATAACATAGCAGCCAACCAAACAGTTCCAAACTGAATACTGTATTTTCAAAAAGCACACCAGCGCCAACACTTTGCCTCTCACTGCAATATTCAATAATAATCCCTTCTCATATTCAGAAAAACTATGTTTATTTTATAGAAATTAAAACTTTGCTCTATCTTAACAATGCAACTAGTTCAAAACATTACTCAGGATAATGAGCCAATGATACCAAAAGGTGATCTATTTATTTCCACTCACTTTTACTGAAAGAAAGTTTCAATCTCTGATTTTCCACCAGGACCAAGGCAGAATGAGCCCTGGCCACTGAATGGTGGGGCGATGTGCAGTTCAGAATGTGACATTATTTTGCATACTGTTTGCTTTCCCTTGAGCCCACTATAAAAGCAAGGGGTCTACTACACTGAAACATAACACTCTATATTCAACACACATAATATCATATGCATGACATTTAGGACTTCAGGATTTCTTTCCACAATACAGAGCATATTTGACACAGTTAGGCTATGAAACAGAGCATGTGTCTGAAAGAATCACAACATTCAGATATGCAGAAATGGAACAAATGTGTTACTATTGCTTTTCAGATCAGAAACTGTAATGGAATTATATTTATACCAATAAATAGAAAAGCAACAAAGCAATGCTCTAGTGATCCTGCAAAGGTTTCAAAATGCCCTGTGATAGGCGTCTTTTGCTCCAGCAGTCCTGGTTTACATTATCCATTTACATGCTTGTACTTCTTGTTTTCTTCACAACTGTGCAAGTATAAATAACAAAATGCAAAGTGCAAAACCAGGAATTGAAGTAGTGACCCTGTGTAGAGTGAGACAGCTTCATCTCACAGTTATGTGGGTGGGAGAGAAAGGTTCAGAGCGTGTGAGACATAATACGTCTAGACAATCACATCTTGTTGCAATCTCTACCTGTTGCCATCTGCCCACATGACAGAAAACTGTGACTATTTTCAATCACAATTTTACCACAACTGCGGTGAAGGCAGTACACTGGCAACTTGGGACTATCTTAAAACTAACCACCCAAAATCCACGAAGAATAAAACATTCCAAGTAAGAACCCACAGATATTACCATAGATGCACACAGGCCAACATGTGTCCATGCACTCTCACATGCTCATACATATGCACACAGACCAGGAAGCACACAAAAGCAGACAATACTACTCTTAAATGGAAGCTAGCCTCCCCACACACAAAGGGCTTGAATTTTGACAGCCACACACTGTCCACTGGTGGGGGATATAGAACTGTCATTAACCACTGACCCTGATCACACAAAAAGGGAGGAGAAAAGTACAACAGAATTAATTTGTCACATTCTTTACCAAACTAAGGGGATGAAATCGAAACACCCCAGTCACAGAAATTGACAGGATAGGCAACATTGATAGGGAACAATGTCTATTTCCAGAAAGAACTTCTGCCTGGAGACTCCGACAAGACTGTGAACTCCAAGGAAAGATCCCTGATACTGGAGAACAAGAAAACCCGCAGGCACAGGGGCTAGTTCATTCTCAACCCTCTAGACATTAACAGCCTTTCTCTTCCGTGGAGGGTAGTTTGCCCCTTAATCTGACCATTGGAAAAGGGAGGACACTAGATAACAAAGATTTCTTGAATCTATACACCATATAAGAAAGGGGCAAAGATTATGACTACCCATGCAGTACTAATTTTGCAACAGGCACAGATGTGTGTGATATGGGAATACATGCATTATTGATGCCAAAACAGTGTTTGTTCTGTGTGTTCAAGGGAAGTTTGGACTCCTGCTGCCCATGTGATATCTGGTGTGTGTGTGTGTGTGTTTGTGTATGTGCGTGTGTGTGTGTATGTGCACGTGTGCCTGTGTGAGGCAGAGTAGCTTGTGTTGCTAATACCCATTTGGTACCTCCTCTTACCCCTGATGTCCATATGATATCTGTTCTATTGATACAGAAATGATTTAGCAGAATTGAATCCAAACATTACAAAGATTTTGAATGCAGTACAATTTATTTTGTCCATAACAAATTTACTTTACATTTGTTTTCAAAATTGCATAGCTTGCATTGTTAATATGTATGTGGTACCTGTGTAATATCTGTGCTGTTGATACAGAAATGATCTAGCAGAACTGAACGCAGACGTCATGGAGATTTTGAATACAGGGGGGGCGTGGCTAGCAGCCCAAGATGGTGGTTGCATAAGCGACGTGCTCCAGGCCCGGGACGCCTAATCCATGACATTACCTCTGATACCAGCTGCCTCGACTGCCAGCAGGGACGCTGAGAGGTAGCGGACTCCAAGGCCTGTGAAGCGTGGCCGGAAAGTGTGGAGCTGTGCATTGCCGGGGGCACTTTATGATCCTGAGCCATCCCTGGCAGTAACTGGCCTGACATGACCGAGGTAGGCCTGTGGGCAGCGGCATCGCCTGGGGCACGTTGCTGAGCTGGTGTCGACCGGAGCGGCATGCTTCTACATGCGATGCCCCGGATGCGGGCCGAGCTGGACGAGTGGGGACGCTGCCCCTGAAGGGACCGCTGGTGACTGCAGACTACCTGGGGCATCGACGGGACCCCCTCTCCTCCCCAACTGCTGGGGCTGATTGCGGAGGTGTTAGCGGACCCGGCTGTTGATTCTGACCCAAAGAGGCGGCGTGGGCCGCGGCCCGGACCGGGTGTGGCCCGCAGCCCCACGAAGCCCTAGATGCGAGCCTGGCTGGACAGGTACGGGCACAACCGACCGGACCCCCCTCACCTTTCCTATTACCGGGGGCGATCGCCGGGGTCTGTCGCTTTAGGAGCAGTGGCCCCCCCAAAGAATATCTTGGACTTCCTTCCCCCCTTCCCCCCGGCTGTGGATACTGGCTCCGGGAGGTGGCGTGGGCCTCAGCATGTACCTGGAGGCGGAGAGATGGTGGAGCCTGCGGCCCCCCCCATGCAGTTGAGGACCCGAGGCCCTGAGCTGCCCGCACCGGAGTGAGCCTGTGGCAGCGGGAGCAGGCCTTGAAGCGGCGGACTCATCTGGGGCCTCTCGCCAGGCCGGGGCTACCTGATGCGGCGTGTCTGAGCACGCGAGACCCTTCATGACAGCCTACCCGGGCTGATTGTGGGTATTGGACCCGCTCTGCACGCTGGAGAGCCCGTGATGTCTGAGAGTGTTGTTTGAACCCTCTCCCTCTCTGCCTTCCAGTGGCTGGAAGTGGTTGGCGTGGCCGGTCCGTGCCGAGAGTGTGGGCCCTTGGGAGTGTTGGGACCCCCCTCGCCCCCCTCCACATTCTAACGGCTGAGACAGATCCTCGTGGCCTGAGCGCGACAGGTGCGGGGGCCCCAAGGAGTATTGGAGACCTTTTACCCCCTCCCCCCCTGGCTGCAAATTTCTACCCTGCAAGTCTCCATTCGCTTTGACTCGACTTAGGGGCCGAGCACGATTGCCACTTAAGGCTCCCACACAGTTTTTTATACCGTTGAATAGCGGCTTCCCCTGTGGCCCACCACCGGGCTGGTGGCGCTTTCCTGGACGTGATACGTCACACGGAGGCCACAGATACGAGGCTAACCAAGCTTTAGCAATATCAGCGATCATGGGCAGAGGAAAGACGAAGACAGCGGTGAGTACGAGCAGGGCTGGGTCGCGCTCGCCGCCCTCGGAGGCCTCGTTGGCATGCTCGCGGCTGGGGGAGGATGGGGCCACAGATCCCCCTCCCGCTGATAAACTGGACATGAAATTGCAGGAAATTCGGGACTCCAGATCTGCAATTGCACAACAGCTGGGCACGATCTCTGCAGAGCTTAACCTGCTTAAAGATGATCACAGAAAACTTGCGGAAAAAGTTCAAATATCTGAACAGTCATTAACAACTATGGTGCCACAAGTGAAAGAACATGATATGCAAATACAGCACATGCGCCAACAAATCGAATCCTTACAGGGACCGACACAACAACCTTGGAATAGTTGGATTTCCGGAGGGATCAGAGGGCCCACATCCCACAACATTTATCGAGGAATGGCTAAAGACCAGTGTCGCCCCCGCAGGATTATCTGCACTCTTCACGGTGGAGCGGGCCCATCGGGTCCCCACGCGAAAACCCATACCTGGCGCGCACCCAAGACCTATACTGGCCAGGATTCTGAATTATAGGGATCGAGATCATGTGTTGCAAGCGGTCCAAAGCAACGGCCCACTATAATTTGACAATGCAAAAATCGCCATCTTCCCGGATTACACATTAGCAGTCCAACGTAAGCGTTTCTCGTTTATTGAGGTCAAAGCCCGGGTCCGTGCTGAGGGTCTCACGTTTGCTCTCTTATTCCCGGCCAAACTGCAGATTATCCACAACCAACGCTCCTTCTTTTTTGACACGCCGGAGAGTGCGTGGGACTGGCTGGACAGGAATTTCCCTGACACTGTGGGCTCTTCGCGACCTGACACGTCGCAACGGAAATCATAGCGTCCTCCACGCAGATGGAGGAAGGGACTTATGACCCAGAGCACAGTGACTACTCCCCCTTCTCGTCGAGTAGTATTGGAGGGCAGACGTGCGGCCCTCTGGTCAGCAATTGCACTGCGGACCCACTGCCCACCTATCAGCTCCAGTCCCTCGGTGGAGGTGTCCTCAGACACGGGGGTAGCATAGCATTGTTTCCCTCAGTGTCCACACAGCTTAGTAGCGACCCATTGGCCTGATGGTGCTGTAAGTGCAAAACGAAGGGGGTGCCTCGCCATCCAGGTAAAATGTCTGCGCCTCGGAAGGCAAATTTAATTTTGTGTTCAGTTGGAAGCACCGGCTGGTGCATACTACTTCATGAATGGAGTATTCATCTAGAGGTAGCATGGTAAACTCAACTGGTATTGTCCCGTGGCCCGGCCTGTCCTGGGCTAATCTACCTTTTGTGACTGGTATACACAAATACCACGTAAGCAGCCTACCCCACAAGCAAGAAGCCATTGTTTTCACATAGTGTATTATGTTTCTGTTTTATACACAGTTTGGTTGATCGAAGTTTAGTCGTTTGACCCAGTATTGGGTTTATGTTCCCTTATTTGCACTGCCGCTGGTCTGTTTGCTAACATCCTGGGGGGTTGGGGCTGGGGGTAGGGGTGGGGGTGGGGAGGGTAGGCCAACGTACCTGTATCATTTGTGCGATGTCAGTAGCTAAATCATACACTATCATCTCCTGGAATATACGGGGGATGGGTTAGATCCACAAGAGGCATAGAATTGTGGCTCAATTACATTGTCGTCGTGCCCAAATAGTATACTTACAGGAGACGCACTTGGTTGCCTCTGAGATCAATAAAGTGCAGAGACGATGGAGGGGCCAACTGTATGCTACTGCTTACTCTGCCTTCTCAAGGGGAGCGGCGGTCTGGTTATGAGCAGGGGTTCCTTTTTCACTAAAAGAAAGTAGGATTGACGACCAGGGTATATATGGCCTTTTGCAGGGGACACTGGATGGTAAGCAAGTTGTGTTGGGATCTGTTTATGCACCCAATACTGACCAAGATGCCTTTCTCTTCCATGTGTCGTGAGCCCTAGAGGACTGGACGCAATATCTGTGGGTGTTAGGGGGGACTTTAATGCGGTATTTGAGATGCATTTGGACCGATCTCACCCTCCCTTGTCGAATGTGGCTGCTATAGCACAGGCTACTAACTAGGCTAAATGAGCAGAAGTTTGGGGCCTGCTGGATGTATGGAGATTGCAACATGTCGGAATGCGGGAATACTCCTTCTACTCCCACCCACACTGCCTCCATACCCACCTTGACCACTTCCTTTGCACACCAGACCTCTTCCCATTTGTTACACAAAGTACCTACCTGGGGAAAACAATTTCGGCCCATAATCCATTGGAGCTGTTGCTTAACTGGGGCTGGACCCCCCACGCCAATTCCAACATGGCGCCTCCAACCCTTACAGTTAGAGGACCCAGTGTTTAGGAGTGCATTAGCAAATACCATCACTACATGCTTCATGGATAATGAGGGCATGGCCAAAACTAGATCTGTAGAGTGGGAAGTCTTCAAGGTGGCCATTCGGGGAGTCTCTATGGGGACACTGGTGGGGGCCAGGCGAGAGATGGCTCGTGACATCACAGAGTTAGAGTGAGCACTGCAGACGCTGGTGGTGGCGGCCCTAGCGGGAGTGGAGGGAGTGGAGGAACTTCAAGAAGCTAGGATAAAATATGCAGAGCTATTAGAACGACTTCGGGTGATTGATTTGAATGCGTATACACTACGCACACACGCAGAAGCAGACAGATCCAGCACTTTGCTGTCCCGACTGATTAGGCCACAATCCTCCCCTACACCTGTTCTGGTGGTCCATGATAGTCACCATACATTGGTCACCACCCAGGTGGAAATCAATAGGGCGTTTCACGACTATTACGCAAATCTCTATGCCGCTCCTTCCCTCGACACATCAGAAGCTACCATTACATTCCTAGAGTCCATAGAGCTCCCACTGTCACTGACGCAAATATTGAAGATTTGGCAGCTCCACTGACCGCTGCTGAAATCCGCGGCGCAAAAAAGGGACTCGCTCATAACAAAACTCCGGGCTCGGATGGGCTTCCTGTCGAGTTTTATTCCACCTTTGCGTCACCTTTAGTCCCCAAACTATTACAGCTGTACACTACTTCGCTAGCGGAAGGAGCCCTGCCCCCCACGACCAGGGAGGCGATAGTGACTTCCTTATTAAAATCCGATAAGCTCCCAACAGACCTTGCCTCCTACAGACCCCTCTCAATACTTAATACAGAATATAAAATTCTTAGTAAAATCCTGGCATCAAGGCTACTCCCCCTACTCCCTAAATTGATCCACACAGACCAATGCGGTTTCATACCAAAGCGTAGCACCTCCTTAAACATCCGCCGTTTTTGTGCCCTGTTACATACAGCTCAAGTCCTTTTTCCCCGAGCGGGCTGTCTTTCATTGGATATTCGTCAAGCATTTGACTCTCTGACTTGGCGTACATGCTGGCTGCATTGGCCAAATTTGGGATCCCTCCAGAATTTTGCAGATGGGTGGAGTTACTTTACTCCAGACCTACAGCGCGAGCAAAAACTGGAATCAACATCTCCCCCGCATATCATATTTTTCGTGGCACGCATCAAGGCTGTCCCCTTTCGCCCTTATTGTTCATTCTAGCTTTAGAGCCCTTGGCACAACAGTTAGGCCATGTTATGTCAACATATGGCATCCCAATTGACTCGGTAAACCACTCCGTATCGCTCTATGCGGATGATATGCTATTGTATTTTAAAGACATACATGTGGACATGACACCAATAGCCTCTTTGTTCACGCAATTTGGGGAAATATCTGGCCTACATCTCAACGCCTCTAAATCAGTGACGTACTAATTTTATGACACATACACTTCACCCACTCTCCAGTTTGGTCCGCTGCAGTTCAGGGTACAACCAATCACTTTTAAATATTTGGGCATCCATATTTACAGGACTACATCGGATACCATAGATGGAAATGTGGTCCGAACGCTAAATTCCCTAAAATCTCAAGTGGCGTTCTGGAACACCTTGCCACTTACAACAGCTGGTAGACTGGCCGTTTCTAAAATGGCCCTACTTCCCAGACTCTTATATCAATTTGTGAACCTACCTGTGGCCCTTCCAGCATGGATCTACAAAGCACTCGACACATTGCTCACTTCACTGCTCTGGGGACAAGGTCGTCACAGACTGTCCCTCACCAAAATGCAATTGCCAAGCACTGAAGAGGGCCTGGGGCACCAGATTTTAAAGCCTACTGCATAGCCGGGCAATTACAATGGTTAGCATACTGGCTGGCTGGCCATAATTTCTTCGAAATAGGTTACTCTCCTGAGCGGTTAAAACTTGGGTCATTACAGACACTGTTGTGCCCTGGTGCAGGACGGGTACAGGATCCCCCCTTTCTTCTTCATATAGCACTCCATTACTGGAAACCGGCGCTGAAATATGCCAAAAATCCCACTCCTTATGCCCCAAATGTTCCGCTGTGTGGCTTACCAACCTTGAGGGGGTACTATCGACCACCAGGTTGCGGAGATGGGTGGAGGCCGGAGTTGAAACAGTGGGTGATTTATTCCTAGACGGGAATTTAATGCCTCATGAAGCACTTAAACAAACTAATGCTGTTCCAAACACACTGTTCTTAACTCACGCTGCAATCACACATTACATACGCCGGCACTGGTTGATGGATCAGAGGGAACCCCCTACCTTCCAACTTCTGCAAGCACTACACATAATGGGCCACGGGAGCCATCTGGTTAGATGGTTATACTGTGGATTACGTCTACATATGGGCGTTTCATTAATGTCCCTTCGCCAGAAGTGGGAAACTGCGATAGCCAGGGAATTCACAGACAAAGAATAGGCGCAGATCCTAGAATACCCCAGACGTGTCTCCCGTAATGTCCATTTTAAGGTAATACAATTGCTAATATTACATAGAGCTTACCTCACACCCCAGGCGATACGACGCATGTATCCGACGGCCTCTCTGGACTGTCCTAGGTGTTGCTGTCCGGATGGTGATTTTATCCACATGATATAGGCTTGTCCCTTCCGGAAGGGTTTTTGGGCGGAAGTCACACAGGGCCTCACACAAGTTACTGAACGCACCACTTGGGTCACTATCGAGGTCTGTCTTTTGGGTCATTCCCCCCTCCCCAAAAAGGCGGATTTATTGCGTCGCTTTACGGGGCTCTCCTTGATGCTAGCCAAGAGACTAATCACGCAGTGCTGGAAATCACGCGCGGCACCGCGTGAGGGGAAGTGGAGGGAAGAAGTTATTAAATGGGCTACAGCTGAGAGAGAGGCGCTGCAGCGCGAAGGGTGTAGGGGACTGAGGAAAAAGCTGATATCAATGGACTGGGCCCACCTGTTAGAACAATTTAAAACACATACCGGAACTGATCCCGAAGATTGAGCGGACCCCCTTGGTGTTGTCCGCTTGTATCTAATTGCCTGGGCACCGGTGTAAAGTTACACACTATGTATTGAACTGATTATGTACCCCCTCCCCTCTGACACAGAACCTCTCTGCCCCCCCTTTCTCTCTCCCCCCCCCCCTTTCTGCCGCTACTGCTCCGGCTTGATCACCCTATGAGGATGTATATCGGGATACAGACACCCTGACCATAGCGGCTTTATTTTAATGTTTTCATTTTTCTTGGGAAGGATGTATTCTTTTGTGGGAGGGGAGAGTTGGGGGGGAAAGTTAGAGTTCTAAAACTTACTCACCTAAAAAGTGTATCCTGATTCTGATATGCAAGCTGCTTATATCTCACTCGAGTGCGAAACTTTAACTGTACAGATTACGTCGGTTAAACATACATTTGTGCCCTTTCTTTGCAACTTCTATATGTGTAAGAAACAACTAGCCGATGTAACCAAGAACAGATGTAAAATGTTTATGTATAAACTGAAAACTGAATAAAATTTGTGTTAAAAAATTAAAAAATGGAGATTTTGAATACAGTAAAAATTATATTATCTATAAAAAAAAATTCTGTATATTTCTTTTCAACATTTCATACATTTATCTAGTCATCCCACAGTTTCATACATACACAACTCTGAGCTTCTAAGACAACCACTTAAACCTCCAGACTGTAGGCAAATCTCATACCTAAAAGTCCGACATAGGGAAGACTTAATTGATCCCCCTCCGATGACCACCAACTGAAGAGCCTTCAATAGTCTCTTGGAGTGCTTTCAATCAATCTTGCAAACATTTCCAACATCTAGCAGGAAACTGTGTGTCTATCTGGAATGGATTTCACACATGAAAAGCAGATCCTTTGAAACTAAAGAATCCTTAAAAACAAAGACATCCATTGATTATGTTCTATTTGAAGCTAAATTAATGTTATTAAAGCTCATTTCAATTTGACTATTAGAATAGCTTTTTTAAAGACATTGGGCCAGATGTACAAAACTTTCAGTTTGCCTTTCCAAAATAGCGAATCTTAAGGAATCGCCATTTAGGAAATGCTAAATGGAATGTACAAAAATAAAGATTTCCTAATAGCGATTCCTACATAGTAGGAATCACCATTAGAAAATCGCTATTTAGGAAATGGAAAACCAAGGGTGCATATGGTCCTAAGACTCCCCTTGATGCACCCCCAAAAAAAGTGGTGCACATCTAAAGCACACAAATACCCTAGGGGCATATGCGCGTTACATGGCACTTTAAAAATGCACTTTGTTTGCATTTTTTAAAATTGCACATGGTTACCATCGACTTGGAGTTGATGGTAATAACATTTCCTAAATGCCCATTTCACATTTAGAAAAAGCTTTGTACATGTGCTTAGAAAATAACTAATAGGAAATCCCAATTTGTGATTTCCAACTTAGGGAATCGAACATTGCGATTTCTACTGGGTAGAAATTGCATTTTGCTGCCGCAATTAGGCCTTTGTACATATTGAAAGGCAGTATTGCATTTATTAGCAGACCGAAATGGCGATTCGGTCCGTTAAAAAAAGCAATTTCCTTTCGTACATCTGGCCCTTTGTGTAGATTTGGTAGAACTCTAGCCATGTAATAGAAATTTTAGAATGTGGTGTAGGAATGTATTCTCTGATAGTGGAAGAAGAGGGTTAGGAGAAGGTTCGGAAGCTGTGAGCTGGAGGTGACTTATTGGACAATAAACACTGGATGTTTGAACCAGCAAATGTCTTGTGGATCTTTACATAACTGGTGACGAGGATGGGATCCGAACCCACACGTGATAAGCACAATGGATTAAAAGGGGGGAGATGTGTAGAGTTGGAAGAACTCTAGCCATGTAATAGAGAATTTGGAATGTGGTGCAGGAATGTATTCTCTGATAGTGGAAGTGGAGGATTAGGAGAAGGTTGGGAAGCTGTGAGCTGGAGGTGACCAGTTTAGGGTCATAGGACCATCACATCCTAATACCCTACTATAGTGTTTTTACTCTTCCCTCCCACTCCATCAATAAAGGATACTTTAGGAGTGGGCGAGGAATTTTATCTTTTAAAGTTACACCCCCATACACCTTTTTCATAAGTGCTCCCTGAAATACGGTTGAGCCCACCCCGACCTTTAGGAGTTGGGGTGAGCCCAATGATGAAGCATGTCGCTATTAGATTGAGTGAGGGCTATATAGAAAAGGGTGTCTCTCCCTTCCCACCCATAGTTACGGGTTGGTTTCATATTGGATATAGGAACTCTCAGTGCATCCCACTGAAGAGAGAACCATCACATACAAAAAGACTCTAGTTCCCCCCACCCCCCTCTTTCTTAAGAAACGCTTTGCGTTGTTCTGAAGGGACACCCATTACGTTTTGAATGTATTGAATAGGGAGGATATGTCCCTTCCTACCTCTTGTTTGAGGACCTCTCTACCCTTTTAGGGCCCCGGTGGATCCCTTACAGTATGGTATAGAATCTTGCTAGTCAACAAAGATCTAATGTATGTATGTATACATAAATCTATGTTATCGCAACCACGTAAAAGCTAGGAGTTCTCCTATGCATTAGCTTAAGGGTTAGCCAGTACTGTGTGTTGATAGCAATGTCTATGAACACTTTCAAAATTGCGATCACTTGATCTTTAACTTGATCACTTAATGAGTGTGCTCTGCTAGATGCAAGTGCCAATCTGGATCCGACAAACTGACATGAGGCTCTTATGTTCAAGTCAACTAATGCCTTTGTAAGTCCATGCAATAATAAACATAAGATTGCCACTTGTACCCTTGTTAGGCTGAACTCAACAATGGAGCATTGTGGCTGGAATTAATTTGTAAACAACCTGCATATTTACTGTTTTCAGGAACGTGGTCTTTACAGATGACATTTAAAGAGAATTGCTTGAGCATAAGACCCAGTAGGAAGATTGTCTGGATGCTTTCTAACCTTGAATATTAATAATAAATTGTACTCATCACATGGTTTAGATAACAGTAACCATGACAATTCATACTTTTTGTTGTACCACTATGTTGGCCATATGAGCATATAACAAAACTATACAGTAAGCCTGCTCATTCCGGAAAGTAATCTCCAGGTTGTTGCAGTTTGAAAGATCCTTTAGATTTTTGATCAAGTTCCTACTAATAAGGATAGGGAACTTTCTGTTGTGCTTGGGGATACATAAAAAAGGAATTTTTTGCGCGACCCCTCCCCCCCCCCAGCGCCTTGTGACCCTTGTGGGTGAGTAGCTGCGCTTAATCTTAATAAACCCTTGACTGATTGATTGATTTTTGTAACAATTAATGTTGTTCACAAGTTGCTTGTCAATTGTGAGACCTCTGTATATCCTTTGGTCTTAGGGCTTTAAATGATCATTGTTAATCTGATATCCCACCTGCAAACACCTTTCTTTGTGGTCACAAAGCGTTCAGGCTACTTTATGTCTTCATTCCAATACATAACTTGGTGCATTTGGTGGACTTTAGTGTATTTTTAGTCTTGAAAATGACCATGACCCTGGTGTAGAGTTTATTACTCTAGTTACTCTGGTTGCAAGGCATCAGACAGTGTAAAGACTTGCCACAAAATTGCATGATTTATGCTACCGACAATAGAGCAAAGGTGAAATGGGACGTGGAAGTGCGTACGTTTTTAAAACAGTAGCTAATGAGAAATATTTTATCCATATTGGATCAGCTAGGATTCAAAAGAGAAGCAGTACCCGAAAGACACAAGGCTAATATGGTAATTAGTGTCAGCAGGCCAAGAAAAATCTATGGGTGCCTGTAGGCAAAAGTCCTTGTATTGATAGGGGGTATGTTGCTGAATACTAATAAAGATTAAGACAATTTGTTTTACAGCATGAAGGTGGGAAATGCTGAATGAGGTAATTAGGAAACAATATTGTGCCAGATTCTGGAACCTTACCTCACAAGGTACAAGGGAACATCTGTTAGCTCCAGGGTGTTATGTACAAAGAGAACAATGGTGCGATTTATTACATAAACTGATTTTAGCAGTCAATCGACTAACTTTAAAGCTATAACCAATAAATGCAATTGACCCAATTCCTCCTGTAAGGAAATGGATTGTTGGTTGATTGGGGTATGAGCCCTGGTCAAGCAGCAACCACATTCCTTAACAGGGTAAGGCAGTAACAAACTCCAAATTAATCTGTGCTCAACCCCCTGGTAGCGTGACACAGAGCAGTCAGGCTTAAATTAGAGGCAATGTGTAAAGTATTTGTGCATTACTTTGAACAGTAACACTGTGAAAACACACCAAAAAAGGAGCCCACAACAGCATTAGAAGACTAGAGTGATTTTTAATTAAAAAAATAAACAAGACCAAAACAACAAAAATCCAATTACTAGAACCTTAGATATTGAGTTCATTGTTATTAGAGAAAACATAGCCAAAAAGCTTAAAGTACCAACTGTGGATATCTGGTCATGCCAGATTGGAACAAAGTCATAAATTCAGGCCGACCATGATAGAGCGTGGGCCGGCTACAGTGACCCAGTTAGGTCTGCTGAAAAGAGTACCTTAATTTCTGGTTTGCGGAGCATTGTGTGGATCCACGTCAGAGATGCATCGCGCAGTAGAACCAATGCGCCGGATCCGAGATGCAGCACGGCTGTGATGTGAAGTTCTGTTGCTTCAATGGCAAGGATCCAGTCGACAAGGGCTTGCGATGCGAAGTCTGAAGTCCGGGATGTGTGACGCAGTCGGGCGATGTGCCGGTTCCGAAGAGTTGCGAGGCTGTGATGTGGAGTTCATCATTGTCGTTCAGACTGCCGTTGAGGAGAGATGGGAGGGCCTGCACCGAGCATGCATTGTGCAGCAGTTGTTCTGAATACGATGTGGCTGTGACGGTGATACGGGGCTTTGCAATGGGTCCAATCCATGAGTTGGTTCTGTCCAGGGTTTTGCCGAGCAGCAGAGGAGATGCCTCGGTTCAGCTGGGTCTACAGAGGCTGGCAAAACACCTTAAGCCCACTTCCAACGGTCCAGGATTTTTGTGGCACCACTTGGCAGTGTAGACTCACAGATGGCATAGTGCAGGTGCTGATACAAGGTTGTTGGAATCCTGGTATGTCCTGAGGGTTCAGATGAGGCCAGCCAACTTGCCCTTGGAATCACTTGGGGTTCTGGTTTCAAGAGATGAAGGTCCATTCCTCCTTACCCAGGCAAGAGGGTAGCAGGTCAGCACAGCAAAGCAACAGTTCAGCAAATTGCAGTCCAGCAGATTGGCAGTCCTTCAGCAGCACAGCACTCCTTCTTCCTGGCAGAGTATCCACAGGTCCAGAAGTGTACTGAAGAGTTGGTGTCTGAGGTCCAGTATTTACACCTTGTTGTGCCTTTGAAGTGGGAAGAAGCTTCTAGAGGCATGCTTTTGAAGTGCACAGATGCCATGCCTTCCTTGCCCTGGATCCAGACTAGCTACAGGGGGTATGCAGCCCTTTGGGTGGAGACAGGTCACAGACTTTTAAAGTGTAAGTGAGACAGGGCCCAGCTCCTCCCTCCCGCCCTCCCATTGTGTGTGGCTGTCTAGGAGGAATACACAAAGTCCAACTGCCAACTGTACCCAGTCATGTGACCAGAGACAGGCTGCAGGCACCAAATGGCTAAGACAAGAAAATGTCAACCTTCTAAAAGTGGCTTTTTTAGAATTGTAATTTAAAATCCGACGTCACCATCAGTCAGGATTTTAAATTAGGATTCCAGAGACACCAAACATAATCTGGTTATCTCTTCCAATTTGGAAACTACCCTTATAAAATGTAATAAGGCAACTCCAATTTTATCCTATGGTGGAGACAGGCCTTTAGGTAGTGAACAATGAATTTAAGTTTTTCACTACCAGGGCATGTAAAACTTAAAAGTACATGTCCTGCTTTTTAAATACATTTCACCCTGCCCTCTGGGCCGTCCAGGGCCTACCTCAGGGGTGTCTTATATGTATTAAAAAGGAAGGTTTGGGCCTAATAACGGGTGTAGTTTGTCAGGTTGAAATGGCAGTTAAAACTGCACACACAGGCTCTGCAATGGCAGACCTCAGACATGTTTAAAGGGCTACTTAAGTGGGTGGTACAATCAGTGCTGCAGGCCTAATAGTAGCACTTAATCTGCAGGCCCTTGGTACATGTTTTTACTAGTGACTTACACGTAAATTAAAAATTCCAGTTGGGGATGAGCCAATATTACCATGTTTAGAGGAGAGAGCACAAATACTTTACCACTGGTTAGCAGTGGTAAAGTATGCAGAGTCCTAATGGCAGAAAAACGAGGTCAGAACAAGTGGAGGAGGAAGGTCAAAAGTTGGGGGAAGATCACCCTAAGGCTGACAGGTCTAACACCCCCATTTACTAGCACAGATGTTCACAGATGTTTGTCTGGAGCTCAGTTCCCAAAAATGTAGCAAGGCACTTGATCCCAATTTTTGTCCCATTGTATTTCATTTTAAACGGCCCTAATATTTGACTTCTCCACTATCATATTTGATTAACCACATATCAAAGTCTGGAGCAGACACCTATTATTTAATTCAGGTGGCAATT
The DNA here is from genome assembly GCA_963921515.1 of Calotriton arnoldi. Taxonomy (NCBI): domain Eukaryota; kingdom Metazoa; phylum Chordata; class Amphibia; order Caudata; family Salamandridae; genus Calotriton; species Calotriton arnoldi. The sequence continues at coordinate 856,628 of CAWUFW010006948.1, read as the reverse complement.
ATCCCAATCTTTAGAATAGGGATTATGATACTTCCCTTACAGATGGAATCAATACCCTCTAATGGAAAGCCCAGAGTATAAAAATTCAGGAAGTGCAAGATGCTGAAGTGGCAACAGCTGAATGTCATGTCTGATTTAGAAATTCTAAAAGCACCATTGAGCAGGAATTGACACTTGTGTTGCTTATTACCAAATATGTACATCAAAAAGGGACATCTGTATTTGGCCTTTTTCATACATTTAGGCTGCTTTTGACAACACTGATGGTTTACTAGTAAGAGATCCGCTTGTACCAAGTGAAAATGCCTCCTTACTTGATTAATGCAATTTTTGATTTACTCATAAATACTCTTGCATGGGTAAAACGTGATCTCTTTGGTCAAAGTACAGCAGCAGTTCACCAAGCATGGGCCTTAATTCTCCCAATATTTAAAATATTTACTAACTATCCTACACCAGCTATCGTTTCTGTGTCTTCTGATGTGCCCTGCCCTAAAGGCGTGCCATGGTGTCCATGTTATACTCGGATGAGACTGGGCTAATAGCTAACTTATAACTAACTTTCCAAAGGTCTTCTCTTGCATTTGAGTTCTACTGGTACTGCAATCAGCTAGACATGGTTGCTGGTAAATGCAACATAGTTTCCATAGGGCTGAATAAAATATCATGCAGAGACAGTGTCACCTAAATGAGGGAAAAGTAGCCTGAGTGGAAAAATCTGACCATGTGGGACTGTGCTATTTCAATAATCCCAAAAAGTAACTTGATTTTAAGAAAACATGCCTCACATGCTTTGCCAGCCCCTCTCAAAACACAAAATGCAAAAAAATGAATCAAGTGCACTGCCTGGGGCAGAATTGTGAGGATCTACATTTCCTAAGATTGCTGCAAAATTATTTTTAAAGGAAGCTACGCAATCTGGTCCTTGTATGAAACTCATGCAGTAGTCACTAAACCCTGAATCTTTTGTTCTCGTATCTGCTGCTGCCAATTTTCACAACAGACTTCCCGGTGTTTTGAAAAATGAGACATCCCTGTGTCGGCATTGGTTCTTGTTTATTCACAACACCTTACCCACTCTTCAGTTTTAAGAATCCCAGTCAGATCCTAACAATATAACCTAAAACTCACAAGGTGGTGCACATGCCTGATTCGGGCGGTAGTTGTGATTGATGATTGTAACAAAATGTTGGCTACACCCATGTCCTACCATATCCGCAATACAAATGTCCCAACACCTCCCGGGGGGGGGGGTGAGTTCACCCCACTCCTCCCCGCCTTTACCCGCATGCGACCCTCTCCCATAAAGTCATTCCTGTGACAACAAAACATGGTGTATAAAAGGCTGCAGTTTATTCAACACATGGATTACACATTTCACAACTTATTGGTTGGTCATTCATAACATCCATGTCGATTTCACGCCCCGCATTATTTCCATGCCTGACGTTGTCCTTTTGTCAGCACTACTTTTGTACGAGGTGCCCCTTACGCAAAGCCCCTTTTGAACCCCCGGCCGCTTTACTTTCCTGGCCCTGATTGGCCACTACTCCTTGTTTCTGGGGCGCCCAATCCGGTGCGCCCCGACTTTTTGCGGGCTTGGGGTTAGGTTCCCGCCCCCGGGGGTGTTTCTTACGGGCCCCTAATGGGTCCGGCTTCGCCTTCCCGGCCCGTGGCCCAAGCAATGGATAGTTATGTTTCCTGTAGGTGAAATTGAGGTGGGGAACTCCCCCCCCACCCACTAAAAAAACGTGCAAATGAATGGTCAAGGCGTTATGTTTAGGTTTTCAACTGTAAGGGGTAAAGAGAGGCTAGACACAAGATATATGATAGTTATCCACAAATTTATGTCATGACTGGGACTAATACATAGAAAAAGAGAGTGCCTTTATGATAAAAATGTACACATGACTGGAGAAGATTGTTTTTCTTACAAAATGTATTTTTATTATTTATTCTTATATCATATTTTTTTCTCTCCTTTTTTTCCTTTCTTTTATGTTTTGATATTTTCAATAATCATTATTTCACATATATAGTGTAATTAATACAAAGTCACTAATATATACAAAACATATACATCAACATAAGCACATATGTACAAAAAACAAATACATTAAATTATAACAGAAGCGACAACTGACACTACTATACAAAAAATTAAAATGTGAGAAAGAGTTGATATACTGGTGAACAATTCAGAGGCTGGCGGTCGATGGAAACACGACGCGCGTTTCGGCGTGTAAGCCTTCGTCAGGGGAACCGTCTCAACTTTCTCTATAACAAAGTGTAGAATAGACACAATATAAAACATACAAAAGCACTCTGAGCCTGAGACAAAGGTCTTGATATAAGTGTGAGCAATGCATGCTTCATGAGTATAATATCTGTGCCAATGTTTGCAGAAGAACACACAACCATATAAACTGATGCAAAGTATAGGTGGGTGTTGGAGCACACAGTGCTAAACATACAGTGTGGTTATAATGTGTGGCTACCACCCAAAGAGAAGAGAAGAAGACATAAACCTTATGTCTCCATGGAAAAGATAAAGTTACCCGTGTGGAGAGATGATACACAGAAGAGACGCATTGAGGGGAAGTGCTTTGGATTTCTACTGTGGATTAGTAGAAGGGGTCCTAATTAAAATAACTGTCTTTTATGGTTGAACAACTATTTACATAGAGTGTCTCAATGTTGTTAGTAATTAAAAAATGCTACCATAAAGGTAGTGTATATACCTATATTCCGTAACAGGAACACTGGTCATCGATTGAGAGCACCAAGTTTATGAATCTTTAAATGTGAGGTCACTACACGGGATCTGTTCTTCTATAAGGATGCATAAGAAAGAAGAGGGATGCTAGTTGTTCCGTCCCAATACTTAGAGAAATATTGGTCTTACAACAAATGTAAGATATAAATGAAAAAATGTACCTTGTTAAAGGAGACAACTAGGTGTCCAATATGGGTATTGGATTAGATTATATGTCATAAGGGATTACCAATCTGTAAAGACAAATAGATGTTATCTATGTTTAATCAATAGTTTGTTATTTGAACATAAGAAAGAGGACTTTATGCCTCTCCTATTTGTATATTTAGGTTAATTCAGAGGGTGATTGTATTCAAGCTTATGGTGGAGGGAAGGTGTAGAGCACATGGGCCTTATATTTAAAATGTAATACTTACACTAGATATTGTTAGTGATGTCATCCCTGAATAGAAATTGGTTAAAACATGGATGCTAGTCTCAAGAGCAAGGGTGGCTGACGTGAGTAGCTGCAGAAAGTAAAATGTATGAACAATTTTTTAGTGGCATATCAATGCATGATGACCTATCTCTTCATGGTCTAGTATTATGTCTAATGTTACTTACTTATAGGCTGAACGTGGTGAGATCACCGTCAATAAGTGTTTTTAGGCAAGCGTAGTTGGATACTGTACCCATTCAATGGATGGTATCTGAAAATATAAGTACATACATATATATATATATATATTTATATATATATATATATATATATTATCTACTGGCGGTCGCCAGTAGATAGTTATAGTTAGGACCTATTTTCCATAGGAAATCCGCAACATTCTATTTGAAATAACGTTGGCGCCGATTGACGAATCTTTGCGAAAGTTTCCAACTTGTTGGGGCGCTCCGGTCCGCTCCTATCCTGAAAGTCTCAGGGTGATTCGTCAAGCGGGGGCCGAGAAAAAAGGGGGGTCCCAAAACACGTTTTCCCCATTCATTTTTCCATAGGAACCTTTAGTCGCAGCTACAGCCCGAACTGCTGAACGGAATTACACCAAATTTGGCAAAGAGGTAGCCCTTGGTTCAGTGTCGTGCCTTTTGCTTAAATGGTGTATATCCGTTCAGTAGTTTCTGAGAAAATCACAAATAAAATCACATATATATCTATGGCCGAGTAGGGTCCGCGTACCCTCCCGATCACGAGCTGCATGCTAATTGGCTGTCAAGTGGCTGTCAACACTCCAAATCAGGAAGTGTTGGCAGTCATTTTGTCCCTCGGTAGAACCGAGGGACAGAAACAAGTGCGCAAAGCGCAAAAGGGGGCAGGGTAGAAACACCCTGACCCCCTAGGTCTGCTTAGGGGGTCCCACAAGGACCGCTGGGCAGAAAAAGCATTTTTTTTAAATCGGCGGGATGCGCTTAGGGTGCGCGGATCCCGCCGAGGAAAAAAAAGAAACAAGTGCGCAAAACGCACAAAGGGGGCAGGGTAGAAACACCCTTACCCCCTAGGTCTGCTCAGGGGTCCCACAAGGACCCCTGGGCAGAAAAAAGCATTTTTAAGGAAAACAAATCGGCGGGATGCGCTTAGGGTGCGCGAATCCCGCCGAAAAATCGAAGCGCGGTCTCCCGCGCTCGATGTATTTTGCCCCCGGGTGGGCCAAGTCCCGGGGGCATGCGGGGGTGGGTTTATATTTAATTTTGGGGGCCTCGAAGGCCCCCAAGCCTCGGGGACCGCCACCCCCGGGGCTTTAAAAATAATGGTGCGGGAGGGCTCTTGGCCCTCCCGCAGCCCCGGGGACCGCCACCCCCGGGGCTTCTTTTTTATTTTTTTAAAAATTACCTGCGTGGGGGGGCTCAGGCCCCCCACATGCCCCGGGGACCGCCACCTCCCCGGGGCACTAAAAATTTCAATATGGGGGTCCATTACGGACCCCCAGAGCCCCGGGGACCACCACCTCCCCGGGGCTTTGTCGATGGAGGGAGGGGGGCCACGCGGCCCCCCTCCTGGAGCCTGTAATGGCCCTGGGGACCGCCACCCCCAGGGCCGGCTCCTGCAGTGTCCCGGGTGCCTACCCCTGGGACACTGTAGTTTGCAATGACAGGACGGGAGCCTCGCGGCTCCCGTCCTGTCATAGCAAACTGCTTTGGATATGAAGCGAGAGCAGGAAACCTGCTCTCGCCTCCAATATCCAAGCAAATTGCTTTCCACATGGGGAGCTGCATGTTAGCAGCTCCCCATGTGGAAAGCAATGCCGGCTCCCGCAGGAGGCGGGGAGCCGGCAGGGTCCGTGGGGAGTTGGGGTCCCCCACGGACCCCAAAGGATAGGGCCAGCCCCGGGGGATGGGGTCCCCGGGGCAAGTAGTCGCTCGGGAGGGGGCCACGTGGCCCCCTCCCCAAAAATAATTTAAAAAAATAAAAAATAAAGGCCTGCCCCGGGGGATGGGGTCCCCGGGCAAAGAGAGGCCTGAGGAGGGGGCCACGCAGCCCCCTCCATAAAAATGTATTTAAAAGTGTGGCCATGCCCCGGGGGATGGGGTCCCCGGGGCCGGATCTCGTTTAATTTAAAAAAAAAAAAAAGGGGTAAGGCCCTGGGGGATGGGGTCCCCAGGGCCCAAAAATAGGAAAAGGAAGGGGGCCACACAGCCCCCTTCAAGAAAAAAAAAAAAAAACGATCGGGCCGCAGGCCCCGCCTCTTCCTTTACCACTCTGCAAACGCGCCCCTGGCGCGTTTGCAGATGGGGAACGACTCCCTAATTACTGGGGGTCCCTGGGGTCAACTAGCCCACCAGGAACCTCCAGTATGCGCTAGGGGGCTGCGTTGCAGAGAGGTGTACAGAGGCCACGCCCCTTTTTACACCTCTCTGCAACGCAGCTCTGTGGCGCTTTGGAGGTACATGGTGGGCTACTTGGACTCCAGGGACCCTCAGGATTCAAGGGGACTTAATCCCCAACTTAAAATGCGCCACGGGGCGCGTTTGCACAGTGGTGAAGGAGGGGGCGGGGCTTCAGGTGACATGTGTGCAAACAGGCCCCGTGGCGTGTTTTAAGATGGGGAATTAAATCCTCTTCAATCTTGAGGGTCCCTGGGGGCCAACTAGCCCACCAGGTACCTCCAGTAAGCGCCACGGAGCTGCGTTGCAGAGTGTTGTAAAAAGGGGCGTAGCCTCTGAACACCTCTCTGCAATGCAGCTCTCTGGCGCATACTGGAGGTACATGGTGGGCTAGTTGGCCCCTAGGGACCCTCGGGATTGAGGAGGAATTAATTCTCCAACTTAAAACGCGCCACAGGGCGTGTTTGCAGACATGTATCCTCAGGCCCCACCCCCTTTATTCACCATTGTGCAAATATTCCTCTAAAATCAGCCGAACTACGAATTCCGATTTACTCACCTATTATCAGGAGAGACCTCAGTGCTGCATCTTTGAACCCAGTACTGATCCTGAAAAGTAATTTTAACCGTACTTACCAGTAACTTGAATTTCCTTCCATAGGATATCATTGCCTGGTTTTTGCTGAAAAAGTTTCTGTGTGTCGATTTTTGAAACTTACAAATATTCCTCTAAAATAAGCAGAACTACGAATTCAGATTTACTCACCTGTTATCAGGAGAGACCTCAGTGCTGCATCTTTGCGCCCAGTACCGATCCTGAAAAGTAATTCTAACCGTACTTACCAGTAACTTGAATTTCCTTCCATAGGCTAACATTGACTGGTTTCACTTGGAAATTCTTCGAAGTGTGGAGTTTTGGAACTTTATAATATTCCTCTAAAATCAGCCGAACTACGAATTCCGATTTACTCACCTGTTATCAGGAGAGAACCCAGTGCTGCATCTTTTAGCCCAGCACTGACCCTGAAAAGTAATTCTAACCGTACTTACCAGTAACTTGAATTTCCTTCCATAGGAATCCATTGTCTGGTTTTCAGCAGAAAAGTTTGTGTCGATTTTCACAAACTACAAATATTCCTTAAAAATCGCCTGTGTGACTTAAACGCATTCTTTCAACTGTTTACAGGAGATGCACCAGTGCTGGATCCAGGATCCACCACTGAGTAAGAAAAAGTAACGATAACACTACTTACCTGCTAAGTGAATTTCCTCCCATAGGATAACATTGGTGATTCTATGTGAAAAAGTTTCTAAGTGTCAACTTTTAAAATACAATAATATTCCTTAAAAATCACTACTGTAACCAAAACGCTTTTACTCAACTGTTTACAGGAGATGTCCCAGGACTGAATCTAGGAAAAGTAATCCATAAAGTAACTAATTGCATTTAACTAGAAATTCACATTGAGCTCAATGTTGCATTGTTTTTTAAATTGTGTTGCCCATTGCAACAACTGTAACTACTGTACTTAAAAGTCTATTGCCTATTTGCAAAGTATTTAAACTAAAGTAATTCATTCTGAGAAAGTATATTTTGTAATGTAATGTATAATGTAATTACAATGTAATTTAAAAAATAAAATATCTAAAAATAAATAGTTTAAAAAAATGTTGTAAATCAGTATCAAAAAAATAAATATAACAATTAATACATTTAAAAATTGTCATTTACAAAACCTTTGAAATTCACTGAAAAAACCATAGGTTTCAGACACGTTATAGTTAGGAATTAGCATTTAAAAAACCTTTGAAATTCACTGAAAAAACCATAGGTTTCAGACACGTTATAGTTAGGAATTAGCATTTAAAAAACCTTTGAAATTCACTGAAAAAACCATAGGTTTCAGGCACGTTATAGTTAGAAATTAGCATTTAAAAAACCTTAGAAATTCACTGAAAAAACCATAGGTTTTAGGGACAGTTATAGTTAGTTGGACATTGCACTCGTACAAAACCCGTGAAATTCCCCCGTTATAGTTAGTTCAGGTAACTATAACTCGCGCCCCCGCAATGCACTGCTGATGACGTCACATATTACATCACTCATGACCTGGTCAGTGACATCACTGATGACATCTCAAATGACATCACTGATGACATCACTGATGACATCATCCATAAGATAATTTGATGCATCTTCTCACACCCTAATATAACTTTTGATACACCCATTGTAAATTACAGACTGCCATTGTCAAAACCATAGACACTCCAACACCAATTACTATATACACACTCACTGATTCTTAGGTCTACACACACACATCTACTCACTCACCCGTACAATCACTCATACTTATAGTCACTCAGTACAGGACTATTATATGCACTCATGCACCTATATAAACACTCACACACCGCCACTCATCCATAGAAGTACTCAGACACCTAGTCAGTCATGCAAAAAATTAAGCACACACCCATTTACTCACCTATACAGTTATACACACACCAGCTCACTTACTCATACAAATACTAGCACATTCTTACCCTCTTATACAATCTCTGATACAAGCACACACTCATCCATACAGTCACTCTCACAATCACACACTCTCGCTTATAGCTATTTATATACTCCAGCACACATATATACTGCCTTTCACATATGTAGTTACTCACACATGTACCACTGGGACATACATTCACTCACTAACACACTCTTACACACACTTACCCACCCATACAGTCTATCACAGATGCACTCTTGAAACCATCCACCCAGTGAATCACCCACTCACACATCTATGCACAGAGTTGCACACACCCCATCCACACAAACACTCAGGCACACATACAGATACTCAGACAACCAATCAATAACTCATATAGACACTCATGTAGCTATTCACATACCCATGCAGCCACTTACACAGCAACAGACAGATGGATACAGACATTCACCCAGTTTAGTCACTAACCCATGCATTCAGTAAGATACGTTTAATCACTCACTTATAGAGTTAGTCACGCACCTACTAAATCATCCTTTCAGACACTTATACACCCACTCATTCTTCAATACGCATTTCCCTATATATATTAAACATATTTAAACTTTACAGAAACACACAGTCACTGGATGATGTCATCAGTGATGTCATTTGAGATGTCATCAGTGATGTCACTGACCATGTCATGAGTGATGTAATATGTGATGTCATCAGCAGTGCATTGCGGGGCGCGAGTTATAGTTACCTGAACTAACTATAACGGGGAATTTCACGGGTTTTGTACGAGTGCAATGTCCAACTAACTATAACTGTCCCTAAAACCTATGGTTTTTTCAGTGAATTTCTAAGGTTTTTAAATTGCTAATTTCTAACTATAACGTGCCTGAAACCTATGGTTTTTTCAGTGAATATATATATATATATATATATATATATATATATATATATATATATATATATATATATATCCCCCTAGAGTCTCGTGTAATCACAAATTGTGAGGAATAATAATATATTTACTTGTTTGGAGTGGCAGCGGGTCATAATTCTACATATCAGAAGTTGTTACCGACTATGTTTATGAGGGACATATAGTTGCGGTGTGGGAGAATCTAATGGTTATATATTGATGCCGATAATTATGTAGCGCTCCATTACGAGTAAACGGAAAGATACAGAAACCATCTGTTGGTTTAACGAGGTGAAGGCAGCTGATTTTATTATAATAAGTTTAAACCAATATATGTGCAAATCTCTCGAGCCTGCCTGGCTGCCAGAACAGAAAGATAAAAGCTAATCTCTCTCAGTCAATGGGAGGGGAGTCAACCCTGCGTATATTGCCTCAGTATGTAGTCAGAGCGCTTGGCCTAAGCATAGGGGTTGCCGTACACTTACCACAATCTCTGGCGAAATCCGGCACGAATGGAATCCTCTGGATGAAAGAAAGGGGTTTACCGCAGGGGCTTCTTTCTTTTAAGGTGACTATTACGAGCCTAAGTGGCGTCTGACATCATCGAATCGTACCTGCACTGGGCGTGAACGCTGCAATGCTAGTAAGACCGCATGGGGATAGAGAGAGGACTGAACAGCGGCGTCCATCTTGTAGTGGATAGGCAGTGCTTGTATAGCCTAAAAAAATAAGTGTAAAAACTGTGGCCATTAATATGTACATATAGGCTGTAAGCAGATATAGCCTGTTGGAAATATGAGTATTTATATAAAAAAACATTATTTTAAAGACAAGGTGAAAATGCTCTTCTGTATAGTTATGCAGAAAGAAGGTGATCCATAATGGATCGTGTATTTTAAAAGAGGGCTAAGCATGAGATGTTATTCTGAATTCTTACTAGATGGGCAATACTTTACTGATTAAACCTAATCACTTGCTCCCATGGTATTTCTTGGTTGAGTCCTTTCTTAAAGGTATCTAGAGTAAATATCCAATATACCTCGTGTTTTTTCCTTATGGGTTCACTGCTCTGATTCTGTTTGGGGGAAATTTTTTCAAGAATGGACCACTTAATATCTTCTTCAGTGTCATTGAATGTTACGTAGTGTTCCACTACAGGTGCTGACATTTTCTTTCTGCGGATCGCTGAGCGGTGCTCAGTTAGACGTATGTTAAGGCTACGTACCGTTTCACCTACATACCCTAAACCGCACGGGCAGAGTAGAAGGTAAATTATATTTTTAGTTTTGCAGTTTGTCATGTTTTTCAACTTGATAGTCTGGCCATTCAGTTGTATGGTATCACTTTCTAATGCCAGCGGACAGACCTTGCAAGTACCGCATTTAAAGTTTCCTACCACTGGTGTTGTCCCAACAATACTTCTCTGTATTGGTTGTTTTATTTGGGGCATCCGTGATCTCACTACCAGATCTTTAAGATTTTTGTTTTTGCAGTAGGCAAATAGGGGCTTGGGTATTTTTCTTGTGTGTCTTTGTTGACATTCAGAATGTGCCAGTTTGAAGAAATTATTTGTCTTATTTGTGCATTCAACATGGAATGTCTGGTGACAAATACTAATGCTGAAGAGCTTTGTTTGTTGTTATTGGTGAGTAGGTGCTGTCTGTCATAAAATCTAGCTCTCTTGTATGAATCTTTCACTAGTTTACGTGGGTACCCTCGTGCTAGGAATTTTTCTTTCATGACTAAGGCTTTCAAATCAAAGTCGGTAATGGGTCCGGCTTCGCCTTCCCGGCCCGTGGCCCAAGCAATGGATAGTTATGTTTCCTGGTGAAATTGAGGTGGGGAACTCCCCCCCCCCCCCACCCACCAAAAAAACGTGCAAATGAATGGTCAAGGCGTTATGTTTAGGTATTCAACTGTGCCTCTGGCTTGAAATACTGCAGATAGGATATACGTCACGGGCAAACTCTAAATGAAGCCATGAATGTTTTCAGTGTCTCTACGAGCCCGTGACACGCACTACAGATCTCCGTTTACTTTGCAAATGTCCGTCTACTGATCTATGAACACGGAACATGGATGCCAGGAAGTGAAATATATAAGTCTGTAAAACTGACTTGGATAATTGTATGGTTTCCTGGTTACCCTTCCGTGAACTATTCTTTTCCTTGCTCTTCAAAGAAAAAATCCTGGTTGCAGAAAGGCCTGTGCAGCACGTGTTCTGCCTTTCAGCCTAATGCTACGTAAGACGGCAGCCACCAGACACCAGGCCTGCATGAACCACTGAAAAAATACCAGCTGGTCTTTGCTTCGACGCCCAAAGCAAACACTGAAAACCACGTGCAGGTGCTTCCTTCACTCTGTTTATTGTGACCTGTCACAAGTCTCTAAATCACGATTCCAACCCAGTCGATTTACATATAAAATCCTGAACAGTCTCGGTGACCAACTCTTGCAATTTGGTTTATCCTGCGTTTTTCTGATCTTTACATGACTGGGAACTGTGCAAATCTGATTTACTTTACAGTGATATAGCACCATTGCCATATACGTTCAAGCCATGCCTTGAATGTACACATTTTTTATGAGTCGAAAATATTCTAAAACCTTCAATTTGAATCACTTGTTGAGCCTATTTGTTTAACTTTTTTATACTTTTTTATACGATCTTGGATTGCCGCACTGGGCAGTATATTTAAGCATTATTACACACTGTTGAAGGCAGTAATTACAACTTTTTTGCAGAAGTTGCAAACTGCTGTAAGTAGCCCTAACAGCACCGGGATTATGATCATCCTTCCCTAATCTCACCAAGCACAGGCTGAGCCAATCTCAACATGCTATAGAAGGTGCTAATAACAGACAATACAGAGGCCGGTGTCACCCGTCCCCAGCTGCAAAATGTCTTTCTTTCACACTTTCACTGAACTTAGAATGGGGACAAACAATTTTAGTCAATGCCCACATTCACAATCTTCTGACTGCCTGAGTCATTTTCAGCTATTCAGAAAGGATGGTATTTCTAATACTGAATTCATGACAATACGGATAATGTGACTGACTTGTGATCGATGTTGCTTTAATTAGAGAAACATCTGAACTTACAACAAACAGAGCTTTTGCCCCATCCCCTTACAGAATTAACTTGCTTAGAAGTGCAGCTATTACAAACATAACTGAAATGTCCCCAAAACCCTAACAACAATACAATCACTGTGAACTAAATGCCCATAACCAGACCAACTCCCACAGAACCTGATAGTCACAGTTCTGACTTAGGGCCTTATTACGAGTTTGGCGGTCCCGTGGACTGCCGTATCGGTGGTGGTGGTCCAAGTGTGGCGGTCCGAGCGCCGTATTACGAGTTGAGCGGATCTGCTTTGTGAAGACCGTCGCTGGACTGCCAAGACCGCCAGCAGATCGCCAGCAGACCACCAGCTGAACGCCGACCGCCAGGCTTGCGGTCGGGGAAAGGCAGCCGCCATAGGGCGGTAGAGGGGAGCTGCGCCGCTATCCATATTACGAGTTGCCTGATCCACAAGCGGACTGCGGAGGTCCGACCGCCTACTTTAAGGTGGCGATGAAGGATTTGGGGTGCATACTCACCCCTTTCTTCTTCTTCCAGGCAGATTCCGACGTGGATCCCTTTCTCCAGGCCCCCCCCCTTCACAGCAGCATCTTCACCCAGAGGATTACGATCATGTGTGCTGCGATATACAGGTGAGTCTTTTCTGTACCATATACCCATTGCCAGGACTGCCCAGATATGGGCTGAACACTGGTAATGGGTCTATGGTATTTTTCCCGCATATTTCAGACATATGTGTGCATCCAATACATATGCAGACGAAATGCACACACAGGCATCGATATATTTGTAAAAAATTCTCACCCCCGCTGCAAGAGCCCCACCTCCACAACACCAGCCTTGTGGTCAACTCCTAATACAGCGGTTTTTGGACCGCCAGTGCCGTGAGCTGCCTCTGGGGACAGTTGCGGTCCTACAGTGGTCGGACCTCCAAACTCGTAATAAGGCCCTTAGTCTCTGACAGACCCTATTTTGATAGTGTTCGCATCACCCAGGGTGAGTCAGTAGCACTGCTCAGTGGTGATACATTACTTGAACAAAACAGTCCTCAATATATTTTTGAAGGTCAAACGTAAGGAAGACTGTCGCATGGAGAGAATCCCATATGGTTGGATACTGAACAGACAAGGATTGTCCAATGTTAATGGAGCTACAATACATTCCTTTACCATTAAAAGCACAAAGATTTCAGTGAAGAGTTAAAGAATAGTAGGCGCAAAGAGCCCTTCAAACTCCTTTGGAATCTTGGCATTCGCTGGATACAAAGGAGAATCTGTAACTTGAGTGCATTTGAAAAGGGTCTAAATGTTTGCAAAGAAGCTGCTGGTGAGGGTGAACCGACCACATTTCCATCTCCTAAGGGTCACCAGAGATCGCACCTGCATCCCTGGCTTGTCCTTTGCGAACCCTGGCATTGCATTTGTGACCCCTGGCATCTGAGTTGGCAAAAGAGGTGCCAAGAACACAGGCAGCTCCATACTCCTTATTTTCTGTCAATTTTTATTTACACTAATAAAGAATAATATTCAATTACAATGTTAGAGTAATACAAAATGGAGCACAATTGCAGAAACACAAGACCTTTAGTTGCTGCTGAAATAAGTAAAAAACTGCTTTTAAATGTATGTTGTGTGCATTCTTGCAGGTGAGAGTGCGTTTATGTTAGAAAGAGCATGTATATGTGTGAGAATGGGTGACTGTGTAAGCATATGTGCGTGTGTGTGAAAGTGAGTGAGAGTCGTTGACAGGTAATGAGTGAGAATGTGTGAGACAGTGGGAACTTTGCTAAAATGTGATGTGTAGGTGTTTGCTTTCTGTCAAGCATAGGCTTTGCACTGGAAGGGGACCATTCCATTACAAAATCTATGCATTAATACTTTTCCCACTTTGCATGAATGCGGAGTGCAACTGAGAATGTGGTAGGCTTGTGAGTCTATAGTTGGCCCTGGAATACTGAAGGCAATTCTTATATTTTAGAGTCACCCATTGCAAAATACTGGCAGTAGCATATTTTAGGCAATTCTTAGCATGACAGACACCTGTCACAAAATACTGGCTAACTGGAGGCATTTCTTGGCATAATGGGCACCCATGGTAAAATGAGGGAACTGGTATACAAGAGGTAATTCTTGGTATATGGGGCACCCATGGAAAAATGCTGGCATACTTAAGGAAATTATTGCCATGGGGTGCTAATGTCAAAAATCTGGTACTATCACATCAGAGGTAATTCTTGCTATAAAGGAGAAAAACCTGAGATATGGAAAGATATGACAAAATTCTGGCTCTAACATACAGAGGCAGGTTTTGAAATAAGGGTATCCTTTGCTATGTCGACGGCATAAATGAAAAGATTCTGGCACTGGCATAATGGGGGTACCCATGGCATATAGGGACAATCAAGACAAAAAGCTGTCCCTGGCACAATGAAGGTAATTGTTGACATATGGCGCAAACATAGCACATTTTTAACCATCATGTTGTATTGGTGTGGTACACCAGGAAAGGATTTGAACATGTAAAGTGTGCCCTTTCAGATCATATGTCTTTAGCAAATTTAAGTTAAAACTGTGTTTTAAAATGCACTATTAGACCCCATTGTTATCAACTTTTTTTCCCAGCAAATAAACCCTCTAGAAGAGGTCTGGCTTTCTTGCTTGCTTCACTCACTACAGTTCAGGGAAAGTATTACACCCCATAACGTTCAAAGATCAAGTCAGCACCATAACAGAGGTGGTTTCTAAATCAGACATTTGTTTGTTTTTTATTTTTAAAATATTCTTGCAATTATTATAAAACATTGTGATGTCAATTATTGTCATGTCACCAGGGATAAAGTCATGTAACATGATTTTCTGGAAAAAATCAGGGTTAAGGGCCATATGATGTCACTTCCTATGATGTCATTAAGCTCAATGTCACTTGTACCATGCCTGTCATGTTGGTGAGTTGATATCCATGACCAGCCATGCTCTACAGTAGTAGAACAAATAGGAAATCCAGATTCCCATACTAGTGGTCCACTCAATGTATCTGAAGGGAGGATAGTTGTTTGTCAGTAGCGGCCATCTGAGGCCTTATTTATTTTATCTATGAAAAAGAGATAACATTGTTCCAGACATTTTGTGAAGCTCTGGTTCCTGAAGTGTTAAGTAAAGGAGTGACTAAATTAAACAATCCAAATAAGTGATCTTTTTCTATAGTTTCAACCCATTGCATTTGTGAGGCCGAAATGGCTTTCTTATATTTGCTTTGACAGTCACGTTATTTTGTGTTGAAAGAGCTTGCATTTTCTCCACTGTGTTTGTGCTCGCAGAATTCTTTGTTTCGTTTTCTATAAATCATGATTAAAAGAGACAGCATCATATGACTCAACCTTAGATTGTGCTAAGTATGCATGATTGCTCATAATTTACCCCTTAGCATTTTTAAAAACATGAAAGCTTCCGGACAAGAAAAAAATCCTTACCGTCAAATATTGTGGCAAAGCATTAGAGGGGCAATGTAAGCTGAGCGTTTTGAACATGTGGTTAAGCTTTGTTTAATGGAGGGGTATTTTTTTCTTAAGAGCAGTGAAGACTTGTGTCTCTCCCACTCAGGACAGGCCACCTTTGCAGAGGAATAGAGCACACACCTACTGTCACAAGAAGCGCGTGGCCACTGTCTCCCTAAGCGCACAAACAGGGCAACATGGTAGTTGTGACTAACTCAGATCTTGTGGATTTGAGGTACAGCAGGATTGACATGTTTACTAGAACATGTTGCAGAAACTTTCACTTGTACATCCAGTTCCTCAATAACAGCAGCCAAAGACGTTTTAAGGCATGGGCAAAGTGGGCTCTGGCCCAGGGCCCCAGGCTTTCAGGGGGCCCCTTGATTGAGCCAGCTCTGTTCTGCAGAGAGTCTTGCCCTGATGACCTTGAATAATTCATAAACAGGTCGTTTTAAATACAGTTGTCCTTTAATTTATTTTTATAGTGGGTGTGAGAAGTTGGCCTGGTAGATGATGTCCACTAATTAAAGTGGGCACCTTGCACCAGTCCAAACAACCCTTATGGTGATTTAAGAGGTCAAAGATAACCTTAGAAAGCTATCCAAATGGTAGCTGTGGAGAGCAGCCTTCAGGCTTAGTCTTGAAGGAATGTTAAGCAGCTTGTTTTACCAGAATGCAACCTTATTGTATTGGTTAAATGAAAGGAGAACCACACAGTAGTTATAAAAATATGTATTTATTATTATAACACACCTTAAATACCTCACAGTATCTGCTACACGCAGATAAACACAAAGCACAGAATACTGTAGCACAGAAATTGACGTAAGTAGCACTATTACACAGTGGGCTTCCGGGGGAGACCAAACCATATACTAAAATAGTGGCAAAGAACCACGACTCGAGTCAAGACAGTGTCTAGAGGATGTAGAATCGCTGGGACTCCAAGGAACCACCCAAGGTGAGTAACAGGGACCCCACGGAGGACGGGTGCAGTGTGGAAACATGACCTCGTGCTACGTACAATTCAATGGGAGAGTAGCAGTTGCAATTTTAAAGTTTAAGGACCCTTCCCAGTGGATTACGAGGAAACCCTTTGGAACATAGAAGGTTGGAGAGCCACCCCACCCGTGGATACCGAAGTACCGGAGTTACCTATCCCAAGGAAGCCGGGTGCATAGGGCTGAAGTGGCGTCGGAAACCGCTGTTGTTCTCAATGGGAGTCTTCAAAGAAATGCCACTGCTGGAAAGAATAAAAGGTGTCCGGTGGAACCCACAGGTGGATTCTTGATGGAAGGAACATGAAAGCAGAGGGGACAGAGTCTGGGTCACTCAGGAGTGACCAGGGGCTCGGTAGACGAATGCCCAGCGATGTCGGGTGCTTCAGGTGTGAAGATGGAGACCTTGACTCTACAGCTGCAGGGACCAGGAGATGTCGAGGATGACCAGGAGCTGGATACGAGCTGTCCCACAAAGTATGTCGAGTGCTGAGGGGTCGGTGTCCGGCGGGGGCACCAACAAGCCTAGGCAGCGGCAACCAATGAAGAAGGTCAAAGAAGGTTACGGTCTGGCCCAGCAAGGACCAGGGGACTCACCACAGCAAGGAGAGTCAGGGCAAGCCTGGAGCAACCAGGGGAGCCCAAGAAAAGCAGTGTTGTCCCTCAAGTGGACCCACAGGCTGGAGGCACAGGAGTCGCGAGGGGACCTCTAGCTTGGCTCAGCAGCAGGAGGGCAGAAATGTGTCTCTGGTCGGCAGCAACCCTTTTGGGCTGCCCGGGACTAGAAGGCTGTTACCGGGAACACCAGGTTCCTCACAAAGCTCGTTTCTGAGGGGTGGAATCATACCGGTGTGGGGGGTATGATTCCACAATGTTTGACACCAAACACGATAGGGTTACTTTCTGCCGTTTTAGAGTTGGTCATCACGCGGTCGCATAATGCCACTCTATATGTCGTAAATGGCTGTAGCACTAACAACCTGGGAGAATGGACTCCGTAGGCTGCAGGGGTGTCTTGCTCATGCAGTGGCACCCTCTCACTTAGAACCAAGCACCCTGCTTTCAGGATTGTCAAGGCCTGCTATAGGGGGGACTTATAGGTTTTAAGTCTAGTGACCCTTAGATATAGTAAACCTATATCTTAAGTAAGTGGTGCATGCACCAACGTACACAGGCTGCAATGGCAGGCCTGTAGATCCATTTTGCATGGCCTCTCATGGGTGGCATAATACATGCTTCAGCCCATGGGAGGCCTCTGGGAAACCTATGCCCTGGGTACATGTGTACCATATACTAGGGACTGACAAGGGTACCCCAGAATCCAATCTGGAGTGTACCTAAGTATATAACACAACCAATTTAGGGAGATAGCAGATAGACTGGGGTCCTTATTAGCAGGATCCCAGTCAGACTAGTCAAAAACCAGCAAAACACCAGGTAAAAAGTGGGGGTAACCATGCAGTCAGATTCTACCTTCCTACAGTGGGTGATGTATGAGAGAGAGTTACTACGGACATTTTTCAGAGAAATGGTGTGTTTATGTTTCATGCAACATCACTAAAAAAGTTTCTTTTAGATCAAAACAGGACCTCTCATATGAGAAATGGGAGGGTATCACAGAGATTATTTTCAGTTATATTACTCAGCAGCTGCTATAGTACAATATTGAAAACACATGTCACAATTCCTGAATATTAGATGTAAACATTTACAGTATGGACGAGTGAGCCTGTGCACTGTCAGTGACCTGGCCAAAGAGGGCATGAAAGAGATTAAACTCGATCATAAATTCTAAGCTGTTCCAAACAGGGGCCCCCAAAATATGTTTTGCACAGGGCCCCCAAAATCCTTAAGATGTCCCTGAACAGCACTCTTATCACTTACAATTGGACTGCCAGTGTGTCGTTAGTGCATCTCTGCTTCCAAAACAATTCGCATTCCATCCTTTCAGTCCCTCAAGTTTGTTATTTTTTTACAGCCAGCTCTAGATACCATTTTGCTGTCTCTTGTTTCACCTACCTTCATATGACCTCTCTTACACCTGCAGTTTCAGTTTTCCTTCTCTGGGTGCTTCTCACTATCTCCTATGCAGGCAATCAATAAGAACAAGTTTACAGTTGTATGTGACAACATCGACAATAATACTATTGTGTCACAAAATAATATTGTCTAAACAGTAGCTACAAAAATATTGACTTTTTAAACTTCCCTGTGTGAAATATCATATTATCGACAACAATATCATTAAAAATATCATACAAACAAGAACTACTGCAACAAAGTGGAATGCAAAACTATTGTTTTCCTATGAACTCAACTGAACATGACAACAATCTCAGCAACATAAATATTGTCAACAAATATGTTCATGAAACATACTAAAAAAATAACAAGAATAAATATATAACCAACCGAAAATTAGTATATCTAACTCGCAAAAGCAAACTTTAAAACATATATTAATTTAAAAGTAATGTCAACCTAATAATATACAACAAAATCAAAAATAATTACTGAACTAATCAGTCAAAAGAACAACAGTTAACAAATAGAAAAGCATTATTAATTACTGAGAGGGTATAAATAGAAAAGATGTCGAACAATCAAAGCTAGTGTCACACCTCCCCGAAAACAGAGGAGAATGGTACGCTGCATGAGAAAAGCTTCTACAAACCTAACTGAAATAAGTACACTTATTTATTGAACATTATAAAATATATTTAGCATAGAAACTCGAAACAAACAGCTAAGTTTAGTATGAGTTTATATTTAAACATTTTAAAAATTCCCTTATTATTTTTCCACCCGACACATCAGCTGACAAGGGTTCGACCTACTTAAACTTATACTACAAAAGAATTATATAATCTAACTCTAATTAAAGATTTAAAGTTTCAAAACCCAAGAACACAAAGAAACAGTAAGTGTACAATTTCCATTACACCAAAAGCATTACAAATAAATTAAAAATGTAACTTCTTCAACAAATCCTAACCAGCAACACATGTATTTTTATTGAATTTAAATAATTTGCAGATCCCAAAATGTCAAGAGAATCGAGTTATACAACACTACAAAAAGTGATACCTTTGTTGACCTATATTGGCTACACTTGGCCAGAAGAGAACACTATTTATAAATTCACACATTGGAAATCCTCTATCTGTTAATCCTTTTGTTGCTATGAGTGAGCTATCAGAACTAATAAAGCCACAGAATTTGTAAAAGAACAGACACATCTGTCCTTAGTGGCTGAAATCGAAATAAGAACCATAATACAGGACCTAAAGGAAGAATCAAACTGTTATATATCTCCTACTCGAACAATTTAAAAAGACTAGGGGCCACATGCATCAAGAGTTTTTGCATTCACAAACGGGCTGATTCTCAGAATCAGCCAGTTTGCAAATGCAAAAAATGCTCTTGCCATGTTGCAAACCCTAATTTGAAATTTGGTAACCTGTTACCGAATCGCAAAATGGGTTTGCGATTCGGTATTTGGAAGGGGCGTGTTTAGGGCATCCCTTCCAAATACCGAATCCTATCGGTATGTATAAATGTTTTGTGACCGTGAATGCGGTAGCAAAACATTCGCATATTACCACCTACTTCAAGTGGTGGAAACCCATTCGCAAATGTGGGACCCCCTTCCCCTCTGTAAATGTTTGGAAAAGCATTTTTAGGAGCAGGCAGTGGTCCCACGGACCAGTGTCTGGTCTTAAAAAATGAAAAGAAAGCATTTCATTTTACTTTTTGTAAAGCATCTCGTTTTCCTTTAAGGCAAACTGGCTGCTTTACAAAAAAAAAAGATTGCTTTATTTAAAAGCAATCACGGACATGGTGGTCTGCTGACCCCAGCAGGCCACCATCCCCGTGATTTTTGTGATTCGTAGGTGGTCGCAAATTGCAATCTACCTCAATAATATTAATGAGTTAGAGCGATTTGCGACCCCCTAGGAATCGCTATCTGAAACTCTTAGAGTTTCATACATTGTAAATTGCGATTACCTAATTGCGAGTCTCAGAAATTTGCAATTTACAAATTTGATACATGTAGCCCTATGCCCCTAAAACCCATCTCAACTAAGTTGCCATACGCCATCATAGAAAACCTCAAAAAAGGACCATTGCCAGAAAATGAAGATCAGAAAGGCAAGCCACACCAGCACCAAGAGCCTCCCTTGGAATAGGTATTTCCACTTCTCCTTGTATGACAACAACGTTGTTTGCCCCGGACCCTGCCCTGGAGCGGCTGGATGCTCTGTCTGCTGAAAAGGAATGACGACAAATTAAAGGGATGATGAGTGAATATCTCCATCACTTAATATACCCACAGATTCCTTTCAAGGAAATTAGAAAATACATTTGAGAAACATTGACACTGTGAAGCTTTTGACTACCCTTTGCCGTTCTAATGGGTAGGTAAACTTATTTGTGACAGTGCTTAGGCCATTCATTTTTAAAATAGTCAGCTATGATTCAAAAAACCATAAACCAGGACTTCAATACAGCACATCTTTTTGGAATGGAGACTTGTAGGTATGATTGGGTTGTGACACACAATCCTACTCGAGCAACTGTTGCTGCCTACCATGGAATGATTTAGTGGTATAATTGCCTCATATTTTTTTGTATATTTCAAATGTAGGCATACACTGAAAAACAAATATAGCCAATAAAAAATGTTTTGAAAAACCCCATTGCTTGTGGGATAGTGATTAAAAGTTACACAGTGTCAGCTGTACCTACTTTTATTTTGGCAAAAAAGAAATATAACATGAGTTGACGTACAAACTGTGATAACTGATGGGTTATGCGCCCAATGTATTAAGGTCACAATAACTTTCCATTGTGCCAACATAAAAGATCATTCAATCCATTTGTTTAACAGGATAACATATGGAACAGGCAACATGCAGACAACAAAAGACATTAAACAGGAGACAAGACTGGACAACACCTTAAAAACAGATACACACATATTATAAGGCACATTTTCCCTTACCACCTTTCCGCTGCTCAAAAGCTTTCAGCTGGGTTAGGGGTCAGCCACAAAGCTTAAAGGACCCTCCTCTCCTGTGCAGTGGTGTAGTTGGGAGGTGATCTGAAGTTGGCAGAGAGGGCAGACCAACCACATCCTAGGCTTTAATGCATTCCTAGTGTGAAAGGTTCTCCCAACACTTGCAGCACTCCTTCCTTTTCGGGGTGTGGAAACCCATTGCACTGTAGCACAGGCAATTTTCCTGCAAGTCTGGGCCCATGCAGCAATGCTCAGCCGTGTTTCTGAATTCTTTAGAGCTGAGGGTACTTCGGGGAGACCTCCTAACAAAACATCTCAAGATCTTCTTCAGTGAAGCAGCAGGACCTCTCTTCTTGTTCCTCAGCTATTTTAGGGCTTTTGGTAGACAAAGGAAAAGCAGGATGGAGGCGAATGCTGTTGTGGTGAAAGGATTGCTCAGAATGATCAGAAAATGGGCAACTGCCTGCTCCTGTATGTCATTTCCTCTTTGTCGTTGCAGATATTTATGCCTTGACTTCTGAGATCTCCAGAAACATAGCATAGGTAGTGAAATTGTAAAGAGAGTTGTTTGTAAAGCTGTGGGACAACATTTAAAGGCAACTACATATATGCATAACTACCTGGGTAATGTGTGTGAATTATTTTAATATGGTGAACTTGTAAAAATGCAGTAGATTATCATGTAAAAGTAAATAAATAAATTGAATACTGCATGTTTGATTGTGTCATTTTGAAAGTATAACAGTATTAACTCATGATGACCGTAGTTCAGGGGTGAGATCTTCATTTAAGCCCTGTCACTTGGCGACATTCTGCAACATGCAATAGGATGTTACCATCTTGCACACAACTTTATGGATGTTCAGGAGCATCCTCTCCGCTTGGACAGATGTTGCAAGTTGAAATTATTATGTGGTATGGCTGGGGTGGATTACCGTGTAATACTATCACAATACACAAAGTTGGACCCCGGGTACTCGCTAAGTAACCTTCTCTCAGTCCTGGTAGAGTGGCAAAGAGCAGACAGGCTAATTAGAGGAACATGTATTAAGCATTTCACATCACCAACAGGGACTATAAGTAATTGACACGATTCGAGAGAAAAATGAGACACAGATTTATAAAAATAGCTCTAAGTTTTATATATTTTTAGACACCAAAACAAAATCAATACATACAGTATGACCGGAGTTATCAGTTTTAAAGCATTCCAGAAAGCGCCTTGTTGTTTTACATCGAGACACTGTAACCCTGGTTGGCCTTTTTCCGGGGAGATCACGTGATGGGGAACATGGCGGCTGGCTGACGCCGGTCGCGGGAGCTCCCGAGCGAGGGAATGAGGGAGTCTGCCATCTGAAGGCGTGAAGCGGTTATCGGCTGCTTTATAATACTTTTGTGGTGCGGCGCTCTGTGTACGCTTACCTGATTCAGGTCCCCTCAAAATGCGTATGGGCACAGCCACGGAATCCACTAGCATCGGCGCTCTGAGGGGGAATTGGTGTTGGGCGGCGGCTTTGCTGCGGAAGTCCCGTGTGGCGACGGCTCTAGCCGGGTTCCGGTATTGCGGTGGCAGAGTCAGCACAGGACCCGTGCATCCTGAAGGAAAATGTTGTAATGCGGTCTGCGGGGGGTCAGAAGCAAGCCGTGCCGGTCTGACACTAAGCCTGGTTAAAAAGGAGATAACACAGCAGCAGTGTTTGAGGGAGGTAAAGGTAAAGCGGAGGTGGATGGAAAACGACCCCCCCTCTCAGGTACCTTTTCTTCCTATGAGTTCAGTGAATGAGGAGGTGTGGGCTGAATGTCCTAGAGGAGTTTTGGTGCAGTCACCTAGTAGCAGTAAAGCTAGCAATTTTCTACCTGCCAGTGAGATAAAAAACCCTCATACAAGGAGTAAGTATCATCTACGTACAGCGCCAGAGAGGAAAAGCATAATTGGGAAGGTAAAGGATCCTACATTCAGAGAACCGTTGGTAGTATCCCGGGTAAAAAAGGCGTCTAAAGGGACTGTGAGAGCTAAGAAGTGTGGACCAAAGGAAGGGCGGTTACTCCCTAAGCCTCCCCCCTCACTTAGGTCTTACTTTCAAATCATGGAGCAGGTTGCTGCCTCCACGCAGGGAGCAGGGAGCACGGCTATTGAGGTTTCCTCCCAAGCTGAACGTTGTTGCTGGAAAATCGTTTCTCCCTGTTGGCGGAAAATCAAGGTGACATCCAAGGAACTCAGGATCACACAATTGGGGGGGGGGGGCTACGGATAAGACTCCTAGCCTGACGCAGGGCAATGGAGGGCCTGGGTCAGATCAGGGCCTGCAAGAGGTGTCCCCCCCAGGAAACCAGCTAGAGAATCTACTTTTTACCCTGAGACAAGATATCCTGGGAAAGTTTGAGATCTCCGAAGGTAATCAAAAGGGCATTCAGGAAAAATGTGGGATACTTGAGGAGACACTAGATGGTATTGCCCAACGTACCTCAGTCCTCGAAGGTGAGGTAAAGTCTCTGTCAGCTGCCCTGGCTGGGAACACCAGTGATATCGTGGATCTTAAAACTCAGAATAAGTCACTGCAGGATGACCTGGAGAGGCTCGAAATACATGCCAGGTGTAACAATGTGAGATTCCTTAATATTCCTGAAAACTTGGAAAAAAATGACATCCACTGCTTTGTCTGTAAACTTCTGGGGGAAGGTCTGCTGCAGGATAGGCCAGACATCGATTTGGACATAGAAATCCAAAGAGTGCATAGGGACCCTTTTAGGTTAAACCCAGCGAGGAAGGCTCCAAGGAAAATTTTGTTAAACTTTCTCTCTTACACTGTCAAAGAGTTAGTGCTGGGTCGTGCCTTGAAGGAGCGTTCCCTGAAATATGGGGACCTCAGCCACCAAATAAGATCGGATGTTGGGAGGAGAACAGCATAGAGACAATGGGAGCTGGGCTCAAAAATGAATGACCTACGCAGAAAGGGCGCCCAGGTGCAGTTGAAGTTCCCTGCGATGTTGAGGATAATGTGGCGGAACAATATGCATAAAATTAGAGAGCCAGAAGAGGTGGACTCTTTTCTGGCCCAGATGGATGGTTGTGCATAGTGGATAGTCGAGCCTTGGAGAATTCTAGTCCCAGCCACATTGAGATGAACGCACCTATGAACAGCAATATAATTGGGATTTTTAGTCACGCCTTCATTTTCTCTTATTAATTACTATTTCGTTTTTTTTTTGGCCTTGATTCCCTCCCTAAGCTCGGGGGGTCGCGAAAGGCGATCATCTCGCCTAAGAATAGGAAAGGGGGTTCCCCGAGGTGGGTGGGTGGTGGAGTGCACTGGGTGGAGGGAGCATGGGGAAAAAATTGAAAAATATGTCCTAGTTCTGTCATTTTTCCGTAGAGTTCCAGCGTTTGTGGGTTTTTCAACCTCTTCTGGGGTGGCAGCCGATTATGATGATAGGTTAAAGGGGGCATACGGGGTCCGGGGACTGAAAATGGAAATATGAGTAGATTAAACCTGGTTCATTTCATATCTTGGAATGTCAACAGTCTGAGATCCAGAAAGAAGTTGGCCCGGGTCTCTGAATTCCTTAAGAATAGTGTGGCGAACATTATTTTACTTCAGGAGACTCACTTGGAACGGGAGGAGTGCAGGTCTTTCTGTAAGAGACTTCACCTTTTACAGCAAAAAATATCGCCATCACTCCCGCATTGACTACTTCTTGATAGATCAGGACCTATTAGGAGAGGTAGATGAGGTTAAACATCTGCCCGCCATTCTTTCAGATCATTCGGCAGTTTTCCTCTCCCTTAGGCATTATTGTAAAATAGGTATGAAGAGATGGACCTTGGATAGGACCATTTTGTTAGATGAGAGGGTTGTATCAAGTGTAAGGGATGAGGCTACTATATTCTTTCAGGCTAATATTGGCTCAGCTAAAATCCAAGTCATCTGGGATGCTTTTAAAGCTTTTCTAAGGGCAATAGGTAGTTCAGCAATGGTGGGGAAGAGGCGGGCCTTGAAGCTGCAGGAGGATGAACAGATTAAAGAGATCAAGCGTAAGGAACATGACCTCCAAAAGGCATCATCCGTGGGCTCTAGCAGAGTTTCTTGTCTTAGCAAAGAATTAGAACTTCTCCAGGCGGAATATCAGGGGCAACTTGACAAAAGATTGCTTTACAGGTGGAGAGTAAGTAAGTTGCACCATTTTTTATATGGTGAGAGGTGCAGCTCACTTCTGGACTGGAAAGCAAAAACTGACAAGTCGAGAAAATTAATCCGAAATTTGAGGGATGCCGAAACCGGTGCTCTATTAGACACTAACCTAGATTTGTGTGCTGAAGCCCTTAGGCATTTGTGTAGATTATACAGTGATGATATTTCACCTGGTAAGGAGACTATAGAGGCCTGGTTGGAGAAGATTGAGCTTCCGAGTCTAAACAACGACCAAAAGAAGCTTTTAGAGGTAGAGATCACGGAGGATGAGGTCCTGGCACAGATCAGGAAGATGGCAGGTGGGAAGGCGGCTGGGCCTGATGGCCTCCCTGTTGAGATTTATTCTAAACTCCTTGATATCATTGTCCCAGTGCTGAAAGGTTTATTTAATGCCATATTTTTTTAAGGGGAAAAAGTCCCGCGGTCATGGGCTGAGGCCACTGTTACTTTGATCTTGAAATCAAACAAAGACCCTCTGGTAGCGGAATCATATAGGCCAATATCTCTTTTGAACTCAGATTATAAGGTGTTTTCGGGGATATTGGCATCCAGGGTCGCCCAGGTCATCAAGGGGGTTATTCATCAGGACCAAAGAGGTTTTATCCCTGGGAGGCAGCTTAACGAGCTTACCTGTTTGATGCTGGGGGTCGTCGATCTGGCGTAAACCCAGAATTTACCTGTAACGGTAGTAGCCGTAGACGCCGCAAAGGCGTTCGATCAAGTCCACTGGCCCTACTTGTGGGAGGTTTTAAAAAATTTTGTGTTTCCGCAGAACATGGTAAGGGCCGTTGAAAATCTATACAATATGCCTAGAGCCAGGGTCTTGGTTAATGGGATTTTATCAGACTGGTTTATTATTACACGAGGTACTAGGCAGGGGTGTCCCTTGTCCCCGCTTTTATTTAATCTTTATATAGAACCGTTTGCCTCCTCGATTAGAGCAGATCCTTCCATTCTTCCATTTAAATCTGCTGGCTTGGTGGCAAAACTGGCTCTGTACGCTGATGACCTCATACTTTATACCATCAATCCAGAGGTGGCAATCCCCAACTTAATGGCCAAGGCAAAATCCTTTGGGAGAATCTCGGGGTATAAGGTGAATAGCGGGAAGACGGAAATTATGGAGTGGAACCAGACTAGGCAAAACCCGGGGACAAAGTTTCAAATGCGATATCTGGGGATAATAATTACGCAGAAGCTGGACGATGTCACCAAAGTTAATTGGAAAAAAGCAAGTCAAGAGGTCGGGAGGCTTTTAGTACGGTGGGCAAACCTACCCCTAAACATATATGTCCGCGTCAACCGCGGGCCGTAAGAACTTGGGTGTTTTTCCGAACAAAACTAGCAGTTCCCTATTACTCCTCTTGGGCCCCGATTTGGGATTCTCCGGGAACCCCTGAGTGTTTGAGAGACCAGCTTAGTCTGCCATTAAAATCTGCAGGGTTATTTTGTTGGGGGGATCTTAAATCTGGTTCATCTTTGGTCAACTGGGAAGTTCTGAGTAATTGTACCGGGGGTCAACTAACTAGATTTAAATATTATCAGGTCTCCTCCTGGTGGGCAAGGCAGATTTGGGTAGAGGAGGAAGAAGATTCCTGGCTAGGTCAAGTGATGAGAACAGGCCCTCTGAAAAAGGAAGTGTCTTTGTGGTATCATGCCTTGGTAGAGGCGGATGACCACTTGGGCATGGATATCTCAAAGCTTTGGGCTGAAGACCTAGCGAGTGAAAATGCTAAAGAGGTTTGGCTAGATTCTTTCACGATTCTACGAGCAGTTGTGAAACCCGCTTCTCTTAAGCATAACCATCTTTTTACCACACACAGGGTTTATTGGTCTCCAGCCAAGTTGTCGAGAGTTACTGGAAACCCGTATGCTTGCCCAAGATGTATGTACCCCTCGGCGGATGATATCCACATGTTTATGACATGCCCAAAGATCACTTGTTACAGGATTGATATGTGTAAGTTCTTGGGAGAAGTGATTGGTCAACAAGTCGAGGTAAGCCCAATTCTTATGTTTTTCGGGCTTTCAACACGAAAAAATGCTGTTATCTCCAGATTTATTTTTTAAGCGATCCTCCTGGCGAGACGAGAGATCTGTAGGCTTTGGAAGTCTGAAAGTCCTCCTTGCTTTTCTGACTGTGTTAAGAATATAATCTCTACAAGTCAGTTTGACATGGCTTGCGATTTTAGAAGCTGGGAGAAAGTTTGGACATTGTTGGTCGAATGGAGTAATCGCCCCAGGAGGTCCGATGATTAAGCCAAAAAATCTTGCTGTCGGTCCTGGTTTCCTTCTGCTACGGGCATACTAGTGAAGGATGGAAGTGGAAACAGCATCTTTTTCTTGGATGGAAAGGCTCTGCTCCTTGGTTTGGCAATCGGGATAGGAGCGTTTCCAGCAAGAGAATTGGAAGAATGAGGACAAAAAAAAAAAGTTTTAAAGCATTAAATAAATCAGTACTTTTCAATGGGAAAACATTAACGTTGCAGTCAATGGGAAAAACACATATATACGATCGGTTACTTAGAGAGTGAGTTCAATGGAACCCACTTAGAGTTAAAGTCTCGTGAGTCCCTAGATCAGTCCACAACAGCTAGCATAATTTTACCTTGCTCAGGGGAGCGAGGTGCAGAGGTGCATTTTAGCTGTCAAACAGAGCTGTCAATCAGGATTGCGGTATTGGAATTTGGTATGTTAGCAAAAAGTTACTTGCGGGCGAGCTGAGCAAAACCCTTTGGGAGCTGGCCCTGAACCATGCGTCTCCAGTCAAATCCAATCTACCTGGCTCGGGGGATCGGGTGCAGAGGTGCTCTTGGCTATCTGTGGTGCTGAACTGGATCCGCTGCCAGAGGAGCTGGCAGGGGTGCCAAGAGAGGGTGAAAACAGATACAAAATCTTCACGATGGAGCCACAGGGGTGGCTGGTCATTTGTGCAGGTGATTCTCTTCTCTTGAAGCGTCGAGTAAAGCAGGTTGTAGTCAGACTGACTACCAACAAGCCTTGGTACCTGCAAGCACTCCAGTTGAGGAAATCTTTATCCAGAGGACCAGGATAATGATTTAAAAAGCTGAGCCTCACTGAGGGCCACGACTACAGTTCCCAGAAGACACCTGCCCAAGGACTTTGAGCGGCCACATCGGGCGACTCAGAGAACAGGATATCAAAGTCATGGACCTTGCGGTTTGTGCCTGCAGACTGCAGGGGACTAGTTCCTTTAGCCCAAGGAAGTTCTAGTGAAGTCTGGAGTTTGCAGAGGGGTTCACCTTCCTTTTGGAACCTGTCTCTTGCCTTGGTAGAGTCGAAATCGAGCGGGTGCAGGGTGGCTGCCACAGGTGCAGAGCTTAGTGCATCTCTTCGTGGAGTCCAGCCTTGTTGTGGAAACAGGTCTCTTCTTGGTATCACATCGAATCTGGGGTTCTGGGGTGACTGTCATATATTAAAAGCAGTGAGGTGACCCTGTCACACATGGTGTGTGGAGGGTCGAACTCGAGCGGGCAAGCTGCTCATGCAGGGCTGACATGGCAGACTTGCAGACTTTGATTTTACTCGGGTCACTCAGGGTGGCACAAAATATGCTGCAGCCCTGGCACCCCTTTTACATCCCTGCCCTGGGTACCATATACTAGGGCCTTAAAGGGGTGTAAAAGTACTTTGCCAATTGGGCGTACCAATTCACATTTACAGTTTGAGGGAAAGAGCACTGGTGCTGGGACTGGTTGGCAGGACCTAGCACACTTTCAGATCAATTACCACAACATCTAGCAGCAAAAAGTGGGGGTATGACCATCCAAAAAAGGCACTTTACAACAGTCAAGACATCTGAAGTGTCACTTAAGAATACGAAAAGCTCTTTCAATGAACATCCTTTGAGGCTCTGTTGTTAGATGTCGCAAGGGTGTGAAAAGCTGGAGAGAAATAGCATACTTGACAACACATGCAACAAAGACGTTATGCTTTTTGAAATGTACTTTTATTGTAAGAGCTGCAGAAATTCTATACATGAATAGTTGTAGAGGCAATGCTGCCATGACCTATACAGCCTAGTTAATTAACTTGAAGAACGCTGCCCACACACCATTACTAATCCACAACCAGACCATTTATTCTCCATTCATTTGTACAACAGTTTCCTTCTTCTACTGAGCTGCCTACCAACATTCAAGACTCTACCTAGCATTTCTCAGAACTGTGCCCAACACTGGACCCTAATGTTGTAGACCGTCCTCAAGGATTCTTCTTTACACTGTAAACTTTAACTGAATTATAACCTACCCCCTGGGGTAGACCTATCTTCTGAAATAAGGCCCCTTCTAGTTTCCCAATGTCAGAATCCCTTTCAGAGGACCACGGGGCAAGTAGGAGTTACTGGGTGGTTAGGGCCTTTTACTCCTGATGTCTCGTGGCGTGACCTTCTATGGGTCCTGAGCAACTGGGTAGGTACTATCCCTTCGCCACTTGACTCTCAGTGGAAGCATGAGTGGAGCAGACCAAAACTTCTTGTGGGGTAGGTAGGTGCAAAGTGTACACAGACTCACAACTCAAAGATACGCTCAGCAACCCTAATAAATGAATTTCCAGCCAGATACTTGCTTTTATGTGAAATATGCCACACAACAAATAATACATACAGTCTTCGCAAGGCCAGCACTCTAGCGTTGTCTGGATGAGTCCCTGAGTACCACTTCCCTGTCTAAGGATTGTGGGCATTCCCCATTCATGTGAGGCAACATTCAGGTTAGGCCCTCATACCAAGTACAAGTCTTAGAAGTTCCACAATGGCTTCTTAAGCCAAAGTGTCTCAGAGCCGTAGCACTTTTAGTCAGTGCAGGTTCCCCAAAAAAGGCTTAGTGGCACTGCAATCAGTCTTTCCTGATTTTGCTTAAGATGTGGTTTGACAGCCCCAGATTCACATAAGCACCTGGGAGTGAGCAGAACCTTGGATGCTGTAACTGAGGCAGCAGGCACCACAACACTCCAACGATTATACGGTAAGACTTCCTGAGTCAGGCAGTCGGTCTCGGGTGCTTCTGGGTTTAGGTTATTAAATCAATCCTCTGTTTCCACAGGCCACAATACGCTGTTCTACAATGTTGCACTCTGCTCCAGGTTGACGGCCTTTTCTCTTCACCACAGCCCTCACCAGGCAGATGGGGCCTGCGAACAGTGCACACAGGGTAATGGCTTCTCGGGGTCACAACACTTCACAGGGTAATGGCCTGCTTCTCTTCACAGTGATGCACAAGGACAATGGTCCTTAATCTTCACCATGCCACCTCCACCTGGCATACCAGTGTCATGATCAGCAGTATTCGGGCAGGTGGCTAGATCAGTGCAACAGATCTCAATCTTCACCCTGGCTCCCCCCTGGCATACAACGGTAGCGAACAGCAACACTTGGGCAGATAGCCCGATCGGTGCAAGAGTCTTCAACACAGACCTAAATCTCACACTGTGCTTCAGGGATCAAGTCTACAGGATCCCCACTGGACCTATCTCCCTCCTGGCACTCTACTCTTCCTCAAGGGAAACAGCTTTTACAATGAGGTTTTTACCACGTTCTGTCTTTAACACACATTTTTTACCACGCATGTTTTTACCACATATATGCCTTTACCTAGCATGCCTTTACCTAGCATTTAAGGGAAGTTGAGGTGTGTGGGAGGTCACCCCCCACAAATACATTTTTAAATATATATAAATATATATAGACAATGCATAGTAATGGCATGTGTTGTAAAAGCATATGCATTCTAAACAAATACGAGGTAAAAAAAGCTTTGTAAAGACATGCAAAGTATTTCCCTGCATTGTTCTGTCATACAACCCATCTTCACTGTGTCCTCTGGTCTCAGTAGGCAGAGAGATGCTGATGCTACAAGCTCCAGGGTGTGTAATCTTGATTCTTCTGGGTGATGTCCCCTTGCCCAGCAGGAAGATTAGCAGACCTTACACCGCAGTCCTGGTCACAGTAGGCAGAAATTGTGCTGAGCTTCTCCATGCTAATGTACGGCTCCAGTTTGACAATTTTGAAAGGCTCAAGCTCCCTTTCCAGGCACAGATGTATGAGTGACTCCAAACTTGATAGTCCTACACACAGGCTATGGAAGTGTCTAGAAGATCAATCCTGGATGTCAGCCTCAATGATATGTGACTGTTAAAAGGTACCAAAGCCCCCAGCCCTATAAGAGTATCTTATCAGCCCCATCTCCTTCCTGAGATGTGCCCAGGCCCCACTGACCAGTGATCTTTTCAGAATCTAAGAACCCTTTGAAATGAAATTTAGATTTGTAACGTGCGCTAATACCCGAGGGTGTCTAGGTGCGGCGGCTCTGCCGAATTGGCTAACCCGAAGGGGATGTTAGATTGGTGCAATCGGGCTAGTTGTTGAAAAGCCTGGTTTTTAAGAGCTAGTGGAACGCCAAAAGATTGCTTTCCATCTTGAGTGCCAGAGGGAGTGAGTTCCACAGACTAGCTGTACCCGGACTAAAACTTCTCCCCCCATGAGGCAGTTTTGGCCCTAGGGATTACCAAATTTAAGGAGGCCGCTGAGCGTAGCTGCCTCTCTGGGACATACCACCTGAAACTGCGTGTGAAGTAATCGGGGCCAAGACCATGTAGCGCTTTAAAGGCGATGCAAAGGGCCTTGAATTCAATTTGTCTTTTAACTGGTAGCCAGTGCAAAAATGGAAGGGCGTGAGCCACTGATAGATGTTTCGGGATGGCAAGCAGCAGACGAGCTGCTGCATTTTGTAGGACCTGCATTTTGTTAAGGAATCGTTTTTGACATGATAAGTGCTGCAACCACCGCTTTTTGAAACTCTATTGGAATATAAGGTAACATTTTCCTGACAGTTTTAATCTGCCCCTCGAAGGACAGCTTGGTATCAAAGTAAACTCCTAAGTTTTTCACCTTAGAGACTGGATTCGGGATTTCTCCCAGTTCCTGTGGCCACCATCTTGGTTGCCAGGAGGTATTGCGTCCAAAAAGAAGCACCTCAGTTTTTCCTGTGTTTAGCTTCAGCCAGTTTTGGGACATCCAGTGTCCAACCTCACGCATACAGTCATGAAATCTCGATGCGGTGTCCTTCGGGTCTCCTGCAAAGGATGCCACAATTTGAGTGTCATCGGCATATGACACCGTCTTAAAGCCGAAGGACTTTATGAGTGAGCAGAGGGGAGTGACATAAAGGTTGAAAAGGGTCGGACCCAGCGAGGAACCCTGTGGCACCCCGCAAGGAAAAGTGAACAGAGGGGACCTGTGCCCCCCAAGCTCCACCAGTTGCTCCCTATCACTGAGAAAGGACTTCAGTAGAGCCAACGCCCTGCCCCTGATACCCACAGAAAAGAGTCGGCTTATGAGAAGACCGTGATCAACCGTATCGAAGGCCGCCGAAAGGTCCAGCAGGATCAAGGCTGTCTTCCCGCCTTTGTCCAGGACCTCTCTTATTTCCTCTGACACATTGATCAACGCCAGCTCAGTGCTTTGCTGATTTCTAAAGCCATATTGAGAGCTGTCTAGAAGTTTATTATCATTAATAAACTGGGTTAGCTCTATATTCATAGCCTTCTCCATGATCTTGGCTGGAAAAGGTAGTCAAGAGATTGGCCTGTAGCTGTTTGGATCTTTATTGTCCATATTTGTTTTTTTCAGCAGCGGGAGAATGGATGCCCTCTTCCATTGTAATGGAAAATACCCATCGGACAACATACAGTTGAAGATATCTTTAAGGTAATTGGCTATAACCTCAGGGGCCAAGTGGAGAACCTTTGGGGGGCATGGGTCCCAGGGTGATCCCGATCTTGTCTGACTGAGAATTGTCATGACCTGGGCATCCGAGTGCAGAGCAGAGCCTGGGTCTCCATTCGTCTACTGTGGGGGTGTCCCCCTTACATCTCAGAATTGCAGGCAATCCACACATCGGTCTGGGATGGCTCCTCCAACTCCATATGCCCTTCTAAGGTCCTTGGCTTCCAGTATTGTAATTCATACAGATACACATACATCACAGCATGCACATGCAACCACACGTGCTACATACTATCATGATGTAGGCCAAGGGTGAGTTAGGTACACAGCAGTGGAATTTAACATGTGTGGCCTGTTAGGCCTCACTCCAGTGACACAAATAAAAAGACCTATTTACTCTACTGTTCAGTATTCCAAAAACAGTATACTGTGCCCGGGAGGGCGAAAAGTGAGATACTGCTGTGTAATTGTATTATTTAAATGTTCAATAAAAAGTGTATTAAAAAAAAGAACGGTATACTGCCACTACCATGCTTGCGTTACTTAACCATGGGTAAGGATGGTAGCTGTTCACCACTATCAGGGTAACACTTTGTGCACTCCTTCCGGTATGATAAGACCGCAATCCGTGAGACAGGCCTAGGTCATTGCACACATGCATGACCCTTGTTAGCCTATAATGAAAAATCAACACCAAGGATCCAGATATAGCTGTAGCTCAGGGCAGGAGTACCTGCCCATTACTATGCAGGGGACTTTTCCATCCCAACAACACCTCTCTGGGACACGGAACGGAGGTCACAAAGTTTTTCACAAGCTACTGCTTTGGTTGCCTCATCGCAGTGATTAGTCAGAGTTGTGTCAATGATGAATGGTGGACTTTGACACCGGAAATAGCATCCTGAGACACCTCTGTTGCATCACCATGATGCCACAACCAGATATGCAAGTCTCAGTGTAATATGCACACGCTAACACAGCACTTGCTCACTCATTTGTTCATTAACCACTTTAATGCAGTGGACGAAGCATTCACATCCAAAACTTTAGGTCTGTAGTGTGGTGGTTCATCCACCATGTTAAAGCAGAAAATCCTTCTTGTGCAAGCGTCCCTTCCATCCTGTGGTTGTTTTATTTTGTTTCTGTGCGCACTGATGTCACAACTGAAACTGAAAACAGTCAGTGCCGTTAGGCTCTATTTGGGGATCGCTGCAGGAGATTATCCCCAAGTAGAGATGCACCGACTAGTCATCAGGGACTTATTTTAGGGGAAACATTCTTGGGCGTGGGCAATTGCTGCCACCCCACAGGGCACAACTGTCTCTCTGCCCTGGGGGGGGGGGGATTGCAAGTGCTCAACATCAACGTGTACCCCTAGTGGAGCAACAGCCCACTAGACACCAGGGAGGGATTTAAAAATGGGGAGGGGAAGCCCAAACTGGCACTGGCCATGTCCCCAACCACCCCATAGAGCGCAACAGTCTTTCATCCCCACCTGGGGCAGATTGGTGATGTTTACCTAAAATCTGCCCTCCCAGAGGGCAGAATTCATTCTCAATAGACACCAGGGAACATATTGTTTTAAATAAAACGTAGCAGGGACAGCCACCCTGGCATCAGGATTGCCCTACCTCCCCCATTGGGCTCCAATTGGGGGTGTGTACCCTCAATCTGACCCCTGGTGGCAGAAAGCCAGTTAGGCACCACATAATGTCATGTTTTCAAACAATTGGTGTGGGGTGACGTGGGAAAAGGTGGCCCACCATGGCATTGGGTCATGCCCCAACCCTGAAAGGGCACAATAGTCTTTCTGCCCCTCGCCACCCCAGTTGGAGGAGCAGAAACTCACTAAACACCAGGATAATTAAACAATATGGTGTGGAACCCCATCTTGGCATCAGGTTGTGCCCTCACCACCCCAAAGGGCACAACAGTCTCTCCAACATTGGAGTTGTGTGCCTCCAATTACACCTCTAGTGGGGGAGGATAGAAAAACTGCTAGCCATTCAAAGGACAAGACAGTCTTTCTGCCCCCCTCCCCCATGTGGGGGCAAAAAGGCCACTAGAAACCAGGAAAGGTCATTTTTTGTATGTCTCAGGTAATGAGCCGAGACACACAAGTGAGGTATTAGGAGAAGTGTGGGATCGCTGTTGTGGTAGGAAGTTTGTAGATCCATGCTGATTCTGGAACTTCCCTCACCAAAATGTGATGAAACAGAAGCATTTTTGCAAAGTTTGAGATTTGCTGTGGATTCTGAGTAAGAAAACATAGTGGTCACATCACTCAAGTCTCCCCTCGGTTTCTATCATCAGAAATATTTAAGATTAGTTGGTTTCTTTGTGTTACAGCACAGCCCTGGCCCAAATATTGCAGCTACCCATATCTCCAAAATGGGTCGATTTTCATTGCAAAAACTTGATTTTGCGTTTTGGGGCCTATCGTGTCACAAGCAGTAGGTTCATCCACACAAGTGGGATACCGTTTTTATTGGGAGAAGTGTGGGAATGCTGTGTGGTAGGCATTTTGCAGATCCCAACAGTTTCCAGAACGTTTGAGGGTTGGAGGGCATTCTAGGGAAGAAAACGTAGTGAGTTCCATACCAGACACAACCTGGACTCCCTTGGGTATCTAGTTTTCACATAGGTTTCCCTGGGTGACTGATGAGTCTGGGCCACCTATATCGCAGTTACCCACATTGCCAAAATGGATCAATTTTCTTGGCAAAACTTGATGTCTCCACAGTAAGTTTTGGGCCTATTGTATCATGGGTGATAGACCCATCCATAAAAAGTGGGGCACCATTTTTATTGGGAGAAGTGTGGGATTACAGCATAGCAGATCATTATAGTAGTTCGTTTGCTGTGATTAATTCTATTTCTCTCAGTTTTGGGCTTCCAAATGCAAGCCAGTGTGCAAGAAAGAACACATTTTGCAAAACAAAAACCCTCTGAACCACATACTAGTATGGGTAACCCCAAATTCAGAGCTCTACAAATAACCACTATTCATAAACTCAGTACTTAAGGCACAATTCAGAAATACATAGGTTTCCTTCATAACCGTTTTTCATTCATTAAAATTGTATGTTCAGTATGAATTAATGCATGGCTGGTACATACTGAAAAATCATTATAAGCTGCATCTTATTTGTTGACTATGGATAGAACATATTTTTGGACAACCAACCTACCCTTTATATCTCTGCATCAGAGGGGTCTGATGGACATAACAATAACTTAACTTTCTAATTCAGACACAAGGCAAGAAATTACAAAGAAAAACATTATCAATCATTTCTATTGTTTCAAACGTATTTTCATTATTTATTGATTTCAACATTTAGTTTCTGTGGAAAAATGATGAGCAATCTACACAAATGACCTCTTTCTGAACTTGGATTTTGTAAAATGTATAGGTTTCTGGGTTAACTCAAGGGTTTCACACGCAACATGTACGTAGTTAGAAACTACAAAAAATAGGAAAAATCAACTACCACATAGAAAAATGCAAAAACTATGGTAAAAAAATGTATTTTCTTTTTCAACTCTGCTTGTTTCTTGAAAATTTGGAAGATGGTGATCTTAGCACAGCAAACGTTTTGTTGAATGCAATTTTAGAAAAAAAATACTCTTTCTTACACAGGACTTTTTCCCATTTTGTAAAAAAAAAAAAATGTTTGCTGTATTTGGGCCATATTGTCAGGAGCTTCGAGGGGACTCCAGTAATCACTGCTACCTTTAAAATCACCACCATGTGGGAAAAAGGGAGACAAATTGACCTACATACCTTTCATAAAAAGAATTATGAAGGCTTAAGCACAAAGTGCCTCAAACATCAAGAAAGGCTTATCGTTTGGAGAAAAGCCCCAGCAGCTAAGGGGTTGCGCAAATTATGATTACATACTTAGGGGCTTATTTACAAGCCCCTTCGCCACTTTTGCGTCACTTTTAACATGGGAAAAGTGACGCAAAAGTGGCGCAAGGGGCTTGTAAATCTGCCCCTTCATATTTATTTATTTTTACATATGTTTTCCCTTTAACCATTATTTTTATATAGGTTTCCACATTAATACTGGATTTCTCTGCTATGTATGCTGAGACTGTTGCATCTTGGACATCGATATCCATACTCAGGGTGGCTTCACTGTTGGAACAGAGCTCTCCATCAGCTGCGATAGACTGGAAATGACATACAGGAACAGGAAGTAGGCCATTCCAGAGA
This sequence comes from Calotriton arnoldi, assembly GCA_963921515.1. Taxonomy (NCBI): domain Eukaryota; kingdom Metazoa; phylum Chordata; class Amphibia; order Caudata; family Salamandridae; genus Calotriton; species Calotriton arnoldi. The sequence goes on along the minus strand of CAWUFW010006948.1, from coordinate 818,860 downwards.
GGGCCTACAGTTTTTCCTAAAAAGAATTGGAGATCATATGGGTAGGAGGTCCTCCAAAATGATCCTCAGCTATATTGTGGAGCAGACAACATGCTGAGAAATGCAGCGTGGGCACAAATATGGAAGGATATCATACACAGTGCAGTACAGTGGGTGCTCATATGTGAAAAGCCAAGGAGTGCTGCAACTGCTGTGTGCGCCTGAGGTGCTGGGCATGTCTGAAGGCACAGGATATACTGAGGGTATGCTCCAAGTCACATATTCAACACCACAGACTTACACCACTGCTCAGGAGGTTCCTAAGAACATCTAGGCGGACCCTCCATGCTCGGCTGGAGGTACATGAGCAACAGAAAGGCAGTAAGTCTTAGGGTGCAGTGTATGTGAAAGGCAGGAAATGTACTGGGGTGTTTTACATGTCCTGTGAAATACTGCCAATTTTGTTTTTCAGTATTGTAAGGACTAACTCTCCCATAGGTTATCTTTGGAGCTGCCTTATAACATTTTACAAGTGTAACTTTCAATTGGAAAAATATGGAGATTTGGAGTTTGGGTTCCCTGAGCTCAGAATTTGATAATACATCTTTTAGTGAAGGGGTTTTTTTAATTATGTGTTTGAAAATGCCACTTTTAGAAAGTGAGCATTTTCTTGCTTTAGCGTTCTGTGTCTCTACCTGCCTGTGGAATCAACGTCTGATTTAGACTGACAGGGGCTGTTTGTGCATTCACTCTAGACAGTCGCAGAAAGGGAGCTGAGGTGTGTGCTGCATATCCTGATGAAGCAAACACAAGGAGATGATAGACGGAGTGCTGAAACTTTTCAAACACTCACCCCCAGTCACAGATCTGGGTTGAATCCATCATCGTTCTTTAGCTCACTTCGCCACCCTAGTTCAGACACAGCTATATGCAAATCAGTCTTGACCCTGTGCCTCATGGGAACAGTCTAGCCCGAACTGCAAAGCCATGTCTTCACTGGACCGGAATCAAGAATCCTGGGACCAGATTCGGACTAACAGCCCTCATCAGCCAGGCTAGCTTGAATCCAGTGGCAAAGTGAGCAAGGGACCCACGTCTGGGCATACCCTGCCAACTTAGGGCGAACAAAGCAAACACACGGAGATGATGGACGGAGTGCTGAAACCTTTCAAACACTCACCCCCAGTCACAGATCTGGGTTGATTCCATCATTGTTCTTTAGCTCACTTCGCCACCCCAGTTCAGACACAGCTATATGCAAATCAGTCTTGACCCTGTGCCTCATGGGAACAATACAGCCCGTACTGCCAAGCCATGTCTTCCCTGGACCGGAAACAAGCATCCTGGGACCGGTTTCGGGCTAACAGCCCTCATCAGCCAGGCTAGCTTGAATCAAGTGGCAAAGTGAGCAAGGGACCCAAGTCTGGGCATACCCTGCCAACTTAAGGCGAACAAAGCAAACACAAGGAGATGATGGACGGAGTGTTGAAACTTTTCAAACACTCACCCCCAGTCACAGATCTGGGTTGAATCCATCATCGTTCTTTAGCTCACTTCGCCACCACAGTTCAGACACAGCTATATGTAAATCAGTCTTGACCCTGTGCCTCATGGGAACACTCCAGCCCGAACTGCCAAGCCATGTCTTCCCTGGACCAGAAACAAGCATCCTGGGACCGGTTTCGGGCTAACAGCCCTCATCAGCTAGGCTAGCTTGAATCCAGTGGCAAAGTGAGCAAGGGACCCACGTCTGGGCATACCCTGCCAACTTAGGGCGAACAAAGCAAACACAAGGAGATGATGGACGGAGTGCTGAAACTTTTCAAACACTCACCCCCAGTCACAGATCTGTGTTGAATCCATCATCGTTCTTTATCTCACTTCGCCACCCCAGTTCAGACACAGCTATATGCAAATCAGTCTTGACCCTGTGCCTCATGGGAACAGTCCAGCCTGAACTGGCAAGCCATGTCTTCCCTGGACCAGGATGCTTGTTTCTGGTCCAGAAAAGACATGGCTTGGCAGTTCGGGCTGGACTGTTCCCATAAGGCACAGGGTCAAGACTGATTTGCATATATCTGTGTCTGAACTGGGGTGGCGAAGTGAGCTAAAAAACGATGATGGATTCAACCCAGATCTGTGACTGGGGGTGAGTGTCTGAAAAGGTTCAGCGCTCCGTCCATCATCTCCTTGTGTTTGCTTTGCTCGCCCTAAGTTGGCAGGGTATGCCCAGACGTGGGTCCCTTGCTCACTTTGCCACTGGATTCAAGCTAGACTGGCTGATGAGGGCTGTTAGCCCGAAACCGGTCCCAGGATGCTGGTTTCTGGTCCAGGGAAGACATGGCTTGACAGTTCGGGCTGGACTGTTTCCATGAGGCACAGGGTCAAGACTGATTTGCATATAGCAGTGTCTGAACTGGGGTGGCGAAGTGAGCTAAAGAACGATGATGTATTCAACCCAGATCTGTGACTGGGGGTGAGTGTCTGAAAAGGTTCAGCGCTCCGTCCATCAACTCCTTGTGTTTGCTTTGATCGCCCTAAGTTGGCAGGGTATGAATGAATATTAAATTTATAAAGCGCTAACTTAGCCCAAGGGCATCAAGGCGCTGCAGAGGACTAACGTTCAACCGAATAAGATGCTCAAGCTAAAGTCTGTGTGAAGTGCCAGGTTTTCAGGGCCTTGCGAAAAAGAGAGTATGACACAAGACCCGATAAACCATCCGGAAGAGAGTTCCACAGCCTAGCAGCAGCAGTGGAGAAGGCTCTGCCTCCGCATCTAACCTTCTTAAACCTGGGGACCACCAGCAAATTCTTGCTGGCAGACCTAAGCTGCTTGGTCGGGATATAGCGCTGAAACATCGCTTTAATGGCATCAGGGCCCGAGCCATAGTAGGCATTATGAGTCAAGCACAGAGTCTTGAAAAGGATTCTTCGATCCAGAGGTAGCCAATGCAACAAGATGAGGGAGGCCGAAACAGAGTGATACTTTGGTAACTCCAACACCAGCCTTGCTGCAGCATTCTGTACTAACTGTAACCGTCTCACCAAACCCTTGTTAATGCCCAGATAAAGGGCATTACAATAATCAAGTCTGGACAGTATCAAAGCAATCACTGCCTGCTTTCGTGATGAAAACGACAGGAACTGTGAAATTTTCCTAAGCAGCCTGATTATTCCAAAACAGATAGACACTGTTTTGCTAACCTGTAGGTTCATGGACAACGAAGTGTCGACCATAACCCCCAGATTTTTCCCATGGGATACAGGAGAAGGGCAGCTGCCCATGGTGTCAGGCCACCAGTCATTAGACCATATGTCATGTTGGTTACCAAAAATCAAGATCTCAGTTTTTTCCCCATTCAGTTTAAGATAGTTCTCAACCATCCAGTATGAAACTGCCTGCATACAGTTTTTGAAATTTGCGGCCGATTCACTGATGCTGTTGGTAATAGACACCATGATTTGAGTGTCGTCAGCATAAGACAGCACCTTAAATCCAAAGGCTCTCACGACCCTCGCCAGTGGGGCAACATAGATATTAAAAAGTGTAGGGCTTAGAGAGGATCCCTGTGGAACTCCACATATCAATGAGTTGGGAGATGAGTAAAATTGGCCCAATTTCACTATTTGTGCCCTATCACTAAGGAAGGAGGAAAGAAGTGCGAGGGCAGTGCCCCCAATCCCTATCTCCTTGAGGCGTTCCACCAGCCTCAATGGAGACAGGGTATCAAAAGCTGCGGTAAGGTCAAGAAGGACCAGCAGGGTCGTATACCCTGCATCAACCTGGACCCGGATGTTATCAAAAACCGCCGTTAATGCTGATTCAGTGCTATGATGGCTTCTAAAGCCATGCTGAGAGCCATCAAGCAACTGGTGATCCAATAAACAGGAACTGAGGTGAGAATTCAGATATTTTTCCATAATATTAGCTGGAACCGGAAGCAAAGAAATGGGGCGATAGTTTTTTAGTTCCATAGGATCCAGAGACGGCTTTTTTAAAAGCGGTTTGACCACAGCGGTTTTCCAAAGAGTGGGATACTGCCCCTCAGTAATAGTTATATTTAGTACTGAAGTGAGAAGGGGAACAATGACTTCACTTCCTATTTTTAAAACCTTTAGGGGGCAGGCATCCAAGGGAGACCCCGAGGTAACTCCTTCCAGAAGGTGACCTGTTGTTTCAGGTGAGATGCAAGGGAAGATGAAACTTCGGTTCATCTACCGTGGTTGCTGATACATTAGGGTTAATTTTAGAGGGAGCAAATATAACCTTTCCAGCATTATAGTCCTCCAAGGTGGAGTATATGTCTGTAATCTTAATGCGGAAAAACTCTGCCATTCTGTCACAGAGTTCTTGAGAAAGATCAGATGAATCAGCAACAGGAGGGGAAATAAGAGAGTTGATAACCTTGAAAAGCTCTCTAGAAGATTTAATTGATTCAGTAACCTTAGAATAATACAATCTTTTCTCCTCAGTAATCGCCGCTTTATAATCCCTCAAGCGCTGTTTATGAAGCTCTCTACCCGCCGGCGCGAGATCTGTACGCCAAATCCTTTCCTGTTTGCGGCAGGATTGTCTCAACTTTCTGAGTCTATCAGAATACCATGGTGCAGAGGGTTTTTTTCTCGCTACATAGTGTTTTTTAACGGGTGCCAAAGTATCTATGGCTCCTGACAACCATCTAGAGTGTTCATCTGCTGCCAAATTAGCATCCGAGTGCTCAGAAAACTGACCGTTCATAAAATAATTAGCAAGAGCATCCTTACTAATTTGGCTCAGATTTCTATGCCCAGACGTCCGTCCCTTGCTCAATTTGCCACTGGATTCAAGCTAGACTGGCTGATGGGGGCTGTTAGCCCGAAATCGGTCCCAGGATGATTGTTTCTGTTCCAGGGAAGACATGGCTTGGGAGTTCGGGCTGGACTGTTCCCATGAGGCACAGGGTCAAGACTGATTTGCATATAGCTGTGTCTAAACTGGGGTGGCGAAGTGAGATAAAGAACGATGATGGATTCAACCCAGATCTGTGACTGGGGGTGAGTGTCTGAAAAGGTTCAGCGCTCGGTCCATCATCTCCTTGTGTTTGCTTTGCTTGCCCTAAGTTGGAAGGGTATGCCCAGACATGGGTCCCTAGCTCACTTTGCCACTGGATTCAAGTTAGACTGGCAGATGAGGGCTGTTAGCCCGAAACCGGTCCCATGATGCCTGTTTCTGGTCCAGGGAAGACATGGCTTTGCAGTTCGGGCTGGACTGTTCCCATGAGGCACAGGGTCAAGACTGATTTGCATATAAATGTGTCTGAACTGGGTGGCGAAGTGAGCTAAAGAACGATGATGGATTCAACCCAGATCTGTGACTGGGGGTGAGTGTCTGAAAAGGTTCAACGCTCCGTCCATCATCTCCTTGTGTTTGCTTTGTTCGCCCTAAGTTGGCAGGGTATGCCCAGACGTCGGTCCCTTGCTCACTTTGCCACTGGATTCAAGCTAGACTGGCTGATGAGGGCTGTTAGCCCGAAACCGGTCCCAGGATGCTTGTTTCTGGTCCAGGGAAGCCATGGCTTGGCAGTTTGGGCTGGACTGTTCCCATAAGGCACAGGGTCAAGACTGATTTGCATATAGCTATGTCTGAACTGGGGTGGCGAAGTGAGCTAAAGAACGATGATGGAATCAACCCAGATCTGTGACTGGGGATGAGTGTCTGAAAAGGTTCAGTGCTCCGTCCATCATCTCCTTGTGTTTGCTTTATTTGCCCTAAGTTGGCAGGGTATGCCCAGACGTCTATCCATTGCTCACTTTGCCACTGGATTCAAGCTAGCCTGGCTGATGAGGGCTGTTAGCCCGAAACTGGTCCCAGGATGCTTGTTTCTGGTCCAGGGAAGACATGGCTTGGCAGTTCGGGCTGGACTGTTCCTATGAGGCACAGGGTCAAGACTGATTTGCATATAGCTGTGTCTGAACTGGGGTGGCGAAGTGAGCTAAAGAACGATGATGGATTCAACCCAGATCTGTGACTGGGGGTGAGTGTCTGAAAAGGTTCAGCGCTCCGTCCATCATCTCCTTGTGTTTGCTTTGTTCGCCCTAAGTTGGCAGGGTATGCCCAGACGTGGGTCCCTTGCTCACTTTGCCACTGGATTCAAGCTAGACTGGCTGATGATGGCTGTTAGCCCGAAACGGGTCCCAGGATGCTTGTTTCTGGTCCAGGGAAGACGTGGCTTGGCAGTTCGGGCTGGACTGTTCCCATGAGGCACAGGGTCAAGACTGATTTGCATATAGCTGTGTCTGAACTGGGGTGGCGAAGTGAGCTACAGAATGATGATGGATTCAACCCAGATCTGTGACTCGGGGTGAGTGTCTGACAAGGTTCAGCGCTCCGTTCATCATCTCCTAGTGTTTGCTTTGTTCGCCCTAAGTTGGCAGGGTATGCCCAGACGTGGGTCCCTTGCTCACTTTGCCACTGGATTCAAGCTAGACTGGCTGATGAGGTCTGTTAGCCCGAAACCGGTCCCAGGATGCTTGTTTCTGGTCCAGGGAAGACATGGCTTGGCAGTTTTGGCTGGACTGTTCCCATGAGGCACAGGGTCAAGACTGATTTGCATATAGCTGTGTCTGAACAGGGGTGGCGAAGTGAGCTAAAGAACGATGATGGATTCAACCCAGATCTGTGATTGGGGGTGAGTGTCTGAAAAGGTTCAGCGCTTCGTCCATCATCTCCTTTGTTTGCTTTGTTCGCCATAAGTTGGCAGGGTATACCCAGACGTGGGTCCCTTGCTCACTTTGCCACTGGATTCAAGCTAGACTGGCTGATGAGGGCTGTTAGCCCGAAACCGGTCCCAGGATGCTTGTTTCTGGTCCAGGGGAGACATGGCTTGGCAGTTCGGGCTGGACTGTTCCCATGAGGCACAGGGTCAAAACTGATTTGCATATAGCTGTGTCTGAACTGGGGTGGCGAAGTGAGCTAAAGAACTATGATGGATTCAACCCAGATCTGTGACTGGGTGTGAGTGTCTGAAAAGGTTCAGCGCTCCATCCATCATCTCCTTGTGTTTGCTTTGTTCGCCCTAAGTTGGCAGGGTATGCCCAGACGTGGGTCCCTTGCTCACTTTGCCACTGGATTCAAGCTAGACTGGCTGATGACGGCTGTTAGCCCGAAACCGGTCCCAGGATGCTTGTTTCTGGTCCAGGGAAGACATGGCTTGGCAGTTTGGGCTGGACTGTTCCCATGAGGCACAGGGTCAAGACTGATTTGCATATAGCTGTGTCTGAACTGGGGTGGCGAAGTGAGCTACAGAACGATGATGGATTCAACCCAGATCTGTGACTTGGGGTGAGTGTCTGAAAAGGTTCAGCGCTCAGTTCATCATCTCCTAGTGTTTGCTTTGTTCGCCCTAAGTTGGCAGGGTATGCCCAGACGTGGGTCCCTTGCTCACTTTGCCACTGGATTCAAGCTAGACTGGCTGATGAGGTCTGTTAGCCCGAAACCGGTCCCAGGATGCTTGTTTCTGGTCCAGGGAAGACATGGCTTGGCAGTTCGGGCTGGACTGTTCCCATGAGGCACAGGGTCAAGACTGATTTGCATATAGCTGTGTCTGAACTGGGGTGGCGAAGTGAGCTAAAGAACTATGATGGATTCAACCCAGATCTGTGACTGGGGGTGAGTGTCTGAAAAGGTTCAGCGCTCCGTCCATCATCTCCTTGTGTTTGCTTTGTTCGCCCTAAGTTGGCAGGGTATGCCCAGACGTGGGTCCCTTGCTCACTTTGCCACTGGATTCAAGCTAGACTGGCTGATGACGGCTATAAGCCTGAAACCGGTCCCAGGATGCTTGCTTCTGGTCCAGGGAAGACGTGGCTTGGCAGTTCGGGCTTGACTGTTCCCATGAGGCACAGGGTCAAGTCTGTTTTGCATATAGCTGTGTCTGAACTGGGGTAGCGAAGTGAGCTACAGAACGATGATGGATTCAACCCAGATCTGTGACTCGGGTGAGTGTCTGAAAAGGTTCAGCGCTCCGTTCATCATCTCCTAGTGTTTGCTTTGTTCGCCCTAAGTTGGCAGGGTATGCCCAGACGTGGGTCCCTTGCTCACTTTGCCACTGGATTCAAGCTAGACTGGCTGATGAGGTCTGTTAGCCCGAAACCGGTCCCAGGATGCTTGTTTCTGGTCCAGGGAAGACATGGCTTGGCAGTTCGGGCTGGACTGTTCCCATGAGGCACAGGGTCAAGACTGATTTGCATATAGCTGTGTCTGAACAGGGGTGGTGAAGTGAGCTAAAGAACGATGATGGATTGAACCCAGATCTGTGATTGGGGGTGAGTGTCTGAAAAGGTTCAGCGCTTCGTCCATCATCTCCTTTGTTTGCTTTGTTCGCCCTAAGTTGGCAGGGTATGCCCAGACGTGGGTCCCTTGCTCACTTTGCCACTGGATTCAAGCTAGACTGGCTGATGACGGCTGTTAGCCCGAAACCGGTCCCAGGATGCTTGTTTCTGGTCCAGGGAAGACATGGCTTGGCAGTTTGGGCTGGACTGTTCCCATGAGGCACAGGGTTAAGACTGATTTGCATATAGCTGTGTCTGAACTGGGGTGGCGAAGTGAGCTAAAGAACGATGATGGTTTCAACCCAGATCTGTGACTGGGGGTGAGTGTCTGAAAAGGTTCAGCGCTCCGTCCATCATCTCCTTGTGTTTGCTTTGTTTGCCCTAAGTTGGCAGGGTATGCCCAGACGTCTATCCCTTGCTCACTTTGCCACTGGATTCAAGCTAGCCTGGCTGATGAGGGCTGTAAGCCTGAAACCGGTCCCAGGATGCTTGTTTCTGGTCCAGGGAAGACATGGCTTGGCAGTTCGGGCTGGACTGTTCCCATGAGGCACAGGGTCAAGACTGATTTGCATATAGCTGTGTCTGAACTGGGGTGGCGAAGTGAGCTAAAGAACGATGATGGATTCAACCCAGATCTGTGACTGGGGGTGAGTATCTGAAAAGGTTCAGCGCTCCGTCCATCATCTCCTTGTGTTTGCATATCCTGATGAGCCATCACCAGGTTGATGGGTCTTCCTGAGCTAGAGTGGTGGGAGGAGTTGATACTGACACCTGTATAGGACTGTGCCTGTTCTCTCATAATGTTGTCTCCACCCCCTGGAGTGTGTCTGGAGCCAAGGTCAGGTAAGTTAAGAATTTGTAAACAACAAAGACTTTGTTTTGAAGTATGCCTACTTCAAAGGCAAATAGGGGTATAAATATTGGACCTAAACACTTCTGGACTAAGAGAACCCTGCTAAGAAGAAGAGCTCAAGAGCTGTCAGGAGGTGTACTGCCCCTTTGCTGTGTGTTGCTTTGCTGGGTTGGCCTGAAGTTGCTGCTTCTGTCTGTGAGCAGTGGAAAGGACTGGACTTTTTACTTTGCTGTATTCTGCTCAAGAAGATTCTCCAAGGGCTTGAAGTAGAGCTTGCCTCCTGTTAAGAAGTCTCAGGGACACAAAGACTTCACCTGCAGCATCCTTGAACTCCACTGCTGGGAGTTCTGACCTGCCTTATGGTGCCAATTCCAGTTCTGGGCCCTTGGAGGTTGTTCCTGCTGCAAAAAGCCTCAAGAAACCATCAAAATCGACTCATCACCTTTCCACCGCCTGTTTTCCAACGCAGTACCGCTGTGTGGGAGAAATTTCCACACACCACCGCTGTGCGGCTGAAATAATCTATGCAGCGTCTGTCAGTGGCCGAAGAAACCACTGCATCCAGAGTTCATTACACCGTGTCTCCAAAGTTTGAGACCCTGGACTGACTCCAGCGCAGCCCCTGTTGTGACGCAGAAAGAATCGACGTATCGTGGGACCATGTCTGAAGAAATCAACGCAGCCGCCGCCGCTGCATTGACCTCCAGCGTGTCCAGATTTCCACTCATCGCACCTGTGTGCTAAGTTTTTCTGATGCATCTCCCGCAGACCTGAACCGTCTTGGATTTCCACACATCGCTTACCCCTACTGTCCGGATTCGATGCAACACTTCTCCTGCGTGCATCAGAACTAACACATCACAGCAGAGGTTATCTTGGGTGTGTAATCCCCTTATCCTGACTAGAAGGAAGGGTCTCTACTTAGACAGGGTGCATACCACTGCCAACTAGAAACCCCCATTTCTAACAGCCATATCCTTAACCCTATACCATTAACCACTTTACCATATATGGCAACACTATACACTTACACCCTATACCTTTAACCTTAACCCTTAACCTATTTACCCTTTTAACGTTGTCCTCACTTCAGTTTATTTTGGGAACAAACAGTTTGAGACTCCTTCTTTTATTGAAGTGTTTATTTCTAGAACTAAAATTTGAGAAGTGTTATTTTTGAGAACTGGTTATGTCAAAGCTTTGAGGTAATAACTTGCATATATGTTTTGCAAGGGTTGCCCAGTGGTGACCAGTGACTGTTTAATTAATGTATTTCTGTTGATATTCATTCTTAAAAACGCATTATTAATTTTCTAAGAATATGTTTGCACACAGGAACTTTGCAAAGAGAAAGCATTTGCATTATAATTATATTCACGTGACCATTGTCATATAGTCTTCTTTGAAAAATGATTAATTCATAACCTGTACAATATAGTTACTCTATTTTATGGCAGATACAGACGTGATATAATACATAATACACATCTAAACCACATTGAGCTAGTTAGACACACAAATTGGTCATTATACAACAATGTACACACAATAATCACTTATAACAGTCTGTCATCACATGACCAAAAACTAGCTCCAACCATCCATCATCGTCTTTTGACCATTATCTCGTATCTGAGTTCATGTTTACCGTCAAAAGTGTATTTGAGGGTTACACTGATAAAGTAATTTGAGATATCTGACATGATAGCGTGTTGTTTTAGCATGTCAAACATAGACAACTGATAATTTTTGAGGGTGAAGTAACATGTCCTTCATGTGCATATTGTTTTATTAAAGACAAAGATGGTCGGAAAGGTCATTCTGCCACTCTGCCATTTCTCTGAAAGGTTGCAGGCTGGGAAGCTGCTTTCAGAGCTAAATGTGCTGCCATGACACAATCATACCCATGAGGCTCTATTCTAATCATGGCCTCCTGCAGTATGGGGCTGTTCAAAACTTTTGTTTTTACCAGAGCTGGTTTTGTATTCCTCTTTTGCTCAGTCGGTAAACACACACTGCTTAAAATAAGGGCCGGACTGGCCATAGCAGGCATCGGGAGTTTTCCGGGGAGGCTGGAAGGGTGGGGGCCGGTTTTGCACCAGTGGGGACTGTTTTTTGTTACTGGGTGTCCGGTTTTGCAGCGTTGCTGCAATATCGGCCCACAGTAACAAAAGCAGCAGTGCTTCACACTTGCACCCCCTTCAAGTTCTCCCCCAGGGGAAAAGGGGGGGCTGGTCCTACAAATTTGAGGGGGCTACTTGGGGTTCCCAGTCAAGCACTGTTAAAAATGGACAGTGTAAAGAACAACCTTGCATGACAAAGGGGAGTATAGTGATTGACAATGTCACTCTTTGTGACATTTACAGTTGACATTTGTTAAAACGGTGTAATGTACATGAAGTGTTGGACCTATGCAGTAGTAATTTATTTATTTTGTCACCATTCCTTTTCAGCGATCAGTGCTGGTAAGTCAAGAGAAGAGCAGGGGCCTGGGCAAAGAACAACAAGGACTATGGTCGCTAGGAGGGCATTTCAATTGAGTACCACCTGTGAGGAGGAATCTACCGCCAGCCAAGTGTACCCACCTGGTGAGTCACACACTCATAATCTAAAAACCTTCAGCCGAGTCTGTGGAGTGCACCAAAGTGGAGATCGACCCCATATGCCAGGAGAAGCTGGAGGGAAACAACCATTACAACGCAGCTGTTACCAGGCAGAGCCTTTACCACGCATGCGTTACAATGCATGCACTGTTACCACGCATAGCCTTTACCATGCATTTTTTCACAACGTATATGCCTTTACCGCGCATGCCTTTACAATTAATTAGCGTTGTACAGCTATGAATGGTAAAGACATATACGTTGTACTGGTGGTAAGGGCATATGCTGGTAACGGTGGTAAAGGCACCGGCATGGTCAAGGCTATCGGCGTCATTAGAGGAAACGAAAAGACCTTCCGTTTCCTCTTGATGATCTGTGCCGCACCTCAGAAGAGTTGCCTCGTCATCCTTTTAAGGTAAGGGGGATTAGACTTGGGGCAGGGGAGGTACGGATTTAGGGCTTTAGACTTGTTGTGTTTTTTTTAGGGACTGGGGGCCAGGGGGAGGTTGCGCCGTCGTATGGATTTAGGGTTCAGGGCAGGCGGCGGGTATTTTTTATGAAGGGCTGGGGGCTGAGGAAGGTGGGTGTCTGGTTTAAGGGCAGGGGCCGGGTGATTTCGAAAAGGGCTGGGAGGTTTGCGGGGGGGGTCCATTTTTAGGGTTTAGGGCAGGGGAAGGGTATTCTTAACAAGGACTGGGGGCCGGGGGGAGGTCACGCTGGGGTCTAGTTTTAGGGCTCAGGGCAGGGGTCGGGTACTTTTACAAAATGCTGTGGGGGGAGGGGAGGGGGGTCATGCTGGGGTCCAGTTTTTGGGCTTAGGGCAGGGGTCGGGTGTTTTTTTAAAAAGCTGGGGGGAGCGCCAGGTACTGGTTTAGGGGCTGAGGGCAGGGGTCCGGGAAAACATTTACCACACATAGGCCTTTAACATACATGCCTTTACAACGAAATTCGTTGTAAAGGCATGGGTGGTAAAGGCATACTCGTAAAAAAATGTTTGGTAAAGGTTATGCATAGTAAAGGCATTCGCGTTGCAACGGAATGATTTGTTTCATCATACATCCGAAGCTGGACAATGAGATTCCCTCTGGCCAAAAAGTGGAACTTCTGTAGTGTCCCAGGAGCAAGTGCTACTGTCATCAGGTCCTGAGGTCCACCACAAAAACAGGGCCTCCAGATGCAACCAGTGCTATGCTTGTGCATCCTACATGTGCCAACCTAGAAAAGAAACGCCAAGGGAAGCATTTACCTGAGACACCCTTAAGCCTGCATGTGTTACTCCTCTCACCCCAGAGTATGCCACCATGGCTGCTTTTCAGGATGACATAAGGCAGGTGATTACTGGTCAGCAGGCACTGTTCTGGGATTTCAAAACAATTACTGCAGAAGTGCGTGCAACCCAAGAAGCACAAACAGACCAGCATTGTGCTCAATTTAGCCTCCAGAGCCCCTGGACATGTCATTTTGTCTTCCATCCCCCGCATTCCACCTGTTATTGTAATGCCGCCCAGTACGTCTGTCCCAAATGCTTCAAAACTTACTACAATGTGTTTAGTACTGCAGGTAGTGCCTAATTGGAGCCGGTGGTTTCCGGTGCTCGGCACCGGCACATAATTGCTGGCACAGGCACTCAGTTGTCAGAACCTGCACTTATAACAGCTGCCACATTGTGGCGCTGTTTGTGTAATTTAAAGATGAATAGAAAAAGCTGTTGTTTGTTTATTCAATATACATTAAAAATAATTAATAATACCTGCCATCCAAGCCCTTCTTAAAACGTTGGCAGCCTCGAACAGTTTGAATTGTCACACTTGCAGCAGTGTGATGGTTACTAGTTGTGTAAGTACAGTGGCCAAGTGTGGTGCAAACTGCGGTGGCCTCCTGAAGAGGGCCCCTGCACTTATTTTTTTTACAAATTAAGCACTGACTGCAGGTGGTGTCCAGCCTTGCCCTGGGAGGCCTCCTACTAGTGTTTTAGAAAGAGTTTGCTGTGGTGATGTTGGAGTCTGAGGATACCAGGAATGTTTGCCCCCATCCAGAACAGCAACTCTGACACAACATATAGGTGGGGGGAATGACTTTACTTTTCTGATGGGCTTTTGACTTTTTGTTGAAAAACTGACTTATGACTTTTGAACTACTGTTTTTAATATCTTTGTTTCACTTTTTCAACTTTTTTTCCATTTGCCCCTTTTGATTATATTCATAGACTTGTCCCTTGATGTCTTTCCTTCTGTTACCCACCCCTCCAAGCTGACTGCACCTCTCTGAAGGGAGCATGTTTTTCCCTCATCTTTTCCCCAAAGACTATCTCATTTATAATATAAAAAAAGTGAAAGGATATTTTTGTTAATAATGTAATATATATTTTTTTTAAACATAAAAACTCCCTAACTTAGATGTTATGTTACTCTTTCCTGAATGTGTGGGCAAGCCTGTTCATATATGTAAGTGTGATGGAGTATTTGAAAATTTAAAATGATGCAAAGTATGCATCAAAATACTATCAAATAATCTCATACAAACACTGACTATGTCTATGAAAACATGTATCAGCACCAGGGGTATAGCTATGATTGGTGGAGCAGGGGCACCGGGGACCAGAGTCTTTAGGGCCCGATTGAACCCTGATATTTGCTGTACTTTACTACTACAAGAGCAGTATAAGGGGCCATTTTCCTTGCATGCTCCAGGGTCCATGGCATCCTTGCTATGGTGCTGATCAACACAATGACGAATTGTAGATAAAAGTGGTGTTTATTTACAAAGGTGGCAATTAAATCATTTACACAACCAAAAGTTTGGGATGGTTGTATGTAAAAGTTGAGTTTGTGTGAGGATGAGTGAGTGAAGAATTGTGTCAAATTTTCATGGGTTTTGTGGTTCTTGTCAGGGCTCACAGGGTGAGTTGTCCACGTTTCTGACTACTTAATACTGGGCCCACTGGAAGGTGAGGTTGAGGTTGTGGATATGGATTAGGTTTGTGGGTGGTGCAGCTGGGTTGCTAGTAGGGTTAATTGGAGGGGTGCGCCTTACAGGTTGATATTGTGCCCTAACTGACTTAAATGTATGCATCGGTGTTGCAGATCAACACTTGTAAGGCCTGTATCATCTGCAGGGCCAAGGCCTCCTTCTTCAAGAAATAAAGATGTTCCCTGTGCAACTTTGACAGATCTTGGAGGGATGTTTTTATCATTGGGTCACTCTCTCCAACAAGCAATGTACATCTTCCTGGTGAGCTTCAATGTTGGTAGACTCTCCCACTATGACTCTAGACTGTGTTGACTGTCTCCCTCACAGAGGATTGTTGCTGGAAAATTGATTCTCCCAGAATATAGGATCTGACCATGTCATAGCCCCACCTTCCCCCGCATATATGGCCATCTGATGATGCCAATAGGCTTACCATTGCGTGGACGGTTAACAACTGACAGGTTGTGGGATGGAGATTTTTAACCCAGCAAATGGTGAATAGCATGCAGGAGGAGATCTCTGCCTAGGTGTATTTGGAGTTCGGTGTGTGCGGAGAGCTCAGCACATAGATTTCCCTTTGTCACTTAGGGGTCTCCAACCTTTTCTACAATGAGAGCTACTTCTAATGAGTGAAAATCATCATGAGCTACTGAAGGCTAAACAACTCTGTTACCAGACAACCCCACGCCCAGCTTCATTGACTTTAAGTCTAATGTCCATAGAGCAAGATACTATGGTTTGAAAAAATACTTTGACTCGGGGCACTATGGCAGGGCTGCCATCTGTGTCAGTGAGAGCGTGGTCTTTGGGGATGTATGAACATGTGTGCGTGTGAATGGGATATATGTGTATGGGTGACTGAGAGCCTGTGTCGTATGTGCTTAAGGCACAGGAAATACCTTTCGCCATATGTGGCACCGTTACATGTATAACACAAACCTACAACCATTTTTTTAAATAGGAGAAATTTAAAGTGCAGAAAAATGTTCTGCAAAAATGTTCAAAATATGGAACATTTTTCTGCACTTTAAATTTCTCCCATTTAAAAAAATGACTGCATTTTTCAGTTAATTATATGGCACAGTGCCTACTGCCCACTGGGAGCAAGAGGTGTGTTGTTTGTAAATGCTGCACTTTGAAAAGGGAGATAGTTAAAATGAAGAGTTAACTTAATCATTAAGGTAACTTTTAATTTCAATTTTCTCCCATTTAAAACCATTCAGAAACATAATTTTGTTCTCATGCCCCAATATTGAGTTGACAAGGACTTTGAGAGTTAAATACCTCAGTGCTTCAGTTCTTCACCTCTGTGCCCCAGCCCCAGTTTGGGTCATTAATCTGACTGAGCACTGCTCATTATCAGGCCCTGCTATCTGCAGCCTCATGATAATAAAGTAAAATAAACACAGACTTCCCTTAACTTTAAAATGAATATGCGACCCTGTGCTTATTTAAAAATTAATTCAAGGCTGTGAGCTACTCTGAAGGTGGCTTGGACTTACTGGTAGCTCACGATCGGCTGGTTGGAGACACCTGCTTCTACCCCATTGTGTCATATTAACTACTCTAAATTTTTTGCCAAAATTATTGGGGAAAATGTACAGATTTCAAGGGTTAGATCTACTGTTCTATCTTCAGTACCACCGACATTAGCGAAAGTGCAAGTATTGAGAGGAGTTGAACTCAATATTCTGATACCAGTGTCAGCTATATTGGAGAAAGTGCAAATATTTGGGGGTTTAGATTTACTATGTAACTCCATTCCCACCATCATTGGGGAATGTTTACATATTGCCTGGGGAGGAGAAGGATTAAGATTTAATACTCTAGCAACATTTCCACAAACATTGGGGAAAGTGCCTACATTGGCATGGGTTAGCTTTATTATTGTAACTCCAAACACAACAAGAATGGGGAAGTGCGTGCATTGGGGGAAGGGGAAATTTTACTGTTTCAACTCCAGTCCCAACACTGGGCTAAGTGCATATATTTTCCACCAATATTGGAGAAAGTACATATATTTGGGGGTGGGGTAAATTTCCCATTCTAACTCCAGCTTGCACAAAATTAGAGAAAATGCATACACTCAGGAGAAACAGGTTTACTATTTCCTGCATACATTGTAGAAAGCATATATATTTGTGGTGCAGTGTTAATTTGTAAAAAAAAATAAGTGTTAGGGCCCTCGTCAGGGGACCACCGTAGCTTGCACCACCCATTGCCACTGCCAGCACTGCCAATGACAGTACCTACTCTAACCATCACACTCCGACAATTCAGACTGTTCGAGGCCCCCAAATCTATAAAAATGGTTTGGGCAGCAGATATCAGTTGTTTTTTAAAGTATATTGAATTAATAAACATCTGTTGTTCTACTTATCTCTAAATTACACAAACAGCGCCACCATGTGGCAGCTGCTATAAGTGCCAGTGTTGACAATTAAGTGCCGGAGCTGAGCACCGGAAACCACAGGCTCATATTAAGCACTGTTGTGGTGTTAAGTTACTTTTCTAACTGTAATGCAACCAACGTTGAGGAAAGTGAATATATTGAGTGGGTAGTATTTACTATTTATAGTTAATTCATTTTTAATTAAGACAATGGCAATTTGGCATTTAAATATAAATTAATTAAATGTATTTACATTTTATTTGTTAACGAATAAAACAGTACCCTCAAATTCTCCTGTAAACCCTTCAACTCTTAAATAAAATTTAAATATCATCACTAAACATAACAAAATATATGATATTCTATAGTTAGAAAAGTATTAAATTAAAAATTATAATGAATGCAAAAAGTGAATAATGAAAGTTACATAATCAAAACTTAAAACATGAATTTAAACGATACACACTCCTCGCCCATACCCTCAACACAGTACAAAAAAATTAGAACATGAACGCATCTAATCAAAGTATATATATTTTTTTAATCTAAAATAACAGAATAAGCGCAGAAATAACGATATTAATGTCACCCATTTTAAATCACGATACTATATTTATAACATCGATAATATTGACAATATAAAAAAACAATGTACTTATCTTTGATATCATGTCTTATGAATTTTTTGCAGTCACAATATGGTTTATACCATATTCTGGTAAAAAAATTTAATATACGATATTCAGTAAACCATACATACATGTATACACTGTTAATAGAAGGTGGGTGGGTGCTTAGGTGGGCAATTCCTCGGTCTAATCCTACTTGATGATCTTACCTTTAATTGTGACTTATCAGTATTCTAAATCATGTTGCACTCTCTGGGACAGAGTTGCCAAATGCCAACTATCGGCCAGTTAACCAAAAATGTTCCTGTCTGCTAAAAAGCTGGCAATCTTCCCGACTGCCTTTTGTAATGTACTGCAAGACAAAACCAACGGCGGACTTAAAGGGCCGCACTATTCTGCTGTGTTCCTTTTTGTGATTGTTCGTTTGAAAGGTTTTCAGACGTGTGCACAGACAACTCCTGCACCTGCCGTTGTTGGTTGCAAACTGCAAGGCAGATCAGAGAATGAATGAGAGTGGAGAGGTGCACCACTGGAATGTATATTCAAATGATGTAAGCGGACAACGTTCCTTAGTGTTTCAATTCCTTTATTTAGACAATGTCAAAAGGTAAGCTCCAGCCAACGCGTTTCGTTCAGACAAGACCCAACTTCATCAGGGCTTAATGGATATAAACAAGTAGTAGATGGTTCAATGATGGGGTGTCAAGAATGCCGCCTTTTGTAATGTGGCATCCCCATTTGTGTATGAATTTCCTAACCCACTGTGAAAGCTTTCAGCACAGATCCCCATACCGGTTGCCCAACTTTTCTTCAGGTCGTCCAAACATGCCAGGAATGGGAAGGAGTGAGCCATCAGCCATGCCTAGTGCACGCTCACTCCTTGAAAACACAAGTGTAATCTTTGCATCTCCACTAATCTATGGAAAAGCAAAGCCCGTATCTCTGAAGTGCACTTTCACCCACCGTAAAACAACCTGGGCCAAATGGAGGCTAGCTTTCTTTTTCCCTTTCCCACATTGTGGGTGAAACTAGATCTTGCTATGCATACTCTTTGAGCTCATTTTCTAAAGGATTATGCCTTATTTGATTCTAGCTATACCTGTCGTAAACAGTATAAAACCCTTGTTTTTTCGCAGACCAGCCTTCTCATAAAGGCATCTGACCACGAACAGTGTGACATGATGAGGATGTGAGGATGAGAGGATGTGGTCCGTTGGCTAGACTGCCGACTTTGGTGCTGGAAACTAGGGTTCGAGCCTCGGGGTCGCGTCCACATCCTGTGATTCTGGGCAAATCAGTTAATCTCCCCGTTCCTGAATGTGTAATGTAAATACGGTGCTCATGTAAAGCGCTCCAATACCTTCGGGTCGAGTTCGCGCTATATAAATATGCAAAAATAAAAAAAATTATGTGTCTAATTATTGTTGTCCCTGATTGGCTGCAGTTGTGCATTGTTAGAGCATCCAAAACTATACTGAAATCCTCATAAGGCGTCTTACTTGCATTACAATAAACTCATGATTTATTTAAATAATATATCAGTAAATTCACGAATAAATACATAATGCCCCTACTGTCTTCACTGAAGCTGATTGACATAGTCGTATACGTCTACAAATAATTGCATTGTTGGCATTAGTCACGCCAACCAACATAATGCATGACCTCACCTCTGAAAAGACGAACGTGCATAACTAAAGCCAGAGGAAGTGCATTAGGGGGTGAAGGGAGGGTTGTATTTTATAAGCCAGGCCCTGCTCACCGCGCGGAAGGAGACATTCAGAGCCTTCGAGTAATCAGTCTGAAAATACCTCAGTGTGCATGAGGTAATGTGCGTGGATGCACTGACCCGTTCTGAAGCTGTCACGTTGAGTTCAGTCATCGATAGTTTATTACAAAGTAACATTGATTCTCCTTCGACTTCACCGTGAGTGCGGGAGTTTCCGCAGACTAAACAGAATGATGTCAGAGCAGGGAAAATATCCGGATGAAGTAAGTCACCTTCACCAGATAATGAAGTGAAAAGCCCCCCCCCCCCTTCTTGAAAGGCACACTGCCATTACAGAAGGATTTACACCACAGAGGGGGTGAGGGCGAAGTAAAACACTGTTAAATGTTTGTTACACTGATGTAACATAAACACAAGGCAAATATTATGCTTCAGAGACAGGTTGTCAGAATGTTTTTATTTTTTTAATTTATTTATTGGCATTTAGCAATAAGAAACAATACAACAGCAACAGTCATGCTGATTGGTTGGAATAGTCGCACATTGCACCTATCGAATATGTACACAATATTTATGTAGTTATTCCACCAGTATCACATTTAGGATAGAGCCATTAACAGACCTAAAAACAGCAGGCTAACATCTAAAGTACTTGGTTAAGGGACATTCAGATACAGAAAAACAGAGGTAAGTGACATTGAATTGGGGGGATGCCCAAACACAGCTGTTGGTCTCATGTCAATAGCGTGGTTCCCACAGGCCTCGGTGAGTCTGAATCTCTCTGCTGAAGAAAGGCAGTCAAGGGTTCCCAAATGTCTTTAGGGCGACATGAGTTCTCAATGTGCAGAAAGCTGCTCCTGATAATAGCACACATCATTTATCCAAGCTGTGATGGTCGATGTCAGTCTTCTGCCCCAGTGTATGGCTACCCTACGTTTCGCTAATATAAGTAGCAAGGCTGTGGGCCGGCGATGTGCATTGGGTATTTCCTTCACGTAACTAAGCAATCCAACCATGGGATTGTTGGGGGATGACAGTCCAATGATCTCGTGTAGTATGGTGTAAACCTCTTTCCAAAAGTCTGTGACTTTCGGCAAATCCCAGTCAAATGGAGAAATGTAGCAGCGTGTGGTATAAACGGTGTATATATTTGAAGTGAATAAGACTCAGCCGATAGGCCACAGCAATAGGCCCACTGCCCATCCGACAGGGGTGATTCTAGATCTGTGTTCGAGCCTTCGGAAGGTGTATTGGTGAAGAGTTTTGCATGTGGTTGTTGAGGCTGGTAATCAGTTTATGAGGAGATGAACTAGTGTGTATATGTTCCAATGCTGGGATAGTTTAGGGAGCAGGAAAGGTATCATGTAGTGCGCGGCATGTAGCGAGTAATTGAAAGTATAATAATGTGTCCAGTAAGGTGGGGGTGGGGGAGGGCGTGTCATCAAACGGTGGAAGGAAGTGGTCATTGGGGTACAGATCCGAGAAAGCTCTGATGCCCCTCCCGCTCATGCGCCTAATGGCACTCTTATCCTGCAGCGTGGTACTGTGCGGTTGTTAGCAAGTAGGATTGAAGGGGTATAGAGAATTGATAGTCCAGCTTGCTTTCTTACGCCCATCGCACACATTCAACTGTATTGATTTCTGCCCTTGGTGCCTTGTAAGGCAGAAACAGTGCTGTCGATAGTGGCCAAGGGGAGGCATGATCACTTTCTATGGCCAAGTGTGGCTGAAATGGTTTAGGGTGAAACCAGTAATGAAAAAAGTGAGCTTGGTCATAGAGTGCATAAAGCACCTCGTTGGGTGTACCCAGACCGCCCTGCTCACGTGATGCTTTTTTGATTAAATAATTTTTATTGGGTTTTAGAGAAAACCAGCAAATTAAACAAACACAGTAAACATTCAGGATACAGAGGTGAAATAAAGCAAAACAGGGATACATCTTTGTTATATGAGTGGTTACAATAGTGGGGGACAGAAGCTGTGTATATACTGACCAACAGACCATTAATAGCCTCATTTGTAGTTGTATTCACATGCAACAGGTACTTGGATATTTAGTACAGTCGCTAGTATCCACTGATCTTATGAAACACGTCTATTCGTATACGGCATATACACAGATGAAATGAAAAGATAAGAGAAAATAGTGAAGACCATGGGCTCTCAGCACTAAGAAAAAAAAGCATGCACAGGGAATCATTAGCAGGCTCCATTGAGGATGACATGGTTTGTAAGGGTCTGTGGATGGGTTGGGTATAGTATGGGCCACCCGGGGAAGTGCATAATGGGCTCATTCAGGGAGGCTTGAAGACAAAGGAAGAGGTATCCAGTGTATCTCACATTGTTCTGCAAGAGGGGCACCAAGGAGAAAGTTGTAATGGTATGTTATCAGCGCCTCTGAGGAAGGCTAGCCATTCCTGCCACATTTTGAATGAGATTATTTTAGTTATTCCAATTGTCAAGAATTATTTTGCAGGCTAGTGTAAGCATCAAGTCTAGAAGATATCGGTCATTATCATTTCGTATTTGAAGGTCAAGGAAGCCCAAGAGAACATATGAGAATTCTCTTGTGGGGTCAACATGAAAGGTATGTTTTATGCAATCGAAAGTCTTATCCCAAAAGGATTGTATATTAGGGCAGTACAATAGCATATGTGCTAAGGCACCCACTAACGAGTTGCAGTTCCAGGACAGGGGGGTTTGACTGAGGTTAAGTGTGTGTAGCCTGGATGGTGTCCAATAAGCTCTATTAATGATATACTTTGTTTGGGCAAGCAATTGTTGAGATCCTGTTCGTGAAGGGAGTCATGTGTATGTGTTTCCAATCATATTTGATATTCTTGGTGTTGGGTTCGGTTTCCTATTTTCCTTCATTCTCCGTATGAGTTTTGCGTGGATTAGGGAGGAACAATTTATATATTCTAGACACCACATGACCTAGTTTGGTTAGTTGACCCAGATTGAGAGGAAGCGAGGGCAGATCGGTCTAATGGGATGTTTAGAAATTTGGGATTTAAGTTTCAAGAATATGTATAGATCTATGTTGTCTAGAACTAATTCTTTTTGCAGTATAGAGAAGGGTTTTGGGGAGGTTTCATCATAGATGTCTTTGATCTTATTAATACCTCTTGGTGACCAATCTTGCCATAATGTTAGTTGACCGTCTATTTTTAGTCTAGGGTTGTACCAGATTGTGGCCATATTAGAGTTGCATAGTTTAATGTGTGAGTGTGCGACTAGGCGTAGAAGCGCTTGTTTGATATTCTGGATAATATACTTAGAGTGCAGGAGTAGAGAAGCATGCATTGTCAGGATAGCGAGAAGGGGAATATTATTTACAAGGCTTTTTTCTACTTCCAACCAGATTGGTTCATTTTCAAAATCTTTGATTAACCATGTGGCTCCTTGTTTTCAGAGGAAGGCCATTTGATAATTCCTAAAGTTAGGGGGGGCCTACTCCTCCTCTATCCTTGGCCAATTTGAATTTCATGAGAGAGATTCTAGCTTTCTTCCCTTGCCATAAAAGGTTATTAAAAGTTCTATCAATCTTTTTCAAAAAGTCTTCCAAAAAAGTTGTAGGGCGCATACTAATGAGATACTTAATTAACCTCAAGATCATCATTTTTAGTGTTTCTACTCTTCCCCACCATGATAAGAATTTTGGAAACCAGCCATCCCGTAGCGAGGCAATATTTTTTATAGAGGATACTTTCGTTCGTTTCTAGCGTAGTGATAAGATCGTTGGTAAACTCTAAGCCTAAATATTTAATGGAGCCTGGCTGCAAGGCCAATCCCGTGTCCCTGATTATTTCTCTGTTACCTAGGCTATTGAGTAGTTTGACTTTTGTTTTGGCTTTATTAGGCGTGTAACCTCAGATCTCGGAGAAATTTTCTATCAATTTCATTAAGGCTGGGATGACCGGGCCTGCATTCTTGGAGACTACCAGGATATTGTCGGCATATGCAGCTACTTTGAAGATGGTATTACCAAATTTGATAACAGATATTTCTTGATTCTCTCTCAGATGGTATAAGAACGGTTCTATAGCTAACAGAAAAAGTGACGGAGAGAAAGGGCAGCCTTGTCTGAATGTAAAAGTGGAGGAGATAGTGCCGCCGACTTTTTTGGTTTATGGTACAGGGCCGTAATCATACGGATTAGTGTGTCTCCAAAGTTACATTTTTCTAGTATAGCTCTTAAGTATGTCCAGTCAACCTTGTCAAACGCCTTACCCCATCCAGGGTGATTGCAACAGTGGGTGATTTTGTTAGTTTTGCCTTTTCAATTGCGTGACATAAAATCCTAGTATTGTCACTAGAAAGTCTGTGTTTCAGAAAACCCACTTGAGAGGGCTGGATGAGTTTAGTAATGTATTTTTGTAGCCGGTTAGCTAATATCTTGGCATAGATTTTGCAATCTAGATTTATTACTTAGATCGGTCTATAGTTCTTTGGGGAAAGCGGGTCTTTACCTTCCCTAGGTGTAACTGTTATGAGGGCTTCTGCTGATGTGCCAGAAACTTGGCCTGTGGCTGTGAAAGGATTAAAAAGTTTCAAGAGCGGTTGGGATAAGGAGGTGTAAAAGGTTTTTAAAAAGGTGGCGTTATAGCCGTCGGGACCTGGGGCTTTGCCAGTTTTTTAATTTCTTAATGGTGTTCTCTATTTATTGCTTATTGATAGGACCGTTAATGGAAGTCATTTCTTGTTCAGTTAAAGTGGTGAGGGGTACCATGTCTAAGTAATCCCTACATTTCAAGTGGTTTAGGTTGGGGTTTACATCGCATCATTTTTTTATAGAATTCTTTGAATAAGTCTGCTATCTTGTTTGGATTAGTGTGGACAGTACCAACTTCATCTTTGATTGCATTGATAGTGTGTTTTTGAAGCTTGAATTTTAGGTAGGATGTAAGGGATTTACCGGCTTTGTTGGCTTTACATATGCGTATACTTTTTTGTTTGTTGAATCAGACACCAGCCCTAGTGCTAGATATTTTGTTGTATTTGTATTTTTTGTACAATATTTTATTTAGAATATGGGGGTCTTTTCTGGAGATTTTTAGCTTTTCTAGTTCTGAGATATCCTTCTCTAGGGCCAGGAGTTTCCCGTTAGTTTCTTTATGAATATTTTATCTTATTTTTAATATTACTCCTCTTAGTGTTGTTTTTAGTGATTCCCATCTTATGAGGTCTGATGTATCATTTTCATTGTTCTCTAGAAGAAAATTCTTAATTGCCTCCTTGATACGGTGTTTGTTTTGTGGGGTGGAAAGGACTTCATCATTAAATCTCCAAAGGGGTTGTTTTAAGGGTGGTGTTGAGTCGGTGGTAGATAGACTTATGCAAAAGTGGTCTGAGATAACTCTTGGTTCTATCGTGATTTGATTGATCCTATTGGTGGAGTTACCCAACATCAGTAAGTAGTCGATACGTGAGTATGAATTATGTGGAGAATAGAACGTGTAATCTCTTTCAGTCGGATTCTGTAGCCTCCATGTATCAATCATGTTGTATTTACTGCATAGATTCCTGAGAGCTTTATGCGATTTGTTCGGGGGGAAGTGACATGATGAGTTTCTATCCATGATAGGATCAAGGGGTAAATTAAAGACACCGGGAAGAATGAATGTGGCAGAGTTGGGTATCGATTTGATTTGAGCAGATAGGTCATCCCAAAATTTGGGGTCATCGCTAGCGGGTGCATATAAGTTTGCTACATAAAAATCCGAATTGTGTTTCATTAGCTTAGAGATAACCCATCTCCCTTGCTTGTCAGCAATGTTTGAGACTAAACCTATCCTGGCTTTCTTAGAGATCAAAGTCAAAACACCATTTCTTTTGCCTAACACTGCGGAGCAAGCTACGTCTGAGAACTGGTAGCTCCTAAGGAAATTAGCCAGAGTGGCGTCAATTTTGGTTTCTTGCAGGAGGGTGATGTCTGCTGTTTGCTTGTGTACATAGTCAAATATCTTCTTTCTCTTGATCGGGTGATTGAGGCCCTTTACATTCATTGAGATTATTTTAATATTTTGCCGGGGTTAGTGCATCATACTAGTTGGTATAATGATTTGTGAGCAACATCCTCATCGGTGTAAAAGAGCTGGTGTTTAATAGGGGCACGCTATGATTAGGTAGTATCAGAGAATAGTATGTGGTAGAATATCGTATGTATGACAAGAGTGAATTAGAGATTGAATGGGAAAAGTCGGCTATAGCACTGATAGGTAGAGCAAAGGCAAATTGAAACAGAGAGCAAAGGATAAAAACGCAAGCAATAAAAATGTGAAAAAATATAGAACCTAGAACCCCCCCATAACCCTCCTCCCACCCTCCCGACCCCCAAAGTACAATAGGCATGGTGATAACAGGAAGAAACATTCTGCTCAGGAGACAAAACTTGTTAACAATATTCTGTTGCTACAGAACCTAAGCAGTGTAATATCAGTGTGCTAATTAATCAGACTCAGCATGCATTAGTTTTTTTTAATTCAACATGTAAAATGAGGGCGAGTTATGAAGACATCTCAGTTATGGGGTAACTACATAGTTGTTATCGGATGGTTAATATCTCCCATTCAGGGATATGAGCAACTATAAGGTCGAGCATGTCCTAACAACCACAACTGTATAACCTTCTATTAGAAAATTTGCACATTCAACTTAGCTGCATCAGTAGGCAGAGACAACATCCTAAGTGTAGATGGCAGCTTGGTGGAAGATTAATTCAACTTCAAGACTCATTCAACTGAATG
This sequence comes from Calotriton arnoldi, assembly GCA_963921515.1. NCBI lineage: Eukaryota > Metazoa > Chordata > Amphibia > Caudata > Salamandridae > Calotriton > Calotriton arnoldi. Next base: position 792,649 of record CAWUFW010006948.1, on the reverse strand, counting down.
CACCTTGTAAGAACAATTAAGATCGTAACACAAGTTTAGACAGCTAGAGAACTTAGCGTTTGGGTTTTACAGTAGGTTCTCTATGTGACGATGTGTCCATTGTAGATTTTTCAATTCCGTCTAGGAATTTATTGAGGGCCATGTGGTCCGAGAAGAGATGTGGAGTGTGTAATGAATAAATGATGGTCCAATCCAGGTAGGTTCTTCAAGATGATTTATTCAGGATAAGATGTTACAGCGTAGAGCCCCACCAGGAGCAGCCTTCCTGCTGCTCAGCCCATCCACCAACTGACTCACACACTCACCAACATTCCACTCACCAACATTCTCTCATCACAGTCACACTGGCTGAGCAGCAGGTATAACACAACTCCTTTCTTTATATTAATAACAAAAGGATTCTAAATGGAAAAACAATGAAGTCTGATGCAAGCAAACAATGGCATAGGAACAATAGCATGCAACAGAATGACAAGAGAACCATTGCCACACATAAGCAAAATAACAACGATCTGTAACGTGAGCATGAAGATAATAGATGGAAAATATCATGCTTCAAGAAATAAAAAAGAAAGAGAAAAGGAACAGAAGTGCTATAATAAAAATACACTCATGCACCATCTCCCTTTCTACCACAGCAAAATGCAAGCACTACTACACCGCAAACCACAAACAAACCCTTATACCTTAAACATGCCAGCTGGCCAGGCAAACATGAGAAAAGTAAATAGGGTGCCAACCACAGGTGCGGTAGGGAACCATTCTAACAAGAACCATGAAGCTGTGGAAAATCATTCCACAGAAAACTAACGGCATATAAATTGCCCTCCACCCTTACCCGTAGTAAGGGTGGTACGTGTGGAAGGGGCTTCACACGGAACATGAACAAGTGCACAACTCAACCAAATAGTAGGAGAAACAGCAATCCATAGGAAAAAAAACCACTCATTGTTGAAAAAATCTGGCTTCAAATCAGCCCTTCACCCTAACCCGAAGTAAGGGCGGTATGTGTGGAACACGCTCCACACGGAACCTGTGAACATGTGTACAACTCTATAATATCAACAAGAGAGAGAGGGATGGTCACTCTTATTCCCCCTAACGTATGAATTCAATAACAACAAAAGAGTGAGTGGGAAGGGACGATGGGGAACACAGCACGAGGAAAACCTCTTTTTAAAAGAACCCTCACTTACCAACCTAGTTGGTGACATGCTTCATCATTGGGTTCCCACCAGAGGCCGAGTGCCTCCCTAGTGTGCTACGACACCTGAATTACAGCGGAGCGGGTATTTTGGGATAGTGCCAGTGCAACAGTGAAGGTAGTGCAAGTTAAAAGATGTCTGGTTTAATCCCAAATCAATTTTATTGGTGGAAAACCAGATATCATTAAAAACAGGTGAAATGGACGCTGGCTGCTTGGCAAAATTGACCAGGCGCATCCAAATTGGTCTAAAAGTGATTAGTGGTCGACATGTTTCTGCTTATAATGTGCAATTTGCTAAGCTTTCATCAGGACCAAGCCTCCACGGCGGTGTACGCTCTCTAAGGCGTACCCTAACCAGTGGAGAGTATATGAATGGTAAAACTCACGGTTTTACCACAGGGCCTTCTGGAGTTCCAAAAAGCCAAAGGACTCTGTAAGAAAAGAGCACACATAAAGACACATACAACAGTTGTGTGAATTCAGTGGTATTTCTTACCAGGCAATCCAGAGGTCTAAAGTGTTTGAAAACCTCGTGCTATAAATTACCAAAACGTGTTTGTAGGTAATATCACGTGTACCTCTAAGTCAGGCAATCGTGTCAGACGTACTGCCACTCCGTGTACATTTGTCTCCGGAGGGTCATTGTTACTAGATGACTACCAGTAACATTTGGCGCATTACTTAATGAGCGTGATATAAGCATTCTTAGTTATGCAACAAACTTGGGTGCTAGTGACAAAACCGTTAAAAAACGCGGATAATGTGTACGCGCGCTTGTTAAATTCAAAATCAAATGGCAGATTACGAAACATGGAGAAATTAGGGCTTACGTGAAGTAACAACTGACTTCACGTCATGGGTCCGGGTGGGGGTTAGAGCCGCTGGTGAAATCTATGCGGGATGGAAAGGAGGTAAGTTTCCGGTAAACCCAATGCCAAAAGGGAACGATCACCACCCGGGAAAACTCCCAACCAACTTACTTCCAACAGAGCGCTCTCCCGCATACAACCTATCGGTACCAGTCCTCGGACCCTAATTTCTCCATGTTTCGTAATCTGCCATTTGATTTTGAATTTAACAAGCGCGCGTACACATTATCCACGTTTTTTAACGGTTTTGTCACTAGCACCCAAGTTTGTTGCATAACTGAGAATGCTTATATCACGCTCATTAAGTAATGCGCCAAATGTTACTGGTAGTCATCTAGTAACAATGATCCCTCTGGAGACAAATGTACACGGAGTGGCAGTATGTCTGACACGATTGCCTGACTTAGAGGTACACGTGATATTACCTACAAACACGTTTTGGTAATTTATAGCACAAGGTTTTCAAGCACTTTAGACCTCTGGATTGCCTGGTAAGAAATACCACTGAATTCACACAACTGTTGTATGTGTCTTTATGTGTGCTCTTTCTTACAGAGTCCTTTGGCTTTAGGAACTCCAGAAGGCCCTGTGGTAAACCCGTGAGTTTTACCATTCATATACCTCCACTGGTTAGAGTACGCCTTAGAGAGCGTACACCGCCGTGGAGGCTTGGTCCTGATGAAAGCTTAGCAAATTGCACATTATAAGCAGAAACATGTCGAACCACTAATCACTTTTAGACCAATTTGGATGCGCCTGGTCAATTTAGCCAAGCAGCCAGCATCCATTTCACCTGTTTTTAATGATATCTGGTTTTTCACCAATAAAATTGATTTGGGATTAAACCAGACATCTTTTAACTTGCACTACCTTCACTGTTGCACTGGCACTATCCCAAAATACCTGCTCTGCTGTAATTCAGGCGTCGTGCACACCAGGGAGGCACTCGGCCTCTCTGGTGGGAACCCAATGATGAAGCATGTCACCAACTAGGTTGGTGAGTGAGGGTTCTTTTAAAAAAGAGGTTTTCCTCGTGCATGTGTACAACTCTTCATCGAGCAAAACGTAAGCGAAAGAGCAATCACTAGAAAAAAAAACTCACTCATCAAAATCTGGCTTAAACTCAGCCCTCCACCCAAACCCAGAGTTAGGGTGGTACGTGTGGAAAGGCGCGCCACACAGAACACATGAACATGCATAACTACACCCAGTAAAGTAAAACATAAGAGCTGATACAACAGCAACCGACCCTAAAACGCAAACACTGCGCTGTAACCTGACAAACTACAAGTCTCAGGCAACACAGCTCTAAATACACACCTCTGCACACAGCAGTAGAATAAGACGCTATGACTAAGTATCAAGCACACAAGCTCACTAAGCAGTATCGGAATCCAAGACACCAACAACACGAACAAGAAACACTCATTTAATCTACACATGGCAAGCTCTCTGACACTGATATAACACATGGCGTTCAGAGAAAAATGCCAGGGAAACAACAAAACAAATCACTGCAAAACTGGGAAAAGCAAACAGATAAGCATATACATTTGACAATGTGTCACCATTAAAACGTTCACTCTTAAAGCAGGAGACAACAAGAAATATAACACTGACCAATGAAAATTAGAGTAACAATTTTGAAAACGGGTGCTTCCCATTGGTGAGCAATTCCTCGCCCGAAGTCCCAAACAGCCACCCCGAGATGCTGCGCAATCACCAATCCATACAGCAGCCCAAAGTGTATATCAAGAGTACCCAGCGCAGCGCAAGAATACAATAAGGAGAGTGGTAGTCCAGCAACAAAAAAGCAAAGATGCACCACCCCACAACCAGGACATCTTCAAAACGGCAAACCTGGTATCACTGTTTTCCCATTGAACATCTTGCCAAGTTCTGAGTAGCCCATGGCTGCAACAACACAGCTTCAGAAAAGTACCTCGAAGATCTCCACCATAACGTTAGAAATAAATAAAAAAATTGCACCGACGTATCTGCAGCATTGTCTCGCTGAAGAAGATGACGAGACGGTGAAGGAAAGAGTAGATTTGCCGATTAACCGATCCAGAAGTACTGAGGGGAAGGTCAAAACATCCGGCAGTCAGGTCCAGGAAACTGCGTCTGCCTCGGTTACCAATGTACAAGATGGAGGCACGCAGTTTGACGTAGAGCCGGGTGGGAAGCTCAGCGTGGAGGCTGCAGGACGCTGCGCGAGCTGAAGGAAGAGCTCACACAATCCACAAAGAAGATGAAGAGACCGTTGAAGGTAAGAGACGGTTGCCAGTTGTAGAATTTAAAATCATAAGGCACAGCGATCGAGGGAGTACACGTGAACACAGGAAAGTTACAAAACATTACACACGCGTTTTCCAAACCTCCTACTCGTTAAACCTGACAAGTAGCTCTTCTGCACAATCCTCTTCCTTTTAACACAGCGCCGCTCCCAAAAGTTGAAGTGTGGGCCATAACAGATAAATTCACAGTTCCATTCCAAGAACTAGAGCAGTTCTGGTATAAAACTAAGCAGTGCTGGTTTACAAAACTGCTAATTACCTCCTCTCACGGCGGCATGAAGGTTGTAAGCTTTGCTGACATTCCAAACAAGTAGATCCATCAGTTTTAATTTTAACAATGCAAAGTTGAAATCCATTACAAACCCCAAGACAGCGAACGCTCTTCCCAACAAAACTCCTTCTTCTCCAAAGCTGTTAGGGAGGAAAAATAGAGGAAAACGTCAACTCTTCTACACAGGTACCTCTTCTAGCAGGAACTGGCACGCCCGGGTTGGGGCCGACCAATGTGGTGGTCACTGGTGGGGCTCAGGGCTGCTAGCTTCTTCAAATTTCCAGTTACATAAAGCATCATAGTAACAGTCCATTCAGGTAGCACACACAGGTTCTTTCCAGTAAAATCGTCGCCAAAATGTAATGAATAAAAGATGGTCCAATCCAGGTAGGTTCTTCAAGATGATTTATTCAGGATAAGATGTTACAGCATAGAGCCCCACCAGGAGCAGCCTTCCTGCTGCTCAGCCCATCCACCAACTGACTCACACACTCACCAACATTCCACTCACCAACATTCTCTCATCACAGTCACACTGGCTGAGCAGCAGGTATAACAGAGTGCCTTGGACCATCAACCGGTATATTGCAGGACCTGAGAAGGAGAATTGGCAGCCCATAACTTTTAGCCTAGGTCGTAGAGCCGGGAATCCTTTTCTAATTTCCACCGTTGCTTTCGAGTAGTCTTGTGATATGAATATTTTGTTATCCTTCCACATAATGTGATTGTGTTTTCTCATAAATGATAGTATCAGTTCAACTTTCTCGTAGGGACCCTGTGGGCCCTGTCAAATTCCAAAGATATGTCAAGGGCCGGTTTGTGGCTTGTGAAAACTATGCATGATCCCATTGAATCTTCAGCATCTTCATGCAGTCCAAAAATGCGCAGAGTACTTCACCTGTTTCTGTCTTCTAGTTCTGACAAATGCCTAGAAAGTGAGCCTGTCGTAGTAGCTAGGTTAGTGATAATTTTTTTCGAGTTGGATTTCGCATCTTCCAGAGAATATATTCTGTTCTCAGCTTTATCAATTCCGTTGTTGGTGTCTCTGATGTCTTTGCGGATCACAGCTATTTCATTTTGCATGATGTCAGTATTCTCCTTGGTGGATTTTACCAGGTCGTGGACTTCATCAAGTTTCTTTAGGATTGTCTCCATGGTAGAATTGATGTCCTGTTTCTTTTTTGAACAGTGAGTCCGGGTTCGATGGGTCGGCTTTAACTCTTTTTAAATTCGCTGTATTCTCTTTTCCAGCCATCTTTTTGCAATTATGTCTATCTGAATGGCAGTTTGGCATAAACCTTGATAATATGGTCGTGAGCACCAGCAATCCCTTTGGTTACCAGACTTGTGTGTACCACGTAGAAGTTATTCAATTTTCTCTAGTTTTGTTATGGTGTGTAGGTAGAGAGAAGGGGCTCCTTAAACGATACTAAGCATTTATTGAGCGTTTTTCTTCTGTGCTCTAATACTTGTAACTCTTTTATCCTCAAACTTCTGGCATGCCTGGTGCCACTGACACTTCTGATGCCTTTGTCCTGGTACTTTGTTTTTTTTTATTTTCACTATCCTTATTGAATCAGTTTATCTGATAATGACTCTGTGCGTTTCAGGTGTCGGGCCAGGTTGATCTTGTGAGCTACCTACTCTGAAGCTCTGAGATGGTGATTAGTAAGGAGCGTATATACCTCTTTGATCATTTCTTTCGGAAATTATTGGATCTTAGTAAGGTCAGAAAATATTGTTTATTTAAAATATCCGAGTTGGTGCTAAATCGGTACAAATGCGGTGTTACTGCTTGTTTTACTGCTTGTTCAAGTTCTCACAAACGGATTTTCACAGTTTGTGTCTGCTCGTGCTTTTGCTCTACAGCGGTATTTTGCATGGTAGCTATGGATATCCTGCAATGATGTCCCTTCATTGACAATGCACTTTTCTTCACATCTTCCTCCCTAATTTGTAGAGACAGAGTAGCCAGCAGACGTTGATGCGGTCGATCGATCACTGGTGCACACGGTTCTGGCGATCCTGTAAGTGAGATGGCATGTGCTGAGACGGCCTCCGCCGCTGTGTGGTTTTTATGTACGTGTTGGTTGTTTCCAGGCTACTGGTGTCATAGGGTTGCTGGTAGATCGCATCGCATGCCAGATGGCAAATAAGCAAGAACAAACTAGTAATTGATCTCAGTAGTTGAGTAGTAATGGTACAATAACGGGTTTTGTGGTCTACGCTTATATTTAAGGCGCCATTTTGGGGTCAGGCAAGACGTGTGGCAGCTGTGGCAATAAGGTAAAGTAGCTGGATTTAATGCCCACTATGTGGTTCACAGTCCGCTTCTTCTTATGTTATAGAGTACAATGGTCATCTTACTTGTTCTTTTTCCGACGGTCGTGGCTGGGTGGCTGCGCCACATGCTCCGCATCATCCCTCACCTTTCTCCGTTGTGATCAGTGAGCACGGAGCTACCTGCGAATGAGGCCTGTATCGGGTTTGACCATCGTCTCATTCAAGTGAAATTGAGATGTTTAGAGGACTTCGTTTGGGTTCAACTTGTGCTCTGACGATTATCCGTTCGCCGTGGCCAAATTGTTCCGTAGACTGAGAAATCACAATTTGATCATCTCTCCGAGTTGGAGCCGCAGGCTCACGCTTCCATCTTTCTTGCACTCCAAGCCACGCTCCCCCGTTCACATGATGTTGACGGAGCCTTGCTGCCAGGGTCTCCATGGTGACAGCGAACTAAAGTGACGTGAGCGGGCACCCTTGCCGCGTGCCACCGGAGATTGGAAAGGGATCAGAGATGAACCCATTTAGTTGCACATGAGCCGTAGGGAGAGCATAAAGAAGCTGAATCTGTTTAATAAACTGAGGACTTAGCCCCAAGGACATAAGCAGTGGGCAGAGGTACGCCCATTTTAAAGAATCAAACTCCTTAGTGGCATCCAAAGAGCAGCGATTGCAGAGACTCGGGCTTAGGTGATGCATAACTGCAAATATGGTGCGAAGATTGTGCGAAGTGGACTGACTGGGAATGAAGCCTGACTGGTCCGGTCTCATGATCAGTGGCAAGAGGGTTAGCAGGCGATTAGCGAGCACTTTGGCGTATATGTTATTATCTATGTTTATTAAAGACAGAGGTCTATAAGAGTTGCAGTATTCAGCTGGTTTGTCTGGCTTCAGCAGCTTCACTATGACTGCCTCTCTTAACGAGGGGGGACGATTCAGTGGCCAGGGAGTCTTAAAAGATCACCAGCTGGTGGGGAACCAATTGCGGGGTGTACTCCTTGTAAAAGGCGGTTGTCAGACTATCAAGCCCTGGTGCCTTATCCACGAGTAGGCTCTTGATTACTTGTGGGGTCAGACATGGTCACTGAGGTGTGTGTCTTCTGAAGTATGCTGTGACCCCTGAGGGGACATCTCTCCCTTTGTGGCACATTTAGCAAACTTTAAGGCTGCCTTAGCATTTATGAAAAATTGTTGTTTGCTCTCCAGGGAGATCCGCAGCCTGGCTGAGTACAATAAAGAGTAGGGTATGTTGACCTTATAGAGAATCCTCTTTGTGGGCAAGAATTCATGACGGGCCGCCTGCACTGCCAATGTGAAGCCTGGGTAGAACAAAATATTAGTACCTTGATATTGAATGGAGATGCACTCCCAGGCCAAATGTAATATCACATCCTGATCCCTATAGTTGAGGAGGCGAGTAACTATGGGACAAGCCTGGGTTCCAGGAGGTGCCCTCGGCCCCAGTAAGCGATGAGCGCGCTCCACAATGAAGACCGCAGACAGGTGGTCTCCAAACGTGTCTCTGAGTAGTGTTTCGACAAAGTCCTCCATCCTGGTAATAGCTGTCAAATCTGAGCCTCGTTTTTGGCTTTAATGATTTCGAGGGCTCTGTCCATTCATAGGAGATGTTCTTTAGAGTCCACCTGCATGTCATCTGCATCAGAGGCGTGACTTTCCAGGTGATCTAGCCTGTCTTCATGTTTGTCAACATGTTGTTTGACCTGCTCTAATCAACTGGTTAGTAGGTTCAATTTGGAGTCAATAGTCTTTAGGCTGGACTTGACATCCATGAGGAGACCTTTGATGTCAATGTCTTGTTGCACATCATCTACTAGCCGATCCGGCGATGTCTCGATGCTCTGGTCCTGGTCGGCCTTACAGGTAAGGCGCTTGCCCCCGAAGGAGAGTTTTTGTTGCTTAGTATTGTGTTTCCCTATAATAAAGGTGGGCTGGGGGCGCAGCAAGCTCACAGACACTTTGTAGAGGAGCGAGGGATGGCCTGTAGTGCGTAGTCTGCATCCGTTGTGGGAGTAGGGGATTATACACTCGCTGATGGATGTCGCAGGCGCCACAGGTAGCAGCAAGAGATGTAAGATTTCTGGGCCCCGCCACACTCGGGGAGATCACCTCACCAGGGGGCATAAGCAGCCACCAAGACCACGGATTGGGGGCCGGGCACCCCAATACAGCAGCAGCTGGTTAAGGGCAGTGAGTAAACGACTCCCAGATGCTCCCCAGCTCGGGGCATGACACAAAACCAGCCTCGGACAGCTCCTCAAGTTCGCAGAGCAGCAGGCCTCAGGTCAAGAGGGTGCTCAGGTCATACGCCGCTCAGGAGAATGTGGGTGGCTCAGTGGGTGCCCACTGAGAACAGGCCACTTGCCCCAGGACCATGTGGATCTCCAGAGCAATGCAGCGGTCTCTCTTCAGGATAGCAGCCTCCCATGGGGCGCCATCGGAGGCAGTGCGGCAGGGATGAGGGCAGTGAGGAGTCGGTCACCGGTTGCATGCAGCCTAGGGACAGCTCCAATCCTGCGGCCCCCGCCAGTGCCAGGCATACCCACACCTGGGGTAGCGGTCATACAATTCAGACCAGAGAGCAGTTAGAAACGGTGGGGGTCACACCTCATGGGACGCCTCCACCCCAATATGGTAACATGCAGGGGGGGTGCGTCGCAAACGGCCCTTGGTAGCGGCCCACCACCACTGCCTAGCACACAATCTAAGTTGAGCTGCTGCTCTCTACTCGTCAGCCTTCCGCTGCTGAGCAGCTCACCGGGCTCCAAGCTCCGGTCCGAAGCCTCCTAAGCAGCTGCAAGACTGTCTTCTGGACAGGCGGCCCATGTCAGAGGCCGTGTCCATCGATCCAATCAGGTGGGGGGGTACAAACGGGAAATGAGGGGAGAAGGGCGACAACCACCACAGCCAGAACACAGCCACGGGTGCCCCCTGGCCAGGCACAATTCAAATAGCCCCCGGGTACCGCGCTCCCTCACACGATACAGCTGTAAAGGGGGAGCCACCTCTGCACTGGGGGAAGGCATCTCTCCATCCTCTCACCGATCCAGGGCCCAGACACCGCCGATCAGCTCCAAACATCGCTGATAGGATCTCCTGGGACTCTAGAGCCCGTTACCGATGGCATGTGATGTCGGGCAACCCCCGTTCTGTCGGATTCCTGAAGGATTAGCCATTCGACCGGCAGTACCTCTCTAGTCTGTGGCTCAGTCAAGCCACGCCCTCCCAGGTTGTCAGAATGTTTAGTGTTGACTAACATACTTAATGAATGCTGCATGAGAGCTCAACGTTAGAAAATGACTGTATGGTAAAGTAATGTTAAAAAAATCAAGAAAGAAACCAGCAAAACAAACTGCAGCAGGACATTTCTACTTTTTGTGAGTCGCATCTTGTGTGAAGACTCATTAGTCCTTTGTAGCACCATAGGTGCAATACTGTAAACAAAAAGGCACAAGTACATTGATTGGGCAGGGCCATCTAATGCAAGTTCGAGAAGGGAAGGATACATGCCAGACATTATGGATAACCTCTGACTATATAAATTAGTGGATCTTATGAAGATATTCAGAAAATCCGGCATGGATCCAGCCAGTGGAATAATGTAACTTGAGGGGGCCCCCCTGCAAAGCGCATGGAGGCGGCCCCCCATGCTCCGGACACAGAAAGACCTCTTAGGTCAGGGGCCCATACACAGTCCCAGAGGGGGCCCCTGGAGCTCAGGCCCCCCTGCACGTTGGCCGCTGCGGGGGCTATTGTTACACCACTGGATCCGTCCATCCTGGACCTCTGTTGGACAAGGGCCTTGGTAACAAGATCCATTTTAATTCCCATCAAGGCATCAACGGCCACATCAGACTCACAAAATCTGTGGTAACTTTGCTCTTTGTATATGTTTCATTGGGAACTCCGACAGTTTAAAGCAGATTAATTCTCATCTTAACCCCTTCCGTGCTCATGACGAGCTCAGCTCGTCATGCTGCGCGGTAGCGCTGTGCGCATGACGAGCTGAGCTCGTCACGACCCCACCCGCGATCGGAATGTCCAGCACACGAGCGGAATTCCGATCGCGGTCAAGGGGTTAAACTACTGGGGAGAATGAGGAATAGTCAGAGGAATCAGACCTGGATTTACCAACTTCCCACATATTTCTCCTTACCATGGAGTTACTGGTATCGGTAGCTCAGTGGGGTTGAATGGAGGAAGGTTACCAGAGTTAAATCCGGGAACCTTTTAATGACACAATATATGGAATCATAAGGGTATTTTATCTGGGTACTTGAGAATCCACGTTTTGGGTATAATTAGTATTTTTTTTTTTATAGTACATGGGATTGGGTAAGAAGGATGCAGAAGATAGTAGGGAGCTGGAAATCACCAAAAATGGGTACTGGTGGCAAAGTTTTCTTTTTCATTATACCCTATGTCTATCCCCTCCCACATCCCCGGTGCACAAGTTACTTACCATCGGAAACGATATATCTGTAAGAAACATTAGTTAGTGATAGATTCTTTACCTTAGAATTACCCCCAGGCGTTAGACTGGATCCAGAAAGTTTTCGTCAGCAGTACCCCTGCGCGTCGGAAGGTGGCGTCGTGCGGCTCTGTGTCCGTCGTTGGCGTCATGGTCGCCGAGATGACGTCGCAGCAGCTACTTAGACGCCGCCCTTGCGTGCTGTTGTCAGTTCTGTACACGACTTTCCGCGTCAGGAACGCAGAGCCATGCAAGATACTGACCACTGGTGCATAGAAACTAGGGCCCTAAAAGGGATGACCTTAACCCTAGAAATCAGTTCGCAGAACGGGGAGGATGGGTAGGGCGGTAAGGAATCTATCATTAACTAATGTTTCTTACAGATATATCGTTACCGAAGGTAAGTAACTTGTGCATCTGAAAGAAACACGTTAGTGATAGATTCCTTACCTTAGAATAGATACCCCAGCAATACCAACCCCGGTGGTGGGTCTGCGAACCAAGATCACACCAGGAAGTCCCGGAGAACAGAACGGCCAAAGAAGCCATCTCTCCGGACTTGGCTGTCCAGGCAATAATGCTTAGTAAAAGTGTGCAATGAGGGTGGGGCGCTAGGTGGCGCACACGCAAGATGGCCGCACACCTGTGAGGCTCCTGCCGCCTGGTGTAATTATCCGCATTTTATCCTGCTAGATGGCCCAGCTGTTGGCATATGACTGCGGCCTGATGTTGCCTTGAACCCGCTGACATCCCGAGGCAGGCCTCGTCCGAAGTGGACTGGCCCAGCTCCCGTCGCGATCAAGTAAAGACCCCGCCGGGGAGAGGCGCGACGTCACGGGGGAGCCCCAGGACGGACTAGACCGCTATGCAAGCCCGAGGCCTGACACGAGGTGACTGGGCCCTGTGGCGCGGCCGGAGCGATAGTGCAGAGAGACGCGGACTGGGTTGCTGCGCTGCTGTTCCCACCGGACCTCGGTGCGGGATGAGAGGACCTTGATTCCCCGTGGCCTGAGTCGAACGGTGCCGACATTGGGATTTATTCCTCTCGTGGTGATCTGGCAGTGCTGAGTACAGACGGCGGATGCTTAGTGCAGGTGCCGTGCTGGGCGCCAAGACGGATGCATCTCTATTACCCCCTTGGGGCTGCCTGAGCACACTCGGAGGCCTCACGGAGACATTGCACTGAGCCCGAAGCTGGGAATCAGGCGCTTGGGCGGCCTCAGGCAATCGCTGCGGCCCTGGTGCTGTTTCCCGCGTAGGCGGCACCTGAAGCAAGTAAAGCCGGAGGACACTGCTGAGGAGACGCGCCCCAGGGGATCGGCCCCCTACATTTATTAGCCGCCTGAAGCCCGTGGAGACTCAGGAGGGTCGATTGCGGGCACCCTTACATCAGCTGCTGGTGAGGGACCGTCTGTTTGCATAGTGAGACGCTGAAAGTGGAGAATGGTGACTGACCCCCTTACCAGGACAGAAGCTCTGGGATAGTGCCATTGAAAGTGGGGGTGCTTGAAGGTGTAGGACCCCCGCTGCGGAGCAGTGCAGCGGAGAGATCAGTGGACTTGCCCTGCTCACTCAGTGATTACATTATGGACTTCAACCCAGAGGCGAGATAAGTATACCCCAGGGATACAGCGCTGCGTTACGGCAGAACCACACTTTCAGACCCTTGGGGTGTATACGAAGACGGGGTTCACACCTCTTCACTGTTGTGCAATATTACACTGCCTTCTCCTGCAGTTACTCATAAACAAGAACGGTGTGCCTCATCGCCATTAACCACTGGGTGCATAGCGGTGCTGCGGAAGGACGGGCGAACGGAGAACTAGAGCCGGCATGGGCAAGCCAGATACTAGGCAGCCTAAATTGAACTTTGAGACAGCGAAGCGGAACGCAAAAGGCCCGCAGGAAGAACAGGATCTCGACAGGAGAGATGAGGCGCAAGGAAGGCGCAGCCGGCGCAGACAGCGGATGCACAGAGTATCCTTCAGGAAGTCCGCCAGGGATTCGCCACCATAGTGGATAAGGTTGACAGAATGTCATCACGAATGGACGCTATCGTGCATAAGTTGGAGGGGCACGAGGACCGAATAACAGAGGCAGAGAGACGCATCTCGGATACCGAGGACACGGCATCCAGGGCCACCACGCAAATTGCCCAAATGGAGAAGCTCCTGAAACTTATAGCTGCAAAGAACGAGGACTTGGAAGCGCGCAGTAGGCGCAACAATTTCCGCATTTTAGGTATTCCCGAATCGACCAATACAGGCAAAATGGAGGTATATGTTGAGCAACTGTTACTGTCATCTATTGGAGCGGATTCCTTGTCCAATCAGTTTATTGTAGAATGGGCCCATCGAACTCTAGGACCACGTCCTCCGCCTGGTAGTACGCCACGCCCCATAATTGCGAGACTTTTGAATTATAGGGATCGGGATGTGGCACTAAGAGTGGCAAGGAGTAAACAACAACTAACCTATGATGGAAATACGTTCTCCATTTATCTGGATTTTACCCCTACAGTCCAGGAGGAACGGCGCAAATTTACAGACGTTAAAAACAAGTTGAGAATAGCCCAAATTGATTATGCACTGTTGTACCCTGCGCGCCTCAGGGTCACCCACCAGGGGAAGCAACGCTTTTTCACCAAACCGCAGCAGGTGGAGGAGTTTCTGAAACATGTGAAACATGCGACTCGCACTACTGGAGCTCTGGCAGCGTCACAACAATCCTCCTCGACGGGAGCAGAAGATGATTCGCATTAAACGATGCTTTGGTATCCACAGGTGACTGGGACACGGAGGAGGGTGTGATTGTCTCGGGAGAATCGGGACTACTTCAAGGGTGATATAATTGGATCAGCTGGTAGACCAATCTGAGCTATCTTTATGGAACACCAGGCACCCTCTGCCCCCTGGAGCCCGGATGTACCAGCTGGATTGGACTCCGGGGGTGAGAGGTTACAGTGCTGTCACCTAGGGTAGGCCCCCAAAAGGGTATTCCCCCACTACTGTTCACTGCGGAAGAATCGCAGGGATCGTTGATTGCTTGTTGCAGATGATGGGAATAGGGGAGGGAGGGTGGGTGATCATTTCTGGCAAGTTGGGGTTGCTTCAGTGGGAGGGGTCAGGGGGGAATGTTTTGTCATATACAAGTCTGTTACAGACGGTTGCGCTTTCCTTCTCAGTTTAACATGGTCAACATGTGAGTTAGATGTTGAGCACTCGACGCGCAGCATGATTTTATGCTATGTATATAAACAGGGAATGGGCTGTGCTCTTAAGGCGCAGGACCTGTACATCACAGAGAAGCACGCAAATGGATGACACTGACACTGAAAAACTGAATATTGTTACGTGGAACGTCAGGGGCATGGGAGACCCGCGGAAAAAGCGGCACATACTAGCTTACCTGGACAGACACCAGACACATATTGCAATGCTGCAGGAAACTCATTTTGCACCTCAGAGGCCCAATGCTTTTGCGAGTAGGTGGGCGGAACATAGAATTTTTCCTCTTATTCGTCTTACGCGAGGGGAACGGCCATACTCATAAAAAAACAGGTACCCTTCCACCTAGCCGGAGCTAACTGGGATACTCAAGGGAGATACTGTCTAGCATGGGGGCAATTGGGGTCGGAGTCAGTCACCTTGGCCTGTTACTACGGGCCGAATGTAGACGCCCCAGATTTTTATACTTCACTATGGGCTAAGATATTTGAGATAGGTTCCAACCATATCATCTGGGGCGGAGATTTCAATGTTACATATAATCCGAGTATGGATAGGTCCCACCCTGCCCCCCATAACTACACTAAGGCGCGAACTGTTATACAGGATTCACTAGCAGCTTATCAATTACTTGATGCATGGAGACAAACCATTCCCCACAAACGAGAAGGGACGCATTATACAGCGCAAGCAGCGTCATGGGCAAGACTAGATTACTGGTTTCTGTCTCGGGGGCTGGGTCCAGCTATTTCCAAGGTACAACACTTGGCTAGAACCTACTCGGATCATGCTCCGGTCAAACTTACATTGTCTTCATCAGATTTTGGCCCACCGCGTTGTGCTTGGAGGTTGAATGCTACTATGTTATTGGATATGGTCTTTCAGGAAGAATTGAGGGAAGAGATACAAGACTTCTTTGTGCGAAATAAAGGCACGGTAGACAGTGTGGAAACCATTTGGGAGGCATTTAAGGCTACACCCGAGGGGTCTGCATGTCAAAGGGTTCGGGGTACTTAAGGACATCACTAATACGCTTCGCAAACTGGAAACAGAACTTAAGGCACTGGAAGCGACATTGACGTTGGGGCCAGATAGATTAGCGCAACATAAATTCAGAGAGACATTGACAAAGTACATGGATACTGCACAAAGAGAAACACGATTTAGGGGTCGACACTGGGTAGCCCGCCGGTATGGGGAGGGGGAGAGACCCGGCAAAGCATTGGCAGATACGATTAGGAAGCCGCGCTATTCCAATTACGTATTGGAACTTGAGGGACCAGACGAGACAGTATACCGTGACACAGCACATATTCTCAATGCTTTTACACGTCACTACACTAACCTATATACCACGACTAGGAAGGATGAATTGGATTTAGAGACTTACTTAGATGATGTGTCATTGGGGTGGTTGAGTGATGAGCAACGGGAATTTTTATGTGCCCCGTTTGAACTAGATGAGGTTAGGGAGGCCATCATGCACATGAAATCCGGGAAAGCTACAGGCACGGATGGCATTCCGATAGAGCTTTACAAAACGTATATAGATCTGATGGCCCCTATCCTGCGGGAGGTGTACGAAGAATCGCTGGAAGTCGTCTGCCTCCCACCATCCATGAGAGAGGCTCTCATCATCTCCCTCTTGAAGCCGGAGAAGTCGCCCAAGCAGTGCGATTCTTATAGGCCACTGTCCCTCCTTAACTGTGATGCAAAAATCTTAGCAAAGATCATTGCTACTCGGCTCAGCCTGCTGCTGGAAAACTTGATTCTGCCTGACCAGTCGGGATTTGTGCCCGGAAGAGCTACTTCCCATAATTTGAGAACCCTATTCACCATTTTAAATAATGTTACCTCGGACCTGCCCCTGGCGGCCGTATTATTGGATGCCACTAAGGCTTTTGATTCCATCGAGTGGGATTATATATTTGGAGTAATGTTGCGTATGGGGTTTCCGCCTCTTTTCCTATCCTGGATTCGGATATTATATCACCAACCGGTGGCTAAGGTGCTCATAAATGGACGCACATCCCAGGCATTTTCGATCACTAGAGGTACCAGACAAGGGTGCCCTTTGTCCCCCTTACTTTTTGCACTGGCGGTGGAGCCATTGGTGGCAAAACTGAGGCAACACCACAAAGATAAGGCTCTGCAGTGTCATATGAGGCAGATACTCATATCTTTATATGCCGATGATATTACTTTATATGTTCGGAACCCTCAACAAAATCTAAATCCTCTCCTTCGGGAATTCATTGTATTTGGGAAACTCTCGGGGATCCAAATTAATTGGGGAAAGTCCTGCATTTTTCCATTGACAACGGCAACGATACGCTTTCCGTTAGATTACCCCTTAGAGTGGTGTGATGGAGATCTGAGGTATTTGGGCATCCGTATCACCAAGGATAGAGAAGAATTGAAGCGCCTCAACTATGGCACTGCGTTGACTCGCATAACAGACTACGTTACCCGCTGGATTACACTGCCACTTTCTATGGCGGGACGGGCGTCCCTCATTAAAATGGTGATACTTCCCCAATTGCTTTATTTATTTCTAAATATACCACTTGATCCAGGGAGATATTTCTTTAAAGCGCTTAGGTCGGAACTGATCCGCCTTGTATGGGGAGGTAAGCAGCCGAGGCTACAGTGGAATGTATTGATTAGACCGTACTCACAAGGAAGGGTCGGAATCCCAGACTTTGAACTCTATTATGTTAGTGCACAAGCCCATTACGCATACTTTTGGGTGCATCAGCCAAGATATATGCCACAAGTGGCGGCGGAACACTGGCTTGCACAACCTATCCCGATAGATGGAGCATTGTACGACTTGACAGGCACCAGGGAAAAGCCACAAACCACTGTTACTACTACGGTCACAGCGTGGCAACGTATAGTTTGCATGCCTCATGTTCCCATGATTTACTCTCCACTACTACCTCTCACATACCATCCGAGCATGCCCCTTCTCCAAGAGACAATATTTCACAACTTTAGGGAGCGGACGCACATCAATACCTGGGGAGACTTATACCATGATGGCCAATTCCGTAGCATGGAACAGGTCTTTCAGGGCCTACAACAAACTCCGCTTGATGTTTCTTTATATATACGACTTAGACAGGGGGTCCGATCTCTGACCCCGGAGTTCCCGGCGGAACCTCAGGAACTTGCTCCACTGCAATTAATTCTTAAAAATGCAACAACTAAACGCCTTGTCTCCCAGATATATCGCACGGTCCACACACAAAGAGAGGTGCTGGCCACGCCGTCCCGTACACGCTGGGGTGAAGAACTGGGTTTTGCCTTGACAGACGAACACTGGGAATACTGCTGTTCACAAACTGAGCGGGTCTCAGCCAGCAGTAGGTTACGCATAATACACTACAAGTATCTTCATAGATTGTACTACACACCAGTCAAGATGCACAGATATCAATTACGAAATACGGACAGGTGTGACAGATGCCAGGCTCCTGGAGCAGACTTTCTGCATCTGGCTTGGGAATGCCCAGGAGTGAGTGAGTTCTGGGGGCATGTTTTTGAGGCTTTGGATTTGATGACGAATACGCACATTGAACCTACACCATTGCTGGCCTTGCTAGGTTATGTTAAGCAAGTACAGGTAGCGCATCGCAAATATGTCGCCCTTGCACTACTCATGGCAAAGAGACGGGTAGCCTGCAGATGGGGCAGGGGAAGAGCGCCCAAATTCAAGGTTTGGCTTAATGACTTGGTTTATTGTCAAGAGCAACTCGCCACCTATGCGGAGCTGCTGCCCAGTACCTCAAGGCCCAGAAATATATGGTCCCCCCTAACATGTTACCTGCTAGCGCACCCGCGTGAGTCCTCGGCAGTTCAATCATAGAGACTTGTACCATAGAGGATACCGGACATGTCCATGAGTGTCATGAAGGCTATATCCTGAGAGAGTTGAAGATATCGCACATGAGCTATATGTATTGTATTTTGATGTGATCGACCTTATTTTT
Source organism: Calotriton arnoldi (assembly GCA_963921515.1). NCBI lineage: Eukaryota > Metazoa > Chordata > Amphibia > Caudata > Salamandridae > Calotriton > Calotriton arnoldi. The sequence goes on along the minus strand of CAWUFW010006948.1, from coordinate 774,011 downwards.
TTTTTTTTTTGTGCCTGTAAACATACGCCATTGATATGCATGAAACTGTGCACAGCCCTTGTGAATTGTCCCTTTCCCCCTTGATGGTTCTGCAGATAATGTGTTAAATCTTGATAAGTACGGTGATATGTTCCAACACCGCGTGCATACATGGTCTTGTTATTTAATACTGCGTCGAGTGCAATAAGTATTCATACGTTTATTGTCTTGTTTAATTGAAAACAATAAAAACAAATTAAAAAAAAAAAGTGTGCAATGAGGCCCACGTAGCTGCCTGACAGATGTCTTGTAAGGGGACACCACGTCCCAATGCCGTAGTGGCAGCCGTCGCCCTGGTGGAATGGGCGCGCAGCCCCACCGGAGGCTCCTTTTTTGCCAGAGAATAACAGGCTTTAATGCACAAGACGACCCATCGGGAGATAGTCCGCTTGTATACGGCCCGACCTTTCTTGGCGCCTACGTAGCCAACAAAGAGCTGGCCATCCACCCGGAACTGTTGTGTGCGATTCAGGTAAAATGAGAGCGCACGTTTTGGGTCCAGACGGTGGAGCCTCTCTTCCTCTCTGGAAGCCAATCGATGATGTTATGCTTTCACTTCAATTGTCTCACCAATGAGGACTTGCTTGCTCAGTAATTTTGCCCACCCTCTAATAAATAACCTTTTTCTCTTTTTGCTCCACCACCTGTTTTGTAGTTGTCTGAAGTACGAGCAAAGAGCAGGTGCCCATGATTTCGGTTCATTTGTGAAGGACGAAGACGAACATGCACACAACCACTCTGTGCATCAGTGACAGGTGCAGTGTGCATGCCTTTTTGCAGCTGAAGGACAGGCAGTGTGCTTGGGCTCCAGAGACATTTTGGCTGTAAGGAACTTCTTGCATAATTTTACTTCAAACATTACACGTGGCTAAACTCCCTAAAATATATTCATTTTATGCATATAACTAATGATCTTGCTTCCCAAAAGTTTCTTTTTCAACCTGTTATGTTATGTTATGTTATTTTATTCTTATATAGCGCATGTATACCGACAGGTCTCTTAGCGCTTCGGAAGAAGAGAACAGCGTCAGGGCAGGGTGGTCACCATGGTACTAGGAAGAATTAGGTCATGTCTAGAGCCTCTCTGAAAAGGATGGTTTTGAGCTGCTTCCGGAAAGGGAGCAGACCATGTTCTTTTCGGAGAGTATCGGGCAGCCGGTTCCAGAGTTGTGGCAGGAGGACCGAGAAAGCTGCGTCCTCCTTTGGAAGCACAGTTAGCCCGCGGGCAGACCATCTGGGCGGCTTCTGCTGAGCGGAGCACCTGTCCAGGCACATATTTGATTAAACGTTCCCTTATGTACCCTGGGGCGTGTCCGTAAAAGGCTTTATGGGCAATACAGAGTCCCTTAAACTTCGCTCTTTGCCTAACCGGCAACCAGTGCAGTTTGCGCAGCAAAGGAGTGGCATGAGTTCTTCTAGGCAACCTGAAAATCAGCCTGGCGGCGTCATTCTGTACCACCTGTAGCTTATTCATAAGTTTCTGGGGGAGCCCGACATAGAGCGCATTGCCATAGTCGAGTCGCGAGACGATGGTTGCTCGTACAATGGTTTCCAGCGATGAAGCTGAGAGCAGTGGAACCAGCTTCCTCAGTTGTCTCAGCAGACCAGTGCAAGTACCCACCACCGAGTTGACTTGATTAATCATGGAGAGCTCGGAATCGATCTTAATTCCCAAGCTTTTTACAACTGGTGCTGGGCTGGGACAGGCCCCCAGCTCTTGGGGCCAGAACAAGCCACTCCATGGGTTATTTTTTGCCGGAATTGCTAGGACTTCGGTTTTATCAGGATTAATTTTTAAGGAGTTTGCAGTCGTCCAGTTTATTGTAAACCTGAGGATGTTCTGAGCAGACTCTTGGGCGCGGACCGAGTTATCGATCTTCAGGATAAGCTGAGTATCATCCGCATAGTTAAAGACCCGACATTCCATATCGGTTAGTGCGGCCACCAGGGGCTGCAGGTATATGTTGAAAAGGAGCAGGGACAGCGCGGAGCCCTGGGGGACCCCGCAAGAGATGTTACCCTTTTCAGATACCTGATCGCCAAGTTGGACCCTCTGCGAACGTCCTAGTAGGAAGGATTCCAACCAATTATAGGCGTGCCCCCGGATGCCCAGGACCGATAGCCGGGTCAGTAGTATTGTATGGCTGACCGTATCGAATGCCGCAGAAAGATCTAAGAGAATCAGGGCGCTCGACTCTTTATTATCGGCCTTTATCCTGAGATCGTCGAGTACAGATAGCATTACTAGCTCTGTACTATGGTGGGCTCTAAACCCAGCCTGGCGGGGTTGGAGTAGCTCGTGTTCTTCCAAGAACGCCGAGGTTGTTTTCAGGACATGACGTTCCACAACCTTCGCCAGAAACGGGAGCTGAGAGATAGGTCTATAATTTTTAAGTACGGCCTTGTCTGCTCCTTTCAAGGTTTGTCATTTATTCAACTTTATAAGGCACACATTTGTAATGGGACAAGCTGGAATGTTGAGAAATTGAAACATGATCAAGAGATCTGATGTCAAAATATCTGAAGACGACCCAGCCTGTCAAAAAGATGCGACCCCCCCCGCCTATTGACAATCAGTAAAAATAATTAATTACACAAAATATTACCTATTCTTCTTGTGTTGGATTTTTAAGCCTCCATCTCCCAACATTCAGCAGCTTTCATCTTTGACAATGACCGTTTATTAAAAACAAACAATCAAACTCACAGAGCCATCAGGAGTACTGGATTAAGGCGGCCTCAAGCTTCCTCTTGTGTCTCTGTAAGTGCTCATACAGTTCACAATGTGTCTGAAAATCCAGCAACTAACTCAGAGCACTTAGCTCAGAGAATTTTGGATTGTTCTCGCACTTTAAAGAACAAGAATGTGCCTCAGATTGTGTGCCTTTTTTGGCAGTTTATAGATTTACCTGAATTACAACCACTGCACTTGGTATTCATTACATTGGTCTACTATTGAGTAACCACATTTAAAATGCAGTTATCATTGCAGCAATAGATAACCTCTTTAAGACAACGGATGCCTGAGGTTGTGCTGTCTTCATCCTCTTTGACTTCTCTGCTGCCTTCAACACTGTCTCCCACCCCATGCCAACTGAATAACCACTAACTCTTTGAGGTATTTTTTTCAATTTATTTTTGCAGTTTTTACATTGCAAACTCGACCCGAAGGTATTGGAGCACTTTAGATGAGCAGCAGTTACACCACATAGTCATTTTTTTGGGGCTTTTTTTAGGCATGGGAGATTAAGTGATTTGATTAAAGGATGAACATCCTTTAATTGTATTAATTGACTGCCCTTTCAACAAGTTGCACCCGAGGAGTACTGTGGCAAAGTGATAAAGGATAAAAAGAAGAATGTTCACATGTGCGTTGATAAAACTCATCATCCGAAGAGTGGAGGTTGGATAACCTTGTTCAAAACTACAATGGATGGATTTGAGATGGACCTAGCACAAACATCCAAGTGTTGAAATACTTTATTAACAATATGTATATACGGTTTTTATTCTCACAGTTTGAAAATCGGAACTGTAACAATTCATAAACGACGTTGGGTAAACATCTGAGGGTGGGCGGGGTATTTGAAGATACAAGCAGGGGAAGTCTCGCTAATAGAGAGTGGGTTAGAGCAATTGCCAGTAATCCGGTGGATAGTAATGCGGTGTTCGAAGCAATGCTTTATGGGACCAGTAGTAAAGAGGGTCATCGTAGTGAACAGCTTCAATAATATGATTGGTTTGTGGGGAGGGGTGGAGTCACGTCACCACAGTTAAAATGAGTAACGGTAAAAACAAGCAGTAGGCTGCTTTGTGGAAGGAAAGAACACGCAGGGAAGGAGAATAGTATGCCATATAATGAAGGTATGAGAGAATGTTAACTGAGTTTTTTGTTTATGGGCACTGTTTGACTTTGAGGAGAGTTCAGCGTTAACAGATGGGAAAACGCATCAGGTGTTTTTAACAAGAATACAGGAATAATACACAGAAGAGCAATGAAGATGCAGAGAGGTTTCTCTGGGTATATTTTGTGCGTATGGTAGCGCATTTAGAGGGAAAAACGTCGGTTACGGGGCGAATGTATTATAAAATTAATTGTTTTATAGAGGTCTGAAATCATAATCTAATGCCAATGTTTTAACACTCACAGTGAACCCCTGAAGAAGGGCTAACAAGAGCCCGAAATGCATTGGGTAAATGGAACCAACTGTTAAGGATGTTTTATGTATACGTCATGCTCCAGAAAAAGGCCTGGATTGGCATATCTGCTGCATTAGAAATGTTTGACTACATAAGTGCACCACATGTGACAGGATAAAAAAGTGATTACCTTGATGAAACCTTTGAGTACATGGAATAAAATTGATCAAAACGTGGATGAATTTGGAGTATTTTGGTTATGATACCGTGGAGCATGCTGTGCGTTCGGAGTTGGAGCGAAATCACGCACCATTTCATGTTTAGATTAAGTGATTTGCCCAGAATCACAGGATGTTGAGCAGTCATCGTGACTCAAACCTGGTTCCCAAGTTCCAAAGTCAGTAGCTTTGGCTGTAATGCCACATACTCTCCCACCATGTCTTGTATCCAATGTTGGTGCTCCTCAATGGGAGCCACTCCTGACCCTTTTATCATGTGGAAAACCTCAGTATTATCTTTGAAGAAGAATTATGGTTTAAACCAAAGATTTCTAAAGCTACTTCCATTCGTTCAGTCTCCCTTAAAAGTCTAAGCACAATTCTCCCACTTTTTTCCAGTGGACTGTTGCAAGGCTGTCCTCCAAGCAATTGTATTCTTATGACTGGTCTACATAAATTCCATTTATATGGTACTTTGTAAGTGCACTAGGCCTTAAGTGAGATGAATTGGGATTCAATCTGCTTAAAGTACTGCATTAGCTGCCAATCGAGTCATTTTTAAAATATAACTATTTCGCATTGACCCTTCCTAAGTGTTGTCCTTTCCTTTTTCCAACATCACCTTGTGCAATCTTAACTTCGAACGCTGCTGTAATCTCTGTTCCAAAAATTCACAAAAGAGCAATGTGGATGAAAAGCCTTTTCCTAAAAATTGTAACTCTCTGGCCATGTCTCTGACACAACATCCCAATCACCTTCTCTTTAGGAAACATCTCGAGCATTTTCGCCATCAATAAGAGGGAAGGCAAAATGCTGCCAAATCACATGAAAACCAGCAAGATTGATATTGTGTATAATCTGCGTTAATGTCTTCAGTGTAAGGATGCTTATTGATCTGATTGGAGAACTACGGGGCATATTATCAAGAACGGCGTTAAAATTATCGCCGGTTTAGCTGCAGAAAACTGCAGCTAAAGCGGCGATAATGGGCTTGATAATATGCCCTGGAGAATTCTGGTGTGAACATGGGCTTCTATTGGAATTCTCCAGGGCATATTATCAAGCCCATTATCGCCGCTTTAGCGGCAGTTTTCTGATTTGAGATTTGAGTAATTTATTTAAAAAAAAGGCAGACAGAAGGTAAAAAGAAAGCAGAGATGCATTTAAAAAAAAAATAAGGATGGAAGTAAATAAAAATGTGTAGTGAAGGTCAATTTTTCATGCTGGATTTTAAGGAATATAGCAGGTTGAGAATGTTTGCTTGCAATTTGTGGATGCAAATCTGTTGAAAGAAACAGTTTCAAATTCTGCTCCTTTCTAGAGGCACTTTATAGGTGACAAAGACACTTACCACAGTGAAAAAGGAAGCGTCGTGCTTGTTGAGACCCCTTTACAAGTGACTGTCCAGCAGTGCGACCAATAAGTACACTTTTTATATACTTATTACAGCAGTATATTTAATACTATGAAGTATTGTAACAGTTTATGCAAATTAAATGCACCATACATAAACTATACATAAAAACATATGTCATGTACACACCCACCAACTTAAAACTAAACTAGGCAATTGATAAACATATTGCAGCAATCATTAGTATATTCAGTGCATGTTTGTGATCCATTCACTACCTGGTTCAGAAGGCGCTGTCCCCTGCGTCCACCTGAAGAGCACTCCCACAGAACAGACACCATGTCCATCAGAATGGATATGCTAGAGGTCACCTTATAGGATCCACCTTTCTTTGTAGTAGTGAGAATGATTTGAAATGGTGGCATTCGCATTGCATGCAAATTTCCCAAAGTGTGTCCCGGACTGCAGTCTGGCCAAAAGGTTGAGAGGACAGAGGTTGGCCACTCTGCTCAAGCACTACCAACTTAGATGCAGATGCCTAAAAGAACTGCATTCTGTAACGATGGTGGGTAAAATAGAAATGAGGGAGAGAAGGGGAGGCTTGAGATCATCTAATCTTTACAGTATTTAAGCACCCTCTTCTGCACATCGTCCTGTTTTGGGTCATACTTTAAATGCTATTTTTTCCCTGTGGTAACCACCAGTTCCTCTCATTCTAGTGACGCATGCACTGAACTGTGAATCCAACAAGGTTTGGATAATAAGACAATTATCGAGGGACATATTCAAGAACCCCCCAAGTTTTACTATGACAATCTCTATTAGCCCCAGTATTCCTTCTCATACTCATGTATCCATCTGGGTAGTTTAACACAGCACTCAACACTGAACCCCACAGGGAACCTTCACAACAGAGGGTGAGTACACAATGTGAAACTTTGCGGACATATGTTCAATGGAATCTAGAAAATGTGGAGCACTGCAGATTGATGAATGAAGAAAATAATATTTTCATTTCCCAAAAGACGGCAGTCACTTAATTTTCCATATTGGAAGCCACATCTAGGGTGCTGAACTGACAATCAAACACCTTTGATGTCCAAGTTGAGATAGTACAAACTTTAGTCTTCTATGTCACATCTATAGATAGAAGACTGGGCTCTTTTAGCTCACTTTTGACTTCTATTAGAGAGGAGTCTAGAGTAGTAACCTAACTGTGTGACTGTTCTCCACTGATAGATGTTCATAATGAGGTGTTGAGGGTCTTCAAAAGTATGGTACATGACTTTAGGGTACAACTCAGAAGTGGAAGAGTCAATAACAGATTCACATCTTGGTGATGATGAACCTGTATCCTTAACTAGGTAGTCAATTCATCTTATAGAAAATTGTATGGTCTGGGCTAAGGGCTCTGCTTTGGGATTGCTGGCCAAGGGAAAGCCATATCCAGATAGCGTTTATCAAATCAAATCAAATCATGGGATATTTATTTAGCGCACATATCACTCGAAAGTCTCATGGCGCTGGCGGATGACTCTGAAGATAAGCTAGATTTGATGCAGTTAGATGTCAAACAGCCATGTCTTTAACTTCCTGCGAAAGCAGTTATGATCATTGATGATGCGTAGGTGTGGGGGCAGTTTGTTCCAGAAAGACGGGGCAAGAAAGGAAAAAGATCTCCCTACGTTTGTGGTAGTACGAATTCTATGAGATGCAAGAAGTTATTGGTTACTAGATCTCAGAGTTCTGCCGGGTTGGTACCAACTTAACTTTTACCCAAAACCCGGACCTCTTCCGTACATATTCTTGTGCGTTAAGCATAGAATCTTAAAACGTATTCGTTTTCTTACAGGCAGCCAGTGTAAGAGTTTCAGGTTGGGTGCCGACGGGGATCTTGGTGGAAGATTAAGTACTAGCCTGGCTGCGGTGTTCTGCAGAACCTGCAGCCTTGAAAGAAGGTTTTCGTTTATGGACGCCAACAGGGCATTTCCATAGTCCATGCGATTAATAATCAGTCCCTGGACTAGGGGTTTTCTCGCCTCCGTAGGAATCCATTTAAAAACTTTGCGTAAGTTACGCATGATGCCAAAACAGGAGCTAATTGTCTTATTAATCTGGTTTTTCATTGATAATTTGTTGTCCATTTGGAAGCCTAGGTTCCGGACCGTCAGTGTTGGAGTTGGGCAGGGGCCAAGACTTGAGGGCCACCAGTCGTGCGACCAATACTCATGAGCCTTGCCATAGAGCATGATTTCAGTTTTTCCTCCATTTAGTTGCAGATGATTTGTGCTCATCCACTTGTCAATGTGGGACATGCAGTCTTGAAACGTGACTTAGTTTCCATTGGGTCTGGGCCAAGAGTGATCAAGATCTGAGTGTCGTCGGCATATGACACAACATCAAAACCATAGGATCTGATCACTTTGGCCAGTGGGGTCACGTATGGGTTAAAGAGTGTCGGGCTCAAAATAGAGCCCTGTGGCACTCCCATCCTGACTGATCTGCTACACAAGATGGTGTTTCCCACCTGTACTATCGTAGTTCGATCAGTTAGATAACTTCTGAGCCACTGTAAGGCCTTCCCCCTGACACCAATCTCCCAGAGCCGACATTCAAGAATGCTGTGGGAGATGGTGTCAAACGCTGCTGATAGATCTAGCAGGACGAGGATAGATGACTGCCCTCTGTCCAATGCCAGTCTGATGTTATCAGTTACTTCCAGCAGAGCTATTTCGGTACTATGGGCTGCCCTAAAACCCGATTGTGAGGGGTCTAGCAATCCCCGGCTCTCAAGATGGACAACGAGCTGTTGATTAACCAGCGACTCGAGCATCTTCCCAAAATGAGGAGCAGCGATATTGGACGATAATTGGAAAGAAGTTTAGGATCTGCGGTAGATTTTTTAGTATTGGCCTAACTCTGGCGGTTTTCCATATCTTAGGGACTTCAGATTGTGACAATGACTTGTTAAATAGGTCTGTAAGGTTATCTAGGTTATGATTGAAAGGAATCTCGGTGGCAGGGGGTCTGTGGTTGAGCCAGATTTTATTTTTAACGTAACTTTGGTCACTTCTTCTGAATTACACTGGGTAAATTCGTCCAGAATATGGGGGGTCTGAGGCTGTCATGAGAGGATTTCCTGAGACATTGATGATGTCTTGTGGGGGAAAGGAGTTATGGATTGCTATGATTTTGTCGTCAAAAAATTTAGAGAGGGAATCTATCCAATCCTGTGAGATAGAGGCTTGTGCCTGAACAGGTGGAATTGTGAATTCTTTTAAGATTTGATAAAGCTCCTTATTGGAGTTAGCTGCCTTCTCAATCCGATTTAGGAGAAATAGTTTTTTTGTTTGTCTGATGTTTTCCATATAATTGTGGTGGATACATTTGTATGTTTCACGATCTATTGGATCTTTGGTTTTTCTCCATTTCCGCTCCGCTGTCCTACAGGAGAGCTTTGCTGACTTCAGTTGCTCCGTGAACCAAGGAGCGGCTCTGGATTTAATTTTTACCCTCGTGAGAGGGGCGATTTTGTCAAGCGCATTGGTTATTGTTCTTTCAAAGGAAATTGCTCCCTGATCAATGTTGTCATTTAGGCTGAATTGGGTGGAGCTGAAGTGGGTTGTAAAAAGGGGTACGGTGACTTTACGCCATGATCTTCGCCAGATTGGTTCTTTCCTGGGGGCCGTTTTGATGGTGCGATCCGGGATAACAAATTTTAGTAGGTCATGGTCAGACCATAATGATGGTAATGGTGGTTCGACCTTAACCTCGGTAGAATTTGTTAACAGTAGGTCAAGCGTGTGACCAGCGCTGTGTGTGGGCCCTGTTACCAATTGGGCTAGTCCCAAGGTGCTCATACATGAGATTAGCTGATCTGTGTCTGGGTCCTGTAGTAGTTCAGCGTGGTAGTTAAAATCTCCTATTAGAAGGAAAAGGTCGGAGGCCAATACGCGTGGAGCAATTATCTTGAGTAGCTTGTGTGGGAAGTCGTTTTTGGGGCCAGGAGGTCTATATACTAATGCTCCTCTCCATACCCCTCCTAACAGACCCTCCATTTTAAAGACACATAGTTCCAATTTGTCAGTACTTATGGTTTCTAAAGAGGTAATATTCACGCCAGGGATATTGGCTATGAGTAAGCCTCCTCCTCTGTTCTTTTCTCTGTCCACTCTTATTATGTTGTATTGTGGTGGAAAAGCAGTGACCACATCTGTGGAGGCATACTCATGTAACCAGGTTTCCGTAATGAAACAGATGTCTGGTAATTCAGTGTCCATGAGGCTCCATATTTCAACGGCGTGTTTAGGGATAGAGCGCGTATATTGCTTTTAGTGATTTGGAGATTTTGGTGTGATTCAGGTTACATGATGTTTGGGTTTTGCTGGGTGAAGCTAATGTGTTAGAACTTGATGTTCTTTGCACCCCACTAGTTGTTGCATCTCCTAATGTAGCTGAATGTTTAGGAAATGAATAATTTAGATCTTTCAGCTCCTGACTTGAGTATTTGAACAAGGTCATTGTAGTTACTCACCGATTTGAAAGGGAGGAAACGCAGGAAAATATGAGAACAGGCAGGGGTCCTGGCAGCAGGCAGCGGTCTGGCGCGGACGGGCGCAGACGGGCTTGCCTTTGGCGTGCCACCGGCGAGCCGCTGCGCGCGTCCGCTGCCCTGCCCCGCCTTTTGTATGGCTGAAGGCTGGTTGGGAATAGTGGTGCACTAACTGCACTTCCGGTCGGAAAACCGGCAGACCGGAAGTGATATTGACGCCTTCTCGTCCCTCCGCTCAACCGGCACAAGCCGTGGCGGACCGAGGACTCAGGCAACTGCTTTCAAGGTAGGCTATTTTCGAAGTGTTGAAAAGAATATATGCGGCGCAATTAAAATTGATAGGGGTGATAGCAGCATTAGTCTTGAAAATACAGAAATGAAGTTTTTAATTTTATCTAGAGGCCTAATTCATGTACATATACGCAGCAGTTAAAAAGACGGGCGTGTAACCTGTAATAAAACCTGCAACCTGCACTTGCAGAGTATCCCCTGCGCGCGTCCGCTGCCCTGCCCCGCCTTTTGTAGGGCTGAAGGCTGGTTGGGAATAGTGGTGCGCTAACTGCACTTCCGGTCGGAAAACCGGCAGACCGGAAGTGATATTGACGCCTTCAAGTCCCTCCGCTCAACCGGCACAAGCCGTGGCGGACCGAGGACTCAGGCAACTGCTTTCAAGGTAGGCGATTTTCGAAGTGTTGAAAAGAATATATGCGGCGCAATTAAAATTGATAGGGGTGATAGCACCGTTAGTCTTAAAAATACAGAAATGAAGTTTTTAATTTTATCTAGAGGCCTAATTCATGTACATATACGCAGCAGTTAAAAATACGGGCGTGTAACCTGTAATAAAACCTGCAGCCTGCACTTGCAGAGTATCCGCTGCGTGCGTCCGCTGCCCTGCCCCGCCTTTTGTAGGGCTGCAGGCTGGTTGGGAATAGTGGTGCGCTAACTGCTCTTCCGGTCGGAAAACCGGCAGACCGGAAGTGATATTGACGCCTTCTCGTCCCTCCGCTCAACCGGCACAAGCCGTGGCGGACCGAGGACTCAGGCAACTGCTTTCAAGGTAGGCGATTTTCGAAGTGTTGAAAAGAATATATGCGGCGCAATTAAAATTGATAGGGGTGATAGCAGCGTTAGTCTTAAAAATACAGAAATGAAGTTTTTAATTTTATCTAGAGGCCTAATTTATGTACATATACGCGGCAGTTAAAAAGACGGGCGTGTAACCTGCAATAAAACCTGCAGCCTGCACTTGCAGAGCTTAGGGCTCTTCTGATCAGGGCTGGCTTTAGGGCTGTGCCACTGGTGCCACTGCTCCAGGCGCTGACCTGGGGGAGGAGGCGGGGGCACAGAGTTTTCAAATATATTGTGGATTTAAAAGCACCTGCTGTAGAGTGCCTTCAGCAATCTTCAGTCTACAATAAAAATGTCAAGATAAGTGTAGGAAACTGGGCTTTTGTTGGAGTAGTCCCCCCAATTTCTGCCTGGTATTTGATGCAACTTTGACTGAAGAGCACTGGGTTCCTGCTAAACAGGTCCCCAGTGCCAGTGTTCTTTCCCAAAAAAAGACAACTGGTCATGTGATCCCCAAGTGGCCAGGCCTTTAGCATCTCTGTAAGGCCCTAGTAAGTGGGCATAGGTACTAAAGAGGGTCCATAAGAGCTGCAGTATATCTTGTGCCACTCTAAGGGACCCAGCACCAAACGCATACAGACTGCCACTGCAGTCTGCGTCACAAGGTACTCTAGGAAGTGAAAACACGACATGTCACACACCTGTGTGCCATGTCCTCTAACACTGCAGTAATATTTGTAAGTCACCCCTACAGCAGGCCTTACAGCCCTAAGGCAGGGTGCATTATATTACACGTGTGGACTTATATGCATGAGCAGATATGCCCCTGTGTTGGCCAGTTCAAATAATGCCAGTACAAGTGACAAGGGAAGCCATTTTAAGTACATGTGCTGGACACTGGTCAAAAACGAGTTCCCCAGCAACATGATGACTTCACTGTAACTATAGATGTTTGGTTTCAAACATCTTGTATTAATAAACCCATACTTATTCCAGTGATGGATCTATTAATACAAGCACCCAGAGGACTTGTTAAAGTTACCACTGAAAACCTACCAACTACTAGTGTGCTGACTGACTGGTCCTAGCCAGCCTGCCACCACAGATGAGTTTCTCACCCTCTGGGGTGAGGGCCTTTGCTCCCAGGAGGTCAGGAACAAAGCCTGCTTGGGCAGAGGGTGTTTACACCTCCTCACACAGTAAGACCTGCAAATTAGCATTCCAAGGCAGGGAGCTTCAAGGAGCCCACCGCCTTCGTTATGAAAATCTGCTTCCCTCACAGGCGAGAAGATGCCAACCCCCCCATCCAGGGTCCGTTTGGTGCCCAGACAGACGGGAAAATTGTAGTAAGAGAGGCATGTCCATCCTCAGGCTGGTGCCACCTCTAAGGTGGGCTACCTGATATGGATACGAAATTCAAAAGTCTGCCATCTTGGTGATGGTAGAATTAGGAACTCTGGGACAGGTTTATGCCCACTTCACACAGGAAGTGGTCATATAGGGGGTGTAGCGACCTCAGGGGTAACTAGTACACTGGCTACTACCCTACACTCCCCTATGCCTTTAAATCTAGTATTTAGGGGAGTCCTTGGCACCAGGAAATCAGATCCTCCCAACCTAAAAGAAGAAGAACTGAAGAGCCGCAAAAAGCAAGAACTGTGGAAGAAGCAACTGACTTGTTGCCAACCCTGCCGGCTTGTTCGCTGTTCCCTACATTTGAGCCAAAGTCGACTCATCCTGTAAGCTGATGCACCTCTAAAAGCCTGGGAGGACTACCAGCACTTCTGCCAAGAATCAGGAACTACAGTGGAGCAGTGGAGCTGCTTCCTTGCACCCTGCAGGTACCAAAGATAGAACTGTGAGGGCTCTGGACCGTGTAAACCCAACACCGTCAGCACCACTGCACCCGTCACTCCAAGCCCAAGCTGAAGTGGGCCAATAGTACCAGCATTGTCCCCAAGGCCTCCAGAGAAAAAGCCCACCTTGGGTTTTCCCATGGGGACCTTGATGCTGCCTGCAGCCTCTTTTTGCAGCCCCCCGACTACAAGTGACTCAGCTGTGAAAAAGCCGATGTCTCAAGACACCACTGCACCTGTCGCCCAAGGCCAAGTGGAAGTGGACCAAAGGTGTTCCCACAACCCAGAGCACCCCCTTATTGGTTCAGCCTGACTGGATTCCCAGTCCCAAACTGCAGCCTCTTTCCGACCGGACTGACCCCCTTTGACTAACATTGCATACCCTAAGCTGAAACACACCTCTGCACCTGGATGCCCCAGAGCCTCCCAAGGTGACCTGTTGATGTGGACATGGACCTTGCCCCATACTCACTTTAAGTCCAGGAGATTGGTCCCGTAAGTTGCAGTGAAGTGCCTGAATGCAGCACGTGTTTTTCCCCCATTAGGATAATATTGAGCACCCAATGCTGAAAAGCACCTCTGTTGCCGGCCACCCCAGTGCTGCCCGAGGTGACCTGTTGGTGCTGCTTTGGACATTGCCCCATACTTACCTTAAGTCCAGGAGATAGGTCCTGTAAGTCGCTGTGAAGTGCCTGTATGCAGTGTATCTTTTTCCTGTATAGGAATTGCCGCCTCTGAAAATTGCAGTGTGCACTTTTGAAACCTGAAAGTATTTCTATCCCGAGACATACTATTCTGATGTTGATGATCTTGGTGCCAAAACCTATATAAAGATAAGAGTTATTTTTATGAATTGATGTGGATCTCCTTATTGAGTCGTGGGATGCCTTCATTGTGCACCTTTTGGACTCTGTGGTTGCGGTGGGGACTTCGTGTCCCAGATTGCCTTGCGTGAGGAGGAGGAGGGGCCCTGTTTCTCCACGCCACACGCGCTGCTTTTCTCCCGCAGTGTGGGCCGCCTTTTTTGTGCACCTTTTGGACCCTGTGGTTACGGTGGGGATTTCGTGTCCCAGATTGCTTTGTTTGAGGAGGAGCAGGGTCCCTGTTTCCCCGCGCTGAAAAACGCTGCTTTCCTCCTCCCGGGCCAAGGGCGGGCCCATCCGTGCCCATCAGAGACCGGAGGAGGCCGGGCCATCCCTCTTGGTATTCTGGCCCCGGACCCACAGCTGAATTCGGCTTTTTGCCTTCGCTGGTCACACGGCTACAGAGGATTTGGGAGGGGGGCGACTTCTAACATAAGGTAGGCCAAGCAGGGCTACCTGCCAACGTTCTGGTATCCAGCCATCTATCCCGTCATATGCCACATGTCAGATTATCGTCTTCCCTCTACTCCACGTTCCATCTGGTCAAGTTTAGGCAATACTGGTTAATATTTTTTTGTTCTGCTGCCCTGCCCTGTCCTGTCTTGATTTTCATCGTCTTCAGCATTGACTTTGGGTCTCAGGACAGCGTGCAGCGGGGGTTCTAGATAAGGAGATAGAGCTTGTGGCAGGTTGGCTCTCTCGTTCTCCTGCTAATCACTTGTTCCCCCGTTTAGTCCCCCAAGTGGTTCAGCTTCAGCTTTACGCAGCCTGGAGTTGGTGGAGGTGGCTGAGTCAGTTGGGGGGGTCCTCTATCCTGCCTACCCCTGGCCAGGAAGCAGTTGGTTCATCAGATGCACTCGTAATTAGGGATGAAGCGAGCAGGAGCAAAACAGCATCAGTGTTTGTGCCCGGTCATAGTAAGCCAAGCCAGTGGCCAAGCCAGTGGCCTCCTGCCCTCTCGTCTCGACAGGGGGGGTAATAGCGAGGTTCCTGGGAACAGGGACAAAAGAAAGTGTTCTTTGACAGGGGGTAAGGCAAACGTCCCAGGGCAGAGGCTCCAATGTCCAACACACATGGCGCACATAACCTGATTAAAGTGGATATGGCAGCTATGATGAAGTGTTTGTGGGTTCCTTATTGGCAGGTTTGGACTCTAAACTGGAACCAATCAAGCAACATCTGCCCTCAATCGAGCAGGAACTTTTTAATCTGACTCAGTATAACAACTTGGGTAGCAATGCAGCTAAACATGGTTCTGTGGCTACACTGGGATGCTCTGGCATTGAGGGTTTTAGTCAGCCTGGGCCTCGTTCTGCAAACCAGGAGGATCTTCCACCCCCTCCCCCCCATTGCAGGAGATTACTCTCCAACCACACGCCCCCCTGTGCTCACAAAGGAAAGGTCAAAGGGGGAAGGATCCCCCTCGAGAGCCCCGGGAGGAAGGCCCAGTTGGGTATTGATAGGTCCAACTGGGGGGAGTCCGGGATTGGAGGGTAAGTCATCCTAATAAATGGAGTGCAAGGTACTCTGAGGCAGAGCCCAATTACTCTCCATCTTCCACTGGAAGCTACTCCATATGTTGTGGTCTTAGGGAATGTACCCGTGCTGAAGCCAGGTGTTATAGAGGATTTCCACCGATTGAAGAACAAAGTATTGTATTGGCTGAACACCAACACAATGCTGGGGATTAGAGTGGAGAGGCACATTAACGTGGTGTGGAGAGTTGCCTGGATATGGGGGTCAAAAAAGAATTGTGGTGGTGACTGTGTCATAATCAACTTTAATCGACCACACATGGCAGAGAGAATCCTCCATGCAGCTAATTCAAGTATTCCTTTAGGTCACACCACGTCTATTGTGGCCCTCCCCCTGGGCCTTTTTTATAGTCTCTTGAAACCTGCAACATCCTCCGGACTACGGTGCCCAAGGAGGCTTATTGGTCAAGCCAACCAGGAGTGGCAAGTGGGGTTTCTGTCTGTTCCCCTTTCAAATTCCTTTGCCCCCTTGGGGTTCCTGGATAACTGTGATTGACTCTCAGCATCAGTTCCTGTGAATACGACGGCCTCCATCTCATATGCTGCCCCTATTCATCAGTCTGCCAAAGGTTCTTCTGGGGACAGTTCTGTGGATGACAATCACTGTAAATTTATTTCATGGAACATAGCCGGACTGGCAAGCAAGTTTCTTGACCCAGGATGGTGTGGTTTTGTAAAAAATGTTTGTCATATGTTTGCAGGAGACTTGGGCCACAGAAAATTCCTGTTTTATGGATGGGTATAAGTCCTTCTTTGTGCCTGCCACACCTTCGAGGGCTGGTAGATCCAAGGTTGGTTTGGTTGTTTATGTTTCTTTAAGGGTGAAATGTAGTATTGCAGTGTTGGCCACAGATAACCCATGCTTGCAGGCTCTGTTACTCTCAGATGGGTCTTGTAAACTATTGCTTTTGAACTTTTATAATGCCACATCGTCTCTTCCAGAGGTTTGTAATGTTTCCCGGATGGGGCCATTCTTGAGTAATCTTGATGTCTCCACCCTCCACACAACGCAACTTCTGTTGGCTGGAACATTCATTTATGTGGGGATCCGAGAGAGCAGGGCACAGGGGGTTCGGCTTTACCCGTCTATCAGGAATGCATTTAGAATATACCTGCCAGGGGGACAAACTTAATGCCCTTTTGAGTGAATTTGATCTTTTATCAGTAACAGGTAAATTGGACCAGGGCCGGACTGATATTATTCGCACTTTCAAAGGGAACAGTAATGATTCATTTATTGATTTTATTTTTGTCTCCACCCCCCTTTTTTACCTTATACTGGAATTTTCTATTGCAGCAAGAATCCATAGTGACCATAACCCTCTGTGTCTCAAAGCTAGCTGGCCCCTATTAGCCCAGAATAAGGGGAAGGAAGGGGGGAATCACTGAAAGCCACAGATGGGGGTAGAAGGCTTAAATGGGCCCAGATCATTCCCGGCTCCTTTCACGAGACCTTACCAGCTAAATGTCACAAGGAGTTACAGACATGCCAGACTGTGCAACCGAAGCCAGGAGAAGTCATCTATGCTTTTGCAGCTATATCCCGTTCGATAGCCGATTTACTGAAGGCACTTAGATCGGGCCCCAAGATGGTTTGACTCCGCCTGCTCGCGTGCATCTAGGAAGCTAAAGGAAGCACTACACATCATCCCAAGAGATACATGCTTAGTAAAAACTTGTAGAAAGCAGTATAAAGAAGCTCTGTCCAGGAGAAAGGAGGCACTGAAGGAGGATGCCTGGAATGAGCTTATCGAGGCTAGTACCCTTAAGAGTAGTACCAAGTTTTGGGGCATTGTTAATAATCCCTTTCTGGCCTCGGACACAGCAAACGTCCTCAATGCCCACATCACAGAGAATAAAAGGGTTGACCATTTTGGGGATATATTCTGGTGCCCACCTGCCCAGAGTGCATCCTGTGGAGTGGGAATGGGGGAATCTGCCCTGTCTGTTTCAGAGAGGGAAGTTAGTCTGGAATAGTCAGGTTGTCACGTAATAAGGTTCGGGACCAGATGGGATTCCTCCCGACTTCTATATTTCCAATTTGGAGATGTGGGCCCCTGTTCTTACCTCAGTTATCAATGCGGCTGCCAGAGTTGGTCCTCCGGTTTCTTGGGCCATCTTTACCATTGTCTTGGTTTTTAAAAAAGGGAATAGAGACAGCACGCACTGTTATAGGCCTATTTCGCTGTTGGATTCAGTGGTCAAAGTGGCCGGACGTATTTTACAGGATAGGTTATCTTGCTGGGCGGCTGACAATGACATCCTGTCAGATACTCAGTACGGTTTTCGTCCTGGTCGAACAACCATGGCATGGACCAATGCCTGAATCTGTTCATGATTCTTAATAAGTACACAATTGCCCGCCCCTGTACCATTTATTTGGCACTTATGGACCTGTCCTCCACGTTCGATCGTGTGAATAGATGCAAGTTGTGGCAGAACTTGCTATTTATGGGGGTGGACAGGGACATTGTCCTCTTCTATCGAGACACGAAGGCGGAGGTTAGGTACTCTAAAGATTTTAAGGTAACCCAACAGTTCTCTATACATACAGGGGTCCGACAGGGTTGTATTTTGGCCCCTTTTTTATTTAATTTATATATAAACAATTTAGAGAAGGTACTACTGGAGACCAAAGTGGACTATTCACAGGTTGGACGGCGTGGCCTTCATGTTCTTTTGTATGTAGATGATGCCGTCCTGATGACCAGGACGGAGAGGGGTTTGCAAACGCTGCTTAATTCGTTTGCTCAATTCATGGAAGAGCAGGACTTGTTGGTCAACAACTCAAAATCCTATGTGATGCAAGTAGGTGCTCTTTCGAGTAGGCCCTATTCCTTTAAGGTTGGGTCCACACCGGTCCCCAGGACGTGTGTCTTTTCCTACCTGAGGGTCCAGCTGGATGCCAAGATGAATTGGGGGCCCTTAAAAACTCACAAGAAAAGTGATCTTACAAGGGCGAATGCGGCTATTTTTAACTTTGCCTCTAGATTAGGCAAAAGACCGGTTGGGGCAATATTGCAGCTCTGTAGGGCCAAATGCATCACAAAAGCATTATACGGCAGTGAAAACTGGGGCTATATTGCCCTTGATGATCTTCAAATTGCCGAAAACATATTTTTGAGATGGCTCCTAGCAGTACCTCAGGGTACCTCCACTGTTATTGTACATGAAGAGCTGGTTATGGCCTACCTCACTGACTTGTTCGCTTTTCGCCCCCTCTCATTATGGTTAAAAATCTGGGCCAGTAATGGGACGTCATTAAATAAATCGATCCTAAAGTACTGTATGGCCCTTGACCATGCTTCCCACATTCCGTGGCTCAAATACATCCAGGAAAGTCTTGTGAACCTGGGGAGAGCAGACCTTTTTTTTAACCCAGATTTGAATAATAAGAAGGATCTGGCTGGTATTAAGGCAGCCTTTTTTAGACAGCAGACAGGGAAGTTAAGGAGCTTTTGAAGCCTAGTGTACATCGTTTCATTTTGCTAAGAACTACGCAGACGATTGAACCTTATCTACTAGGGTTTGTGAATTTGTACGATTGCTTTTTACTGACCAGGCTCCGGTTTGACCTTTCTTATCTTCTTCTCGCCCACCCAAGGGGGCTATGTAATGGTCAGAGGCTGTTTCCCTGTGGCTGGGACGGTAAGTCTCCACAGGACACGCTTCATTTTATGATGGTTTGCAGTTTTTATGACTTACCCAGGAAGTCCTTTATCATGCCGATTTTGAAAAAAGCTAGCTTTAGGCAAGTGCGTCCCGCCTATATCTTTTTATTAATGCTTACGGGTAGTGCAGTTTTTTACATGCTCAGCTTTTTAAAATCTGCAGTTAGGCTCAGATCTAGCTGTGATTAACCTGTGCGCTTTAACACTATTTATGGCACGCTGCACTTTTCGCATGTTTATTATCTGTCTATACCGGATGAGACTAGTCGTTTTTTCTGTGGGAGCTTGGTGCCCTTTGTATCTGGTCTTTTATATATAGTCTTAGTTACTATTTTAGTAGGCACATTTTTAATCGAGGGTGTTTTATCTGTATTGAATGTGTGCTTTTATGGTTTTTGTGCAAGAAACCGAATAAAGATGATTTGATTGAGTCCTGTGCATCATTTATTGATTGTGCGTGTATTGCAGATGACAACACTCCTCTCTGATAAGCTTAAGGCTGCTCAACCCCACTACCTCCTAGAAGAGCACCTTGGGATTGCAAGAGCAAACCCATGTCCACTTATAAGGAAATACCTGGACTCTTTGCACAGTATACCTCTTTTTGATGTACTATATAAAGAGCCAAGCAAACACAAGGAAATGATGGACGGAGCGCTGAAGCTTTTCAGACACTCACCCCCAGTCACAGATCTGGGTTGAATCCATCATTGTTCTTTAGCTCACTTCGCCACCCCAGTTCAGACACAGCTATATGCAAATCGGTCTTGACCCTGTACCTCATGGGAACAGTCCAGCCCGAACTGCCAAACCATGTCTTCCCTGGACCGGAAACAGGCATCCTGGGACTGGTTTCGGACTAACAGCCCTCATCAACCAGGCTAGCTTGAATCCAGTGGCAAAGTGAGCAAGGGACACCTCGTCTGGGCATACCCTGCCAACTTAGGGCGAACAAAGCAAACGCAAGGAGATGATGGACGGAGCGCTGAAGCTTTTCAGACACTCACACCCAGTCACAGATTTGGGTTGAATCCATCATTGTTCTTTAGCTCACTTCGCCACTCCAGTTCAGACACAGCTATATGCAAATCGGTCTTGACCCTGTGCCTCATGGGAACAGTCCAGCCCGAACTGCCAAGCCATGTCTTCCCTGGACCGGAAACAAGCATCCTGGGACCGGTTTCGGGCTAACAGCCCTCATCAGCCAGGCTAGTTTGAATCCAGTGGCAAAGTGAGCAAGGGACCCACGTCTGGTCATACCCGGCCAACTTAGGGCGAACAAAGCAAACACAAGGAGATGATGGACGGAGCGCTGAAACTTTTCAGACACTCACCCCCAGTCACAGATCTGGGTTGAATCCATCATCGTTCTTTAGCTCACTTTGCCACCCCAGTTCAGACACAGCTATATCCAAATCGGTCTTGACTCTGTGCCTCATGGGAACAGTCCAGCCCGAACTGCCAAGCAATGTCTTCCCTGGACTGGAAACAAGCATCCTGGGACCAGTTTCGGGCTAACAGCTCTCATCAGCAAGGCTAGCTTGAATCTGAAAAGTTACAGCGCTCCGTCCATCACCTCCTTTTGTTTACTTTGTTCGCCCTAAGTTGGCAGGGTATGCCCAGACGAGGGTCCCTTGCTCACTTTGCCACTGGATTCAAGCTAGCCTGGTTGATGAGGGCTGTTAGTCCGAAACCGGCCCCAGGATGCTTGTTTCCGGTCCAGGGAAGACATGGCTTGGCAGTTCGGGCTGGACTGTTCCCATGAGGCACAGGGTCAAGACCGATTTGCATATAGCTGTGTCTGAACTGGGGTGGCGATGTGAGCTAAAGAACTATGATGGATTCAACCAGGTCTGTGACTAGGTGTGAGTGTCTGAAAAGTTTCAGCGCTCCGTCCATCATCTCCTTGTGTTTACTCTATATAAAGAGCCAGCATCCTACATTGGTGGGGCAGTGATGGGATACAAGACTTGACATTTGCTGTACTAGGTGGTTGACAAGTGATTCCACTAAGGAATCCAAAACTCTCTTTAGTTTAAAGCATTTTTCTTTTATTTCGATTTTTTCTCCAAATTGTTAAAACTAACTCTTAGGGCTTTATGTTAAGTCCCCCAGTCCAAACTGTTTAGAGTTTAAAAAGCATACTACTATTTAGACTAAAAGTTTATTTTAGAATTTGGTTGTGGTTTTCTGGAAAAGGTCCCAACTTTTACTAACAATGTCTTCTGCAGAGGATCTGGTCCAGGAGCTCAACCTGACTCCTTACCTGCAGGGTACAAGGAACAGTTAAGTATCCTCATTAAAACCTATAAAATAAAAACCGACTCACACCCTACCAGCGCACAGCTTCATGAGCTCTTAATAGAGTATGAGAAAAAACATCCAGAGAATGACACTGATCTCCCTGAGGGTCAGAATGGAGACAGTGGAAATGAGGAGAGCTTAGAGTCTCCTCCGCCAGAGAGGGAGGACCTCCCAGAGGAGGAACTCATTCTTGAGAGACTAGCCAGGATGGCGGCTCTAGAAGCCACAATCCTGGCTATAGAAAAAGAAAGAGCTGAGATGGGCCTAGGATCTATTTCTGGTGGCAGCAACATAAAAAACAGGGAGACAATTGAAGCTTTTGATCTGGCAGCGGGCGAGTTGCTCTCACCAAACTACAACTACCAGTGTACCGAGTAGGCCTTGGTGCTCCTTTCTTCCAGGCCAATTATTTGACAGCACAAGCCCAATGGTTGTCCCGCTGGACAGCCTGGTGTTACCTTGCCGAGACCAGCTCAGAGAATGGGCCCCTCCCGGGACACAACCCTCTTCCTCCTGGCCCCTGCAGGTAGAGGTGGCAAGGACTTGCGTGGCAAAGATACACCACCTCTCACCGAGACTCCACTCTATGCCCTGCATCTGTCCCTGAAAGGGCTATAACACTGCAAGGGAGCTACAGACTTGGACGGATCACTCACTTCTCGAGGTATGCGACCTCTTTGAAGAGGGCCAACTTCTCACCTTCGATCAGCTGACCGCAAAGGCCTCCCGGTGGGGCAATTTCTCCTACATAGGCGACTCAGCCACACCTGCCACACTCTCTGGGATCTCACAGGTGGAGAACCTAAGACGTACCCGGTGATCCAGACCATATTGACTATGGGACCTGGACGCCACCTTATCACCTGGTTGTGCAAGGCCATACGCAAATTGGTGGCTGCTCCCCTGGCCATGCTTCATCAAAAGTGGGAGATATGAGTTCGGAAAGGTACTTCATGACTGGGAGTAGGAAAGAGCACTCGAGTTCCTGAAGAAAGTCTCCCGCAACTCACAGTACAAAAATATACAATTTTTCATATTGCATAGGACATACTTAACCCCCATGCTGCAGCATCGTTACTTCCCAGAGACCTTATTTGAGTGCCCCCATTGCTGTTCCCCAGATGCGACACTCATACATATGTTAGGGTCATGCCCAGCCCTTCAAGACTATTGGTACGCTGTCCACACCATGCTACAAGAAGTCACAGAACTCCCAGAGATACGCACCTGGGAGGTATGCCCCTTAGGCATATATTCCAGCGCATGAAAAAGTACAAAGTACAGACGTGATTTGCGGCCTTGGCTCTGCTCCTCTCTAAACGTACGATCACACTTCATAGGTGCTCTCCCATGGCCCCTCCTGTAGAAACGTGGAGGGGATCGATACCCAAGTGAGGTTTCGCGGAGGATGATGCGCTCTGTTACGAGGAGGTTCGGTGGGTGCATTGGCAGCCCCACAATGGGTAGCCATGATTGAACACTTCCGTCAACTAACAGGAAATGATGGCTTGCCCCCATGAACCCACCACTCCATTTCCACTGACGCGGCCCCCTCCCCGGGGGCCTCATCATATGGTACACACACACCAGCAGTTCCATTTGCGCTCCTCAAAACCTAGAACCGATCGTTTTATAGCTACCGTTACACTTCTACCAGCCTGTCACTCCCACCCACTCTGCTCATCACAGTACACTCCCAGTTATGATCAGGCAGCATCAACATACACGGAGTGCACATGCACCACATCCACCACTCTGGTAGTTCTTTTCATATAGCAGTACTTCTCTCAATAATTTTACCGAATACATTTATGTGTATGCTTGCATATGCAGACACTGCCTTATTCTGCTTCGTTTTTTTTTCTCTCTCTCTTCTCTCTCTTTAAATGTAACAAAGCCATATGTTGAAAGCTGCTGTATGCTTTTATTGTTTCTGAATGTAAAATCTAAAAAAAAATGATTTATCAAAAAAAAAGAAATTATAGCTCTAGTGAAAAACTTGGTGCATGCTGACCGGGAAGGTGATTGGGAGCTGCACGTGAAGACTTTGGAGTCGATGATCGCTGTGTTTTGTGAAATTGATTGTGTGAACTACCTGAGATATTTGGAGAGAGGGAAGAAACTAGAATTGGAAAAATCATACCTCTGCAGAAAATTCATCCAAAACCATTTTGTGGTGAAAGACAGAGAGGGAAGGTTTAATTCTGTGGCTCCAGATATTAAACTGGAACAGACGATCCAGAGATCACAGAAAAGCTCCAAGGGAATTGTTGGTCAGACACGTAAAAGTGAATATGTTGCTTAATGGCAGCTAGTTTACCATGATACCATTATATTTGCAATATTTTCAGAGAGATGATAAACTCAAAATTAATGGACCATTGTGAAACTGTTCCTCATCACGAACTTGTGGGAAAGAGAGTGGAGCGTTTTAATAAACATGTTGACAGCCTTCTTCATTTCATGCAACAGCAAGGAAACCCCTTTGAAATGACTGAGCCTGTGTGACTACATAACTTTGTGACCAAACAATATGTGGATAAAGATATAAAGACACGTCTACTAGATGTCCTGGAACATGGATTGAATATATACGCAGAACTGAAGCAGGAGAGATTTGTATTGCAAGAGAAAAGGCTGTTTGACATAATAACTAAAGTTAAACTTAGTTTTGTCCAACCAGCCACTACAAAACAGGTTACAAGAAAAACAACTTTTGCAAGCACATAGAGAGATGAATGTAGCAAAAGAAAGGGGTGAATTTATCAAGGACATTCTGTTGCATGATCTTCTTTCAACAAACTCATTATTTGATGGAGATGCTGCAACCAAACCAGTGAAGCCCAAACTTGTACAAGAGGTCAAATAAAGATTCACCTGAAATATTTCAATTCGAAAAGGTGTCTTCATTGAAAACTGCTGTTGTTTAAGCCTGGGTAGTGAACTCCACTCCGTTCACAGAGTTTGCAGAGTTTTTCACACTCCGGGCTCTGACGATTTTTTCCTTGCAGTAAGTTGGCGAGTGCGAGTGAGGAAAATCCAACGCTTGACCACTTCCCTGCGAGATTTCTCAAAGCAGGCGGTCACGGATGGTCGCTACCGCTCGCACTGAGAAACCTTCCATTCGCGTTGAGGAACCTGCCGCTCAGCAGAAAGAAGCAGTGCCCTCTTGCACTGTGCGAGATGCCATTCACGCTGATTTTACAGCAGGGGTCAAACACCCGGCACTAAAAATCAGTGCGAACAGCGTGAGGTTACCCACTCCGCCGCTCGTGGAACTCCTCGTAGCTTGGTGGAATTTGTTTTGTTACTTCGCAGGGATCCGCATAGCGGAACTCCGCGAACTCCGCCCAGGCTTACTGTTGTTGTGGACTATATGTCACAATTGCGAATGGTCACGATTTCATCCATGCAAAACGTCGGAGAGGTCGGTCAGAAGAACTGCACATTCTCTTTGACAGATATCTTGAAGTATCAATCAAAGAATGTGAGAGAATCAGACGAATGTCTACAAGTGGAACAATTGACCTTGCCTGCATCAAAAACTCAACACCTATACCTGTGCAACTTGATCAATTCTGGTCATCAACATCAAACAAGATGAACTTGGAGATGTTAACTCGCCAAAACATTGTTGATGCTTCAGTGAACACTGAATTCCCAATTATTGTAAGTGGAATGATTGTCAATGAGGAGTTGGTGCCTGCAGAGATATATTCAAAAGGTACGGGTCATATTGTTCAAGAACTTAACAGCAAATTGGAGGAAGCTGACCTTCGTGTTGTGCCGCATGTTGAGTGGGCTGTTTGAAATTGTACTGTCAAATGACACAGACGTTATTATTGTGCTTCTTAGATTTGTTCCAATGTTCATAAGTCAAGGATTGTCAGAGTTATGTATACTATATGGAACAGGTGAGGAAAGACATTTAATCCCGCTTCATATTCTGTACAAGAAACTTGGCCCAGAGATGCCCAGTGTTCTTATCTAGGCTCATATTCGTATGGGTGATGACACTATGAGCAAAAGTGGAGCAAAGCTTGGAGCTTTAACTGCGGAACCTGTGAAGTTTCTAAAAGGATTTGCTGAGACAGAAGAAGAATGTGGCTTTAAAGACGATGAAAAATACTTTGTGCATGTGTGGAAAGCGAGTTCTGATTGTCACACATTTGACGATCTTCAGTACAGTGAGTCCGAGAGATCAGTCCCGCTAACTGCCCTTCCACTGATGTCATATTTTGTGCGTGGACACATTAAAAGAGTGTTCTACTTTATCAGAAGATGTGTAAATGTTTTGGATCATGCATCTGTAGAGAAAGATCTGTGTGAATTTGGTTGGGAAGATATTGATGGGGTGCTAAAACCTATGAAATTTCTAAAGCCTCTACCCACAGAACTTACAGGTACATGTACATGCAAAACCTGTGCTACCAAAAGATGTCCCCGTCGATATGCTTTTCTCAAATATTCAACATTCAACAAATGTACTAGGAGCGAATGGCTAAACAAATAAAAAAAGTGAACTATGAAAATGTGTCTGAAACAGGAGTGATAAACATTATTTTTCTCTCATTTTCAGATCATAAAAATTGCTTGGTTTATACATAAAAAGAATAACAAGCATTATTATTTGTTTCATTTCTATATATGTCTCTTCTTCCTCTATTATAGCAGCTATTTTGGAAAATGGCGGAAGCATGCTCTGAGGAGTTATTTTCTGTCTCTATAAGACTACTTGACCCCCAAAACCTATCTTTTGACACCAACATGAAGTATATAGGTCCATGGTTCCTGAAATATTACATCACCACTGCAACACATCCTCCAATGTCTACCCAAGCTAAACTACTTCACTAATGATCCAAAAGCACAAATCAAAAATGAAAATCTCTGGACAGCAATTTTTTTACGGAGGAATATCAGGGGCCGGTATTAATGGGAGAGCCAGCTTTGCCACAGGGAAACATGATTATGGAGGTTTTTTACTGCCAGGACATGCAAAACATTAAATACACATGACCTGCTCTTTAAATACCATGCACGCTGCTCTATGGGCAGGGCCACTGGAATTATGCGATTGTGCGGCTTCGGCGATTTTCACATAATTATAGATTTGCCGCATTTGCCACATAATCGATCATCTGCTGCATAATATACATTTTTTTTTTTAAGAAAAACTGTTTCTAGCTCAAACGTTTAAAAAGTTATGAACAACGCAGCAGCACGTGTTGCCGCGCAGTGGAAGGCCTTTTGTAAAAGGTGACTAGTCACCTCTCTGTTGCTTATTGCTATATTTTGGTATTAAACTGGGACTAATGAGGTGCACCCAATGCCCAGACATTGTTAACAAGTGTAAAAAGTACAAAATAATTAGGTAATACTATTAAAAAATGTGCCGCATTACGTTGCATAATTTGCCTTTTCTTGCCGCATAATTTACTCTACACTGCTGCATAACTTGGCCCTCTCCTGCCACATAATTCCAGTGGCTCTGCCTATGGGCTTTTAATGCCTACCTTAGTGGGGACTTATTAGTATTAAAAATGAAGGTTTAGGCCTGGCAAAAAGGTTATTTTGCCAAGTCAAAATACAGTTTAAAACTGCACACACAGGCTGCAAGGGCAGACTTGGAAACATTTTTTACAGTCCTACGGTAGTGGGTGTCACAATGGATGCTGCAGTCCACTAGTAGCATTTAATGTGTAGGCCCTGGGTACAGGTGGTTCCATACACTAGGGACTTATAAGCAAAGTAAATGTGCCAATCATGTGTATACCAATTTTGCCATGTTTGAAAAGGCGAGCTTAAGTACTTTACCCTTGATTAGGAGGGGTAAAGTGCACAGACTTCTACAGCCAACAAAAATAGGGTTCAGTGAAAAGGTAAAAAAAAAACAGATGACCCTACAGGAAGGGCAAATATCGAACACTAGCGTATGATACAGAAGTTACACCAGGTCAAGCTGAGGATTCCTGAGTCTCTGGAGGTAATGTAGAATGATGGCTGTAGGAGGTGGAGGCCTGGTACAGTTTTTGTGTGCTGATGCTGATATTTTATGGAAGACACATTCATTTAAAATACATACAGTGTTGTTTTAAAAATATGGATGTCTTCTGGTCTAATGAAAGGCAAACAAGAAATATTTAGAGGGTAGGCATATCTGTGTATTATCAGTCATTTAAAGTGCAGCAAATGGGTGTCAGATTCTAGTAATTAGTCCTTAAATATTCTCTATGGAGTGCTGGTACTGTCCATTAGTAGTAAAATACTTCTGCTGAGAAGTGCAGTCATTGCATAATTTTATGCTGGGTTGGTTTAGTGGATTCATGCATGCATTGCAGCTGTCTTTGTTTGACCCCATTGTCAAAGGTTCGAGTCTAAGCCTGACAAACCAGCCTTCACGTTTCGGAAGGAATAACATTTGGCCTATTTGCTTCTCAATACTGCATGACTTGCACAAATGACACTGAATTTTAATTTTCCATTGTTTTAAGACAGATTTGGATACTTAGGTGACTGCAACTTCATACTGAAAATTAATGGATTAAAGATGTAATTCAAGGCACTAATGGCATTACACTAAACAGGCAAGTTGATCCCTTTTCCAAAAGTGGTAAAGCAAGAGATCTGATGGACCTCATGGAGAACATCAAACTTCAGTAAACGTACTACAGAATAGGTGGTAGACAGCTTGGGTTGCTCCCAGGGAGGTTGCCCCAGGCATTGGAGACTGGAGCTGCACCTGGAAGGGGCGTGCCCGGGCTCTGGAGGCTGAATTTTTGTATTGAGACTGGAGAGGAGGTTGCACTGGACATTTGATGCTGGAGTAGCACCTGCTTTGAAGATAAGTCCTGGCAAGAACAGGTAAGCAATAAAAGGCTGGCCATACAATGGCTGTGCCTAAGTGTTTTAGGGTGTACCTGCACATAACTGTGTTAGGCATATGACAACTGTACCTGGTCAGGTGATGACTGAGCCCCTGGAATATCATGGCAGTAGCTAGGTAAAATATGTGTTGTATAAAAAGATCACACACACTGCGCCTTATTAACTACTAATTGTGCAGTTCTTAACAATGAAGTCAATTTGTGTGATGGTGTGCGTTCAAAGGTCATGTGATGTGACGTCCTGTGATGATTGTGGTCAAAGGTAATGCGATGACAATTCCTGTGATGTTACTGAGGTCAAAGGGAGAGAAGTTACTTCTGCTACTCCTAGCATTTTGGTGAATTGAGGTCCATGATGCTTCTGAAAATTCTTCATGCAAACAGATAAGATAATTTTCAGAGCACCAGTAATATTGGGCTCAGATTTCACCTGTCACCAGGGGAAGAAAAGAATGAAGGGAAATACATGCACTAGTTAAAATAAAAGTTATTGATCCAAAAATTGTTCTTCTTTTTCATAATGAAGAGTGTGTATTTGCAGTTGCCTTTTTTCTCCTACTGGAAAATATATTTGCTCTTGGAAAACCCTTTCCCGCATGCCACCCCATTTTTGTGAGAGCTCCAGGCCCATTCCCATGTTATAAAAGGATTTTCTCTTTCCCCTAAAAAGGTGTAAATCTCCAACTATTTCCGTAGTATGAATGAGTTGGAAAAATATTTGTAATTATTCACAAAAGCATAAGTTCAAAACATTCCCTGGCATCCAAATCTTCAAACACCCATTCACTGTCCCTGTATTTGCTCCTGAGTAATATGCCATCTTGAATAATATTACACATAAGTAAATGAATTTACTACTGCCTGGTCACCATTTATAAATGCCTTTCAAGTATAAGTGAATCCATTTATGTATGCACAACTACCTGTCTGGGTTCAGCTCAAGCTTCAGCAGGGACACCACTCCCTTACACATCGTAGCCAACGCCTTCCTGACAACAAATGAAGATGACCACGGCCTCCTGATATTGTTGGACCTCTCAGCTGCCTTCGACACACTGATGATACACAGTTCTACTTGAAAGTCTCCTCTGCTTCTGACATCCAATGTCACAAACATCATTCAAACCTGGATGCCCAGCGCCTACCAAAAGCTCAACTGAACCAAGACAGAATTTCTGTCGTTTGGAAAGCACAACAAACAAAAAACATTACAATATGAAAAATGGTATAGGGTAGTCAGTATAGACACTTTTGACAATGATCTATATTGTGTTTGAAGTTCACAGGAAATAAGACTGTAGATTGTGGTGAATTTTCTAATCTTACAATTGTTTATTTGCATAATTTTACATTCATAGTTCAAAACAAAACATTTTTTGGACTATCACGTGAAAGGCAGCTAACACGTGTTTTGCACCTTTCAGCGCGCAGACCTGGTGCTTTCTCAAGGCTACAACTCTGTTGTCTCCAGGGTTACAGTGGACCTCAAATTGAAAGTGGATTGTGGAAACTTGATTGAGTGTGCTTTAATATGTACCTTAAACAAATCCAGGTATTCCTTCAAACAGAATCACACCAATAATGAAAAAGCACCAAAAAGCATTGTGTGCTTTAAAACCTTGCTTACTGTACATTTCCCCTACACATATGTGGGAAAAAATACACGTATAGTACACAGCTTGTTGCAGCCCACCAGAAGGGCACCAGGAGAACACTGACACGGCGTGCTAACAGAAAGTAGCCGCCCGAGAAAACTACATGTCCCATGAGCCTCGGCGTTAGGACGTTGGTGACGTCATAACGCGCGCGAGGCGTTTCTAGTGATAAGCATTTCCAGGGCAGCTGTATGCTGCCGTTTACTCCGTTCCTTGAGGAGAGTCACTGCGGAGAAGGAGGCTGGTAAGGGTGCTACGCGCACCGACTCTTTGTTCCTTCGTTCAGGGGTGCAGTGCCACGCTCATTTCCTTGTGGTGGCAGTTGTGGGGATCCGCGCTGCTGTTGTGTTTGCTCCGTTGGCGGAACCATAGCCGGTTCCTTGCGGAGCAAGCTTCAGCGGAGCCCTATTTAAGGCACACACA
Source organism: Calotriton arnoldi (assembly GCA_963921515.1). NCBI lineage: Eukaryota > Metazoa > Chordata > Amphibia > Caudata > Salamandridae > Calotriton > Calotriton arnoldi. The sequence goes on along the minus strand of CAWUFW010006948.1, from coordinate 743,443 downwards.
GAGGGAGAACCCGTGCTGGGTTATCCGGGTCTCCCTTGTTTGTTACTATATGATTTCCTGAGTTGGAGGGGCAAGCCAGTCTGCCATATTTTCCCTGTTGGTGAGCCGCCATCGGCTCTTGCAGGGAAAACGCTACATCTGGTTTGCGAGGGGCAGTCTAGCCCACACACGCTTTTCCTGTTGGCGAACCGCTTGCGGTTCTTGCAGGGAAGGCGTTTATTTGTTTCATTTCTTTTTTGGAAGAACCATTGCACTATTCAACGCCAGGAGCAATTGGCGATTTTATTTTCATATTGTTTGTTGGGGCATCTAATCAATGCGTGCCAGAATAAGAAGGGGAACTATTCCTTGAAGGTTGAAGGATAGAGAAACTCCATTGAAAATTCCTTGTACGTAAGAAGGTGCCTCTTTGAACTAAACATTACCCATACTCATTGGGTCTGAAGGTCGGATTTGTGTTGATGGTTTGTGTTCACTTTTGCTTGGAGTCATGTTGGTTTCCTTATGTGTCCAGTAGCAGGGGTATTGAGAGTGAGCAAGAGGAAGGCTCTTCTGCACCCCTGTCTCAGCCTACAGGATTGTTCCTAGGGTATGTAGAGGAATCCTGTGTACAACTTCTATTAGATTGACATGGTGTTGAACAATTACTGATAAGGATATTCTCTCACCAGATTTAGCTGCAGACTCCGACAGACCATAATAACTCGAAGAATAAGAAGAGAAGGTTTTCTTTCTTTACAGGTACTCCTCTTAGAATTGCTGTGTATCCTTCAAAAGGGGTCAGGGTAGGATAGGAATGAACTATATGGTTTTCTCTATTTATTTATACTTATTTTTGCTGTCTTTCTAGGTCTCCCTCCCTGCTGTCCCCTTCATTCCCTTCCCACACTTGATCACTCCACGAAGTCTGTGTCTATACGTTCAGACCGTGGTGATATCGAGAGGTGGACCATACTAGCAACGTACGATCCTGAGGATTCCCGGACACAACAGAGTAAACGGCCCAAGGATTATAATCCTCCCGGTTGTACGTTTCGACATGGCCACCTTAGAGGATTTAGTTGCTGCATTACAGATAATACAAACAGAATTGGCAGCTTCCCGGGCAGAAACTGCTACTTTACAAGCCACAGTAGAAAGGATGCAAAGAAACCCCTTCAATGCAGGCCTGCCTTTAACATCTCACTCTCCCCCTTTGGTGGTGGAAATACCCACGCCGGTTCCATTGGCCACCCCCGAGCGCTTTTACGGCGAGAGCAGCAAAGTACAGGTCTTCCTCACTCAAATCTTATTACATTTTTCCTGTAAACCCAAGGCATTCACTACCAACCATGCTAGGGTCGCCTTCTTGATTTCTTATCTCGCAGGAGACGCTGCCCAATGGGCTGTTCCGTTAGTCAAGCGAGACGACCCCTTGCTGTATGATTGGGACTCATTCCTAAAGGATTTCGAAAGAACATTTAATCGTCGAACAGACACGCTTTCAGCGCACAAAGATCTATTGGAGCTGCAACAGGGGAACAGGGACCTCATAGCCTATTTGAATGACTTTCGCCGGCTGGTGGCTGAGACCGAATGGCCTGAAGCTAAACAGGCAGCCATCTTTCATAGAGGTCTCAGAGAAGAAATGAAAGATGTGTTGGCCCAAATTGAACCACAACCGGCGAATTGTGAGGATCTAATAAATCTAGTCCTACGTTTGGATCATCGCATTAGCGAAAGACGAGGAGAAAACAAGCGGAGGAACCGCGCCTCCTGGCGATTGGACCAGCCAAAGACCTCTGACAGTTCAGCCGCTAACAAAGCAGAGCCCATGGAGATAGGAGTGGTTCGTTCCACCCTTACCCATGAGGAAAGGGAATATCGGCGTAAGAAAGGCCTTTGTATATACTGTGGGAAGAAAGGCCATTTCATCAAGGAGTGTTCCCTGAGAACAAAGTACCCACGCACGGAATCTCGAAAACAATTAGCTGCGACATCTGAGGCGGGAAACGAACGGTCGTGCGAGAGGAAAGAAGAAGGGTATTCTTCAAGCCACATATACATCCCTTCGTTGAGTGGTGACACCCTGTGTACCAGACAACATTTTTTCATAGACCTCTCCCTATGTATAAACGGGGAGTGGTGTCAAGTACCTGCCATGCTGGACTCTGGTGCTACCGGATGTTTTATGGACCAAAAACAAGCATCATTATTGGGATTGGTGCTGCAGGCCAAAGATACCCCGGAAGCAGTCTTCGCAGTGGATGGGAGGTGTCTGGAAGAAGGACCTATCCGGTTCCAAACTGATATCCTGGAAGTGCATCAGGGCCACGACCATCTGGAAAGACTCGCCTTCACCGTGATTCGAGCTCCACAATATGGAATCATATTGGGGTTACCATGGTTGAGGTTGCACAACCCCCAGGTGAATTGGATGGAGAAAACAGTACGTTTTACCTCTATCTATTGTTCAACGCATTGTGTTTCCCCAGTGGTGAGTCCGTCACAAGTGATGGCTACGTTTCACCATATCGCCACCGCCGCGGAACACTCAGTTACACTACCCAGCGACTATCGGGATTACGCCGACGTGTTCAACGACGCTAAAGCCGAAACACTACCGCCGCACAGGCAATACGATTGCCAAATAGACTTGATACCAGGAGCCGTTGTTCCCACTGGACGGGTATATGCCTTGACGGAACCAGAGAACACACACCTCAGGACATATTTAGACAAATATCTGGCGTTAGGATATATTCGCAATTCCAAATCTCCCGCAGCTTCTCCGCTGTTCTTTATTCCTAAAGCCAATGGCGAACTGCGGGCTTGCATCGACTTCAGGGCATTAAACGCCATCACGGTAAAGAACCGGTACCCTTTACCCCTGATCCCGGTTTTACTGGAACAAGTGAAAGACGCGGTCATATATACACGACTGGATTTAAAGGGGGCATACCATCTCGTAAGGATGCGCAAGGGTGACGAGTGGAAGACGGCCTTTAAAACGCGTTACGGCCTATATGAGTACCTCGTTATGCCCTTTGGGCTGTGCAACGCACCCGCCGCGTTTCAATTTTTTCTGAATGATGTGTTGCGTGAGTATTTGGATCATTTTGTCGTTGTGTGTATTGACGATATACTGATCTACTCACCCTCCGTCGAAAGTCACACCCGTCATGTACGTACTATCCTACAGACTCTGCAAGACCACCATCTTTATTGCAAAATCAGCAAGTGCGAGTTCGGAGTTACCACAGTGGAATTCTTGGGGGTGATGCTGACCCCTCGGGGACAAGAAATGGCGGAAAGAAAGATTGCAGCGGTCAAGGATTGGCCCACCCCATCTAACGTCAGAGACATCCAATGTTTTTTAGGATTTGTCAACTTTTACCGTCGGTTCATCAGCCACTTCTCTTCGTTGGCGGCTCCCCTCACGCGTTTGTTGCAGAAGAAGATTCCCTTTCGATGGACCGAGGAAACGCAGAAAGGGTTCGAGGCGTTGAAGGATGCGTTTATATCCGCTCCTGTTTTAGTACACGCGGATCCCGATCAACCATACATCGTGGAGGCAGACGCGTCGGATCATGCGGTAGGAGCAGTACTGTCTCAACGCCATTCCGACACAGGCCAGCTCCACCCGGTGGCATATCGATCAAGGAAGCTCAACCCAGCAGAACGTAACTATACTATAGCCGAAAAGGAGCATCTGGCTATTAAAGACGCCTTCCAGGAGTGGAGACATTTTCTTAAGGGGGCCAGACATGTTGTCACTGTATATACGGACCACCGTAATCTCCAGTTCATGTCGGCTGCCCGTCACCTATCCCCACGACAACTACGATGGACCCTGTTCTTTGCCGAGTATAACTTTCTGGTCACTTATCGGCCGGGAAAGGATAACAAGAAGGCCGACGCGTTGACTCGTCAAACTTACAATCCAACACCGGAGGAACAGGAAGTAAAAGCCATCATTGATCCACAGCACGTCGTATGCATCACCGCTACGGTGCCTTTCCTCAAAAGCGTGGCACGGAATATTCTCAACAGAGCTTGGAGAATTTGGCTGGCAAGGCATCCAGAATGGACAATAAAGGAAGGTCTTCCGATACGTGGGACTCAGTTGTTGATTCCTATCAGCTCTCTAAGGAAGCAAGTCTTCACCTGGTGCCATACCCTTCCCAGTGCCGGTCACAACCGGGTAGAGAAAACCATAGAGAGAGTGATGCGCCAATTCTGGTGACCCACTGTGAGAACCGACATCCGCACATGGGTCATGGAATGTGTAACGTGTAACCGGATGAAGACCTCGCATGCCAGACAAGCAGGACTTCTACAACCTTTGCCAACTCCGGAACACCCGTGGGAAAACATTTCCCTGGACTTTATTGTTGGTATGCCGCCAGACAAGGGGTACACCGCAATCCTGGTGGTGGTAGACTACCTAACTAAAATGGCTCATTTCATCACCTGTAAAGCTTTGCCCACAGCAAGCCAGTTGGCTCAATTACTGTTGATACATGTGGTGAGGCTCCACGGATTACCACAAGTGGTAGTTTCGGACCGAGGGCCTCAATTCACCGCCAGATTTTGGAAAGCATGGTGTGCTGCCCTCCGGATAACACCTAATTTGTCTACAAGCTTTCACCCTCAAACCGATGGGCAAACCGAGAGGGTGAACCAAACCTTAAAGCAATACCTAAGGTGCTATGTGGACAATACAACGGAAGCGTGGGTAGATAGTTTATGGTTGGCAGAAATTGCCTACAACAGCGCTACACATAGCTCCACGAAATACTCCCCTTTTTTCTGCTCTTATGGGTTTCACCCTAGGTTCATTCCTTTTTTGCATCCAGTTAGGACTGAAGCCTTACCAGAGGTGAGACAGAGGGTTCTCCTCATACAAAAGACACTAAAGGACACACAGAGCAAGCTGAGAGAGGCAAAAAATCACTACAAAGAATACGCAGATAGATTTTGCTGTCTTTCTAGGTCTCCCTCCCTGCTGTCCCCTTCCTTCCCTTCCCCCACTTGATCACTCCACGAAGTCTGTATCTATACGTTCAGACCGTGGTGATATCGAGAGGTGGACCATACTAGCAACGTACGATCCTGAGGATTCCCGGCCACAACACAGCTTTAATGTTTTATCAAAGCTGAGGGCCATGCCCCCCTACAAATATACTTCTGGCTGCGGGTCTGTTGCTGGCCATAGACTGGATCGTGGAGACATCTACAGCAAGGAGAAGAAATTGGATACAGTGGACACTTTGGATGCAGCTCAACGACCTGGACTATGCAGACTACCTGGCCCTACTCTCCAATACCCATCTGTAGATGCAAGAGAGAGCGACAATGTGGCAGTCACATCAGCACAACCTGGCCTCAACATCCACAGGGGAAAATCCAAGATCTTGAAGGCTAACACGACCAGCACAACTTGAGTCACTCTTGCAGGTGATGCATTGGAAGAGGTTGAGGCCTTCATCTACCTGGGCAGTGTTATGGACTAGCAGGGTGGCACAGACGCTGATGTCAAGCCAAGAATTGGCAAAGCAAGGGCTACCTTCATTCTACTAAAGAACATCTGGAGCTCAAAAGCCCTAACACTGCAAACCAAGATCAGGCTTTTTAGCACCAATGTAAAATTGGTCCTTTTGTATGGAGCAGAACATTGGAGGACAGCAGTGACCCCTACCAACAAAGTCCAGACCTTCATCAATACCTGTCTGATGAAGATCCTTTAGATCCACTGATCAAACACCATGAGAAACAACAACCTATTGCAGCAGATTTTCCCATTCCCTGCTCATGAAGAAATTATGAAAAGACGCTGCTGCTGGATGGGTCACACTCTACACAAACCTGCATCAAACACTTCCAGGCAAGCCCTGACCTGGAACCCTCAAGCAAAAATGGAAAAGAAGCTACTTAAGCCAATGCCTTAAGGCTGACTGCAAGGAGATGGGTTACACCTAGAGTCAGATTGAAAGAAAAGCCCAGGACATAGATGGCTGGAGAGACTGGTTGATGGCCTATATCCAGGAGGGGTGGTAGGCATAAGCAAGAAAGTAAGAGCCGCTTTGTAAATTTAATTACCGAAGTCTTTCTACTGAAATTGATGGAGCCCAAATTAACAATTGTATACGGCACAAAGGTAAAGCTCCTCTATTGAAAAATATATTCAACCATCATTCTGTTATTGCGAATGTAGCAAAAGCCACTCAAGAAACATTGAAAGTTGCTTTTTATTCAGGATCTGTTTTAAGAGTGTAGGAACAGCTGAGAATCATAAGTGTAATTTGGCAAAACAACAAGTTGTCTGAATTTGTTTTTGTTGCAAATAATTGTGTCACTGTTCAAGACCAAAAGAAAGATTCCATCAAATTTTAACTAATGTCTTTACTAATGCAATAATTTTAACACATATGAGGGAGGTGCAGCGGAGGACAGGGAGGAGAGGAGGACAGAAGAGCAGGGAGGACATGGGATATAAGGTTGTCCAAATGTACCCTAAGGTGCCCTTGATCTGCCTGCAAAACCTGATTTCCCTCCTCCTCCTCCAAACAGGTACCTGCCATTTTAGCATCAGCCAATGGGAGCTAAATGCTCTGTACACACTTTGATCTCTGTAGACCAGAAAGGTTGATGACTTATGAACAGAAAGCCCGCTTCATGCCTTATTAATAGTAGAGCTAATTGGGTTTTTGGTTTGGGGAGTGTGAGCCGTCCTGAAGCAACAATCATCAATGTCAGGGTGAACAAAAAAACTTCACTAAATTAACCTGCGCTTAACCCTCTCATAGCTTGGCACAAAAGCAGTCAGGCTTAACTTAGAGGCAATGTGTAAAGTATTTATGCAGCACTTAGACAGCAAAAAAAGTAAAAACACAGCACAAGAAAAATACCACACCAATTTAGAAAAATAGAGTAAAATCGAAAAAACATATTTGACATGAAAACTGCAAACATCCAATCCGTAGAACCGGAGTTATGAATTTCATTTTTTTTTGTAAAAACTGGCACCTAAAAGATCAAAGCGCCAATGGCGGACACCTAGTTGCACGAGACTGGGGCAAAATCAAAAGCTATGGCCGACTGCAATTGAGCATGGTTCGGATACATGAGGTGGATTGGGCTTGGTCTCGGCTTACCTTCAAACTTTGAAGAACTTTTGAAGAAAAATGTAGAACAAAGTTGCGGTGAATATTTCCAAGTTTAGACCTAGTATCTTTTTTGGAAGTTGAAAATCTCCACTGGGACGAAGCTGCAGGCCATAGCCAACAAGGGCTCCATGAGGCCGGATACCCCTTCTGTGAGGAGCCGCTAAACAGGATTTGCTACTGCGGAGAAGAATTCCAGAGCTACTGTGAAGTCAAGCTGACTGGTGATGCACCTTGGGCGGATTGGCAAGCAGGTAGGTCCCGGTCTCCTCTCGGTTCTCAGAACACTTTTTAGCTGACAATTTTCTAAGTCACAAGTTTTGGATTTAGGCTATTTGGGCACATGTAGCAACATGTCTAGAATGCAGGACAGGTTGGGCACCACTTGGAGTGCATGACTCAATTCAGACACGGTCCAGGTTTTAGGGTACAAGTTGCTGGAGCTTTTTGTGTCCCTGTAGCTCAGAACAGGAGGCCAGCCAAGTAGCCCTAACAGTCACTCTGGTAGTCGTGGGTTCAAGCAGCAAGTCAGTCCTCTAGCATTTAGGTAGCCCTTTGAGGGCTCAAGGCAGGCTTCTAGAGACAGGGCAGTCCTCTGAAGTACAAAGCAGCACTCAAGCAGCAGGGCAGCCCTCTGACGTGCAGGGCAGGCCTTCTGAGTGTCCTCCACTGGTCCAGGAGATGAACTGAGGAGTGGGTCTGAGGGCCCTATTTTTATACCTGTGCCAGCTTTGAAGTGGAAAAACTTCTGGAGATTTCCCCTGACAGATGGTTCTGGAATTTCCCTCCTCCGTGCCCAGACTCCCAGAGGTCTGAGGTGATAGAAGTCTAGTGTGAACGTCTTTGTTTGTGTGCTAAGGCAGCTCCTTTGAAATGTAAGTGGAGCAGGGAACAGCTCTGCACACACATCCTGGAAAGATGGCCCATCCTGTCAACATCTAGTCTTCTTTTGTGTCACTGTCTGGGAGGAATACACAAAGACCAATTGCCATGCTAATCACAGTCATGTGACCCAAATGGCTAGAACAGGAAAATGTCAACTTTCCAAAAGTGGCATTTTTAGAATTGTGACTTAAAATCCGACTTTACCTTTAAAGAGGCTTTAAAATGACAATTCTTAAGACACCAAACATGACAATCATGCCATTTACAAAACAAATGTTATCATTTAATAAATGTCAGAAGGTAACCCAATGTTATCCTATGGGAGAGGTAGGCCTCACAGTAGTGAAAAATGGATTTAGGAGTTTTTCCGTACCAGGACATGTAAAACTCAAAAGTACATGTCCAATTTTTAAAATACAATGCACCTTGCCCTATGGCCTGCTTTAGGGGTGACTGATATATTAAAAAGGGAGATCTAGGGCTGGTAAGAGATGTATTTTACCAGGTTGCATCAGCAAATTAAACCTGCACACAGGCTGCAATGACAGGCCTGAGGTATGTTTTAAAAAGCTACTTTGGTGAGTGGCACAATAAGTACTGCAGGACCACTAGTAGCATTTCATTTACAGGCCCTGGGTACATGTTGTACCAGTGAACTAGGAACTTATAAGTAAATTAAATGTGCCAATCAAGTGTAGGCCAGTTTTACCATGTTTTTAAGGAGTGAGCACAGGCACTTTAGCACCGAAGAACCTCAATAGGCCATCAGCATTGGAGTGGTCTGACCCAGGTCGGTGTTCCACCATAAAGTCCATTCCCTGTAGGAAGATGGTTAACCTCAACAGTTTAGGGTTCCCACCCCTCATATGAATGAGCCATCTCAGGGGCCTGTTGTAAGTTGAACTCAGAAGTGAGTCTCAAACAGGTATGGTCTCAGTTTCTTTAGTGCTCAGACCACAGCAAAAGCTTCTCTTTCAATAGCACTCCACCTCTGTTCTCTGGGGACTAACCTCCTACTTCTGAAGGCTACAGGTTGGTCAAGGCCCTCCTCATTTAACTGTGATAGTACAGCCCTATGTCATGTGCTGAATCTGTCCAGATAACCTTCTTGGGCTGCTTATTAGAAGTCAGCTCAGTTAAAGGGACAACAATGGTGCCAAAGCACTTGACAAACCTCTTGTAGTATCTTGTGAGGCCTAGGAAGACCCTCACTTCAGTCTGGGTTTTGGGGGGTTGCAAGGCCAGGATAGTCTCAATCTTGGCCTGGAGGGGTTGCACCTTGCCCCCACCCACCAGGGCCCAGATAGACTAAGGGCTTGTGTCACCTTGCGTGACGCAATGGCGACACAAGCCCTTAAGTGAGATTTACTATACCACTCGGAGCCACCTTACTCGGCTCTGCGTGGCATAGTACATCTGGAGTAATGCAAGGCTGCTCAAGTCCCTGCCTTGCGTTACTCTGCCCTGGGAAGGCATTCCATGGGTGGAACATGGGTGTTTCCACGCATCCACCCATGGTTTTGCCGCATTCCCAGATTTACTGACAATTGTAAGCCTGGGAATGCGTCAAATGCTAGGGCTTCCCAGGTGAGGCGTAGTGAGGAGACATATGTTTATTTCTCCTTGTTGTTTCCTCTTTCTATTTGCGCTGCATTCTGCAGCACACATGGAAAGAGTAAAAGCCTCAGAGGATTGTTTTTGCGCAGGAAGGTTTCCCTCCCTGCACAAAACAATCCTGGCTGTAATGCAGGGACCCTTGCACCATGCCACAAGGAGAGAGTAGGAATGCACAATATCTTAGTAGATATGACACAATCCTGTCCTCTCCCTGTCATGCAACGGTGTGCAGTGCAGCAAGGTGTCTTGCAACGTTGCGTGACTTGTTAGTAAATCTGCCCCTAGGTGTCCCAGATACACCACAGATCCCTGTCCTATCTGGTATTTGCTAGCTTGATAGTCAGGCTTGCCTGTTGCAGAGTATGAAGCACCTCCTGAAGGTGGAGCAGGTGATTATCCCATCTCAAACTGTTTACAGCTATATCATCAAGGTAAGATACACTGACGGCCTCCATCCCAGTAAGGACTCTGCTTAACAACCTCTTGAAGGTGACATGGGCATTTTTCAGTCCAAAAGGCAACACCTTAAATTGGAAATGGTGCTCTGGGATAGAGAATGCAGACCTCTCTTTAGTCCCCTCAGTCAGGGCTATCTGCCAGTACACAGAAGTTAGGTGAAAAGTGCTAGAGGAAATTGGCAGCCCTTAACCTATCTATGAGCTCATGTGCTCGGGGGATGGGGTGAGCATCAGTCTTGGTGACTTAGTTGGGCCCTCTATAGTTCAAGCAAAAACTGAGTTCTGGGGCAGCATCCAAAGGGGCAGCTTTGGGTACCAGTACCACTGGACTGTACCAGAGACTGTTGGAGTGCTAAATCACCCCCAATTCAAGCATCTTGGAGATCTCCTCATTAATGTTAGCCCTCACCTTATCAGATAGCCTGTAAATGTTGTTTTTTTACAAGCAAACTATCTCTTGTATCAATAATACAGATACACAAAAGTTATAGCCCAGGGGTGAGGGAAAACAAAGAAGCAAACTACCTAAACAGACAAGAGTCCCCCTGTTGCTCTGAGGTCAGGGTGTAGGATATAGGTTGACACCTTCCACTGACCCATCCTTCTCCTAGGAAGATAGGAGGTCGACGATAGGTTCACTCTCCTCTTCAATCTCATCATCTGTCACCAGGAGCAAGGTTACTTCAGACCTCACAAAATGGGGTTTGAGGCGATTGACATGCAGTCCCCATAAGGGGTCCATAGGGGTCTAGAGGTCCACCAGGTGGATGACCTCCATCTTTCTCTCCTTCACCCCATGAGGTCCTGACCAGCGATCTTGTAGGGCCCTGGTTTCTACTGGCTCCATAACCCACACTTTCTGTCCCGGCTGAAACTCAACCAGAGTGGCTGTTGGAAACTGGGTTACTGGTTGAGGAGATTGAAACCCTACTCAATTACCAACCACAATCTCTGTCAAGGTGAAACACAAGCAAACTCAAAATTAACCTCTGGTAGCTTGGCACAAAAGCAGTGAGGCTTAACTTAGAGGTAATGTGTAAATTATTTATGTGGTACCTCAAACAGTAATAATGTGAAAACACAACACAGGAAAAGTCCCATAGCAATTTAGGAAAATAGAGTACAATTTGATAAATTATTTGAGACCAAAATGACAAAAATCCAATCAGTAGAACAGAAGATATGCAATTTCAAAGATTTCTGGTAAGTAAAGAGCCTAAAATCACAAAGCACTACTTGCGGTTATCTGGTCGTGCGAGACTGGGTGAAAGTCACAAGTTCAGGCTGACCACAATGGAGTGTGGGCCGGATACAAGGACCAGTGCCGCTGAAAGAGTTATATTCAAAGTACAGCGTTGTTTTGCCCGCAATGGAAAGGGCTGTGAGGAGCAGCTAGAGCTTTGTGGATGGTCGTCAATGTAGTGCCAAGAGCAGGTCTGGCGTTGCAGATGGTCATCTCTGTCGTGCGAAGATGCTGTCGGCCATCTCAAATGGTCGTTGCTGGAGCTTCACACTGGCAGTCACTGCAAGCTGTGGATGCTGTAGCACGAAGTGCAGATCTCACGTTGCCGGGCGTCGCTGGTAGTCGCTGTGGCGCGAAGAGTTGGATTCACTGGAATTTTGCGTTGACGGGTGGTGCGGGTGGCAAGATCTTGGCACACTCTGGCCCATTCCTGTTTGTGAAGAGCCCAAAACTTCAAGATTTCTCTTTTTCTTGAGGAGAAAGTGCAACTTATGTCACACCAAGGGTCCAGGACCTGAGGGACACCTCTTTGGGATTAGGAAATCACTCCAGCAGAGGCCAGCGGGGCTCAGATAGATTTGGTTGCTGGTCTAGGCAGCAGGTTAGCAGGGCAGTTGGAGGGAGCCTCTGGAGTTTGTTATGTGCCTGTAGCTCAGAACAGGAGGTCAGTTAGCTGACCCTTGGAGTAACTTCAGCCTGGGATGAAGGGTGAAGGTCCAGTCTTCCTTCTCAGCAAACAGGGCAGCAGGCAGCTGGGCATCAGAGTAGCAGGGCAGGCCTTTAGCAAATCGTCTGGCAGCAGACCAGCACAGCAGTCCTTCTTCTGTAGTATCCATAGGTCCAGGAGTGTACTGAATAGTTGGGTCTGAGGGTCCACTATTTAAACCTGGTGCCCACTTTAAAGTTGGAGAAGTTTTTAGAGAATTCCCCTTTGAAGTTCTTGATATTTTCTGCCTCCCCTGTCCTGGCTCCAAGCTGGCTGCAAGAACAATACAGTGGTGACAAGTCATTGGTTGTAGGCAGGGCAAGCCTATTCTGTTGCAAGTGGGGCTGTGCCCATATCCGCTCCCCATCCCGCCATTAGATAACCGTTCTAGGTAAATGTAATCCCTCTATTTTGTGTCTGTCTGGAACAAATAAACAAAGTCTAACTCCCAACTACACAAGTGGCAGCTCCTCCGCTAAGGAGCATCTCCCACTGCTCTCGGAGCAGTGTAAAAGGAGAAAGAAAATTATAATAATAGAAGTTATTATAATTTTATTTTTAGTATCTTGCAGCCAGGTTAGGGTGGGTGGGCTGGGCTCCCGTGATGCCAGTGGGAGTAGGAATGGTTGCTGCACCTTAAGTGCGCATGGCGGTTTGGCCGGCCGTCTTGGGCCGGCCAAACCGTCATGCGCACTTAGCATGTTCTCCACCGGGCTGTAATGCACAGCCTGGGTAGAGAACATGCACAGGCTGTCAGTCCAGGTCTGAGCGTTGAACCACGGAGCCAGGAAGAACAGCGAGGACGAAGAAGAGGCTGCGGCTGGTGACCGACGATGAGCAGATAAGTCTTCTTTTTTTTTCTAAACTCCCCACTTCCCGCCCCCCCCGCCACTGTTGCCTACCAGCTGCCATTGAACTATACACAGTCATGTGACCCAGGAACGGGCTACAGGCACCAACTAGTTAGGGTGGAAAAATGTCACCTTTCTAAAAGTGGCATTTTCAAAATTGTAACTTAAAATCCTACTTGACTATTAAAGAGGACTTTTAATAACAATTTCACAGACACCAAACATGAAATGTTCACCTGTTTGCAATCAAATGTTAGCACTTATTAAATGTAATAAGGCAACCCCAGTGTTATCCTATGGGATACTTAGGCCTCACAGTAGTGAAAAACGAATTTAGGAGGACATTTAAAATTTAAAGCTACATGTCCAACCTTTCAATTATAATGCACCCTGCCATATGGGCTACCTAGGGCCAACCTTAGTGATGAAGTACATGTAATAAAAGGGAAGTTTAAGACTTGGCAAGGGGGTTATATTGTCAAGTCAAATTGACAGTTTAAAACTGCATTAACCTGCAATGGCAGGCCTTGGACATATTTAAAAGGCTACTTAAGTGGGTGGCACAATCAGTGCTGCAGGCCCACTAGTAGCATTTAATTTACAGGCCTGGGTACATGTAGTACCATGTTACTAGGGACTTCCAAGTAAATTTTATGTGCCAATTGGATGTAACAATAAAATCAAATCTCCACTTGAGATAAAAGTTGTGTTACACAAGTATACTCAACCTACAGACTCAACCCCCTCTTAGAGGTCAATTAAAAATTTTAAAAAACCTTCAATCAAACTAGTAACACAACAATATGGAGAAACTCCAAGTTTTTAATAATGTGTTTGATAAACACCATATGCAGTTACAAAAAGTTTCAATCTCAGTGTGCAGAATAATCTAGTGAAAGTTTAAAACATTGCTATACAGTAACACTTCTTCAAAACAGAGCAAAATAACGAAAAGCTGTAAATAAAAATTATAAATATAAAAAGAGAGAGGGAGAGAAATGTAAGACAGCAAATAATTGTCTATTCCAGTAATGCCAATATGCTCAAAACATTATGCCCGGTACATGATGTGTTGTGAAAGTTGCCATCTATCATATCGCGATAACAGATTCGGTTAGTCAAGTGTGTCAACGTGTTTTGGTGGACTTTTGCAACCTCCTTCAGGAAAAAACATATACTCTCCCACAAAATTGTCATAAATGACATAAGACCAGAGTGTATGGTTCGGAATTCCTTCCCAGGATCTATACACAAATATTAAAGTCCCCCATTTGGGTTTCCCATAAACAATTTGTTAGCCTCTCAGAGAGTGCACTTTAGACTCCCTTGTTGGGACCGATGTAGTAGGGGCCCGCAATTGGTCCAAGAAGCTCTCTTGGCTCTAATGTGGTTGCTGTATAGGGTGACTGATCTGCCACACCATTTCCCTGTTCCAACCACGCTCAAGGGAATATAATACTCCTTCACTTTCTGGCCACTGCCATTTAATTCTTGCAACAGTTTTGGTTGTGGTAAAAATGCACATCGGCTTCCACACAGCTCATACTCTGCAGGAGACAAGCCGCTTATCAATTGAAAAGTTGTCGCAAGAACGAAACAGTCATCATTACGACCTCAGAAACTCTCTGCTATGGTCGCATAGTGGTGACGTCACATGCTCAAAGCTTTGGCGAGCGACAGACAAACGGCTCCCGGTGAGCAGTAAGCAGCCTTGGCAAGCTGTCTTCGGCAAGGGGGTCAGCGGCAAGGGGGCTAGCAGACAGCAGGCATAAAAGGACCCCAGCTCATTTTCGGGGATGTGTAACAACTACCCCTGTCATGTTTGCCATCATCCTTCTCATCAGACTCAGGCATCTCTCGCCCCATTGGCGGCTGGGTCTGCCAAGTCCAGCTGGAATCAGGGCCAGAGCGGTGTCGTAGGTGGGTGAGGCTAGTGCTGTGGTCCCCTCCATTTGTGGAGGAAGCCGGCAGCATTTGGCCAGTGCTGCTTGCCCCATCGGCAGGACCGCTTCCTGTGCTCCTGTCCCCACTGCAGGAAAACCAGGCAGTCTGCTTCGCACCTCCTCAGGTGTACAACAGCTTCACACCTGCACTTGTTGCTTCTGCTACATGCCACTCCCCCCAGTCACCTGCAGCACTGAGCCTCAGTCAACCACGGGAGCCTTAGTCAGAGCCCGATCCGGACTCCGCACACGTTGGTATGTGCAGTGAGTGCAGCGCAGTGAGTTTGCTGATTGCCATAGTTCCCACGGGGTCATACCTTACCACCTTGCTTGAGGCCCAGAGGAAAACTGGTGCAGTTGGTGGTTTTATTGGGAACAGTGTGTGACATTAAGACACCAGGGCGTGGTTCCCCCAGCAGTGGCACTGAGGTGACCGGTGGCAGGCAAGCATGTGCTACATTTAGGAGCCGGTGCACCAACAAATTGCCTTTGCCCATGCATCCGCACCCTTGTGACTAAGCAAGTCATCAAATCACAACCTACAAATTCAGAGTTATTAGCTGCACCCTAACATCTGAACACTTAAACTAAGACAACAGCAATCGCTCTTCGATCCCCTTCTTCCTTTTAACTTCGCCGCCTGGTGTGCTCGTGCCCTCTGCAACGTGATCTGTGCCTAAAGGCGCCTCAAGGTAAATGCAGACAGATGGCACCAGGGCAACAAGGTATAGTCCTAGAATATTTCTTTGCAGCAAAAGCCCACTCAAAGCCCACCCAAAGGTGCAAAGACTAGCGTGCTCGTGCCTCTCCCCCGGCGTTGAAGTAGGAATCACCGGCAGAGGGGAGGAGTGGCGGTGCTCTTGGTGACCTTCACCTAAACAAGAATAATGAGATCAGGCAGAACGAGGAGCGGTCCCTCAGCACCCATAAGGCACAGAAAGACTAAGCAGGGAACAGTGGGAACTACAGATAACCCAGAGATTCTTCTCAAGTCAGCCCAAGATTCCATCTTCCAGTGCTCTCCCTCACCAAATTCTGCCAAGCCTCCAGTGCTGGGCTCAGGCCTTTCGACGACCTTTGACTGTTCCACCATAATCACAATCCGGGATAATCCCTTGACTATGCCAATGAATGCCAGCAGTCCAGTAGGCACCCCTTGCCCCTGTGCTACTACTGTTGGGGATGTCTTAAAAAAACCACCCTTTACCAATGTTACTACAGGTGCTGTGGGTAGTCCCCCCACCCTTCCACAGGTTGGTTCAGTCGGAGGATAGACCACCACTGCTTAAAGTTGAGGCAACAGTACATCCACCCCCGAAAATCAGTCCCATCTCAACCCAGGACGAGCCCTATGGTAGTGTGGCGGAGGTTGAAACTAATGTCCAAATGGGCCAACATAAGGCAACAGTCTTAGAACCAATTCCAACATCAGCCAAATGGCAGCCCAGCGAACAGCCTCCCTCTTGGGTGCTCTCTGTTAATCAATTCTCCTCAACACCAGCAGACCCTGTCCTTACTTTCATAGAAACAGCACTTCAAGTCACTCAGCTCTGTACACAAAATTTACAAGGCTCCCAAACCAGGACTCATGCAAACTTCCCCAATGCATCACAGTCTGCGAGTAGGGACTCGCGGCCGGATTTGAAATGAATCACGCCGGGATGCACTTCATTTGAAGTGCACATGACAAGGCGGATAGTCTCCATCAATATGTGCTAGTCTTATTTGAACCTGCACGTTCAACACTGACACATGGCTACTTAACCAAATATTCCATTGACATCTACTCTTTGGGTATTAGATTTCGCCAATCGATTTGTATATTTTTGTTTGGATTATCACTTCGAAGTACTGAACAGATGCCAGTGAACGACATATGTACAGGATAGTACCCTCAACCAAGGTGCAACCCAGCGATTTGGTTTGATGCCTTATAATGACAGTGCCCTGAAGAAGTCCTATGCTAAAAGGACGAAACGCGTTGGCTGATGGTTTTTATGAACAGAACAATAAAGAAGAAAATAATACACACTTTGCATTAGCAGCCATTCTTTCTATTGAATCATGATTTCTTATTGTCTGCTGATAACTTTGTATGAATACTGTTCTGGATGAAGTTAAGGGCCTGTCTGGTACTTCAGGCAAAAGCGTGTGATCTACACATGCACCCTCCATTCAAATCCCACCGGCATCGGACTGAAAAATCAACAATGGTCACTCAATGTCGGGCTGGGGCGCTCGGCTCAGCAGTTGGCAGTTAGCCCCTTGGCAACCGTCAACGTAGCCTCTAGCACTGTTTCTAATGGTCCAATCCCTCAACCTGAGAACAGTGGCACGCTCACTTGGCAATGGCCCCACCACGCCAGGAATCGATCTGTCCAGCCAAACAACGTGATCCCCAAACTTAGCCATCTCTCATCTGTTAAATCAACAATCACTGTCGGGTCACAACCATCTCTCCCACTTAGTAAGTGGGAAAAGAAAAGACTCAGGAAACAACAAAATAAACCCAGTGGCAACACCACCTTCACCTTCTGCAAATTGTTCCCACTGTTCGTAACAAAACACACAGAAAAGGGTCAAAGCAGCGGTGATCAGAGTGTCATGCAACAGCATCTGTATTTCACAGTTAGCACAGAACCAGCAGGACTTCAAATAAAACAGAGGGGTCTTCCTCAGGTGCATTATCCCCTCCCCATGGATGTTGCAGTCGGAGGCATGGTGGCTGTCTTAACAAAGCCACAAACTCCACCAGAAACTGTGCAGATTCATCCGCCTAGCCATCAGGAAATGGACCTGGAAGAAGGGAACAACAAGGAGCTCCAATGTTGCTTCAAGGGCACACGGGCTGCAGGTAGCTCAAATAGCCCTGTTGGAAGTACCACAGCCCCCCATATGGGCTTTCAGCGGTATCATCAAGGCTTGTGAAGACCCACTAAGAGTAACGATCAGCAATGCACTAGGGCCAACTGGTGTAAACCAGCCAGATCCCCACCAGTCCAGAGGTCAGAAGGTGCACAGCCCAGGAATCGCATCGAGGCTATCATTGGCAGACAAAGACTCAACCAGGGCCTGTGATCAGCGGCAGGAATGAACTTCACATTCTACAAATGCGAAGTTACTATTCATTCCGGAGTATCTCTTGCAAGGCCCACATGACATCTTAAACAGGAGCAATATCCTAGGATTACTAAAAGCAACTCCTGGGTTTAGCACCCTGGAATCACGCAACATTGTGTCAATCAAATTAGTCCCCCCCCCCTCATGGGTTCACAAACCTCAGAAGCTACTCTGGTAATGTTCAACTCACAAACCTGAGCTCAAATTTTCTTATACTGTTCAGAAACTTTCATTGCACCAGGCATCAAAATCTGCTTGCACACAGGGACCGGCTACCCCACAGTGTTGGCTAAACCACAACCTACCCTTGACCCTCGTTCAAATAAACCATATTCGATTTTAAAGAGTGCTCAAGGCCGCGCGGTCAGTAATGGCAGATTTCGTATCACAACTGCTATATCCCACATCGAGTCTGACATGAATTGGCTGCCTGCAGCTCTGTCTGGGTGTTGTCCAACCTAAATCGCGAATCCAGCTCCCAAACATCTGATGTCGTCCTTACCAGTTCTGTGCTCCTGGAACATCAGAGGTCTCCAACATAGTGCCAATATCGGCAACACTCCCCATACCACATACAGCAATATCATCAGTAAATAAACCACACGACACATTGTTTGTGGAGAAAATTGCGGCAGGTTTATTTGCATAACAAATATGCCAACATGGTGGGTTATCTTACGGGCGATCCAAGGGCAGGCAAGCCCCCCTACGCCGCCTGCCCACCCGATGAGCCAAGTTACACCGTGGCCGTCGCCAATCAGTGCTTACCAATTTTTGGGAGGGGCCAACCCTCCCAGCGGTGGACCGCCAGTCCACGCCCTTACTCACGCGTTCCAGGCAGCCCCCGGTTGCTCAGGCCCACAACCGCCCGTAGGACTAACGGGGCGCCGTTGCTCTTCCAGGGGACAACGCTAGGACATCCCTGGGTACACTTGGCTTTTGCACCCTTGTTGTGCTCCTGCAGAGGGTACCCGTCTGTACCTTACAGCCTCTGGATCGCCCTGTAACTCCTCCACAGCTCTGGGTATGGCCACCGTCACAACCAGGGCCCCCCAACCAAGGTAGGCATCTTTACCTACATCCTGCTGATTCCAGGGCCTCTCCCAGGTCCAGCAAAACAAGTCCATGCCCACTCTGGACAAGGGCACCCCATCTTCTTCAACTTCCTGTGGATTTTAGCATGCAGCAGGCCATGCCAGATAAACCAAACCCCCCTTAGCTCAGTGACTCTGCGCATGGCACTGTTAACTCTCCTGCGTGAGGTTTCCACTGCAACCCCTGAACGGTCCCCTCGCCACACTAACAGTGGGGTTGACTCTGGCCCTCCAACACCCATGCCCACATTGGTTGCTTAACTTACACCAGGGGATTTCATTTCTGGCAGCAGTGCCCTCCTACCCAGGCAAGTCACATCATTGCCTCCTGGTGTATGGCACAAAATGTTGGGAGGGAGACACCCCCACCCCCTCGTCTGTGCCGCAGCTTCTCCAGCAGGCTGTTCGAGCGCATGCCTGGAACCCCTAACCAAATTAACTCATTAGTGGTTCGCATCTTCTACAGAAAGCTGTTCCAGCGCATGCCTGGGCCCCCAAACAAATTAACTCAGTGGTGGAAAACCCATGCCTCCCTTTCTTAAATTCCGCGCATCTCGCCACTAAAGACGCACGGAAGGCCCTCCACCCAGACCAGAAAGTTGGGAGGGGAGACACCCCCCTTAGTCTGTGCCGCAGTTTCTTAGCAAGCTGTTCCTGTGCATGCCTAGGAACCCCAAACAAATTGTCTCAGTGGCGGTAAACCCATGCCTCCATTTCATGCTTTCCGCCCATCGTGCCACTCTCAGAACGCATGAATGGCCGATCACCCATACCTTTGACCCTCGAAAATTAAAGAAATGCCAGGAAGCCATTCTATATAACTACTCAAGCTGGCACTTAATTCGGCACCATAACACAGCACCACACCAAGCATCTGGTGCATCACAGGGGTACCTTCACCAAACTCAAAATTCACCTGTACGTGATCTCTTAACCTGTCTTCCGGCCCCTCCCCAGGGTGGCTTAGGGCCGGCTGTACCCTTTAGCGCCTTGGGATTCCCATCGACCCACCTGCAAGCATGTCCTACAGAGTCTGAAACTCTAAGGGGGACCCAGTATCCGGGGCACTCGCCTCGCCCAGCCCTTCAGTGCCGCCCTGAAAAGGAGAGACATAGTAGGATCGTCCTGGCCCCCCCATTTAGCATAATGGCAACTGCCAACAGGTGCTGTGTCGCCACGCTGGTGTCCCTACCCCAGCGAGTGTAACCCATGGCTAGGTTTGCTAAAGGTATACCAGAGCGCCCAAAATTAACATGATACTGTGTGTCTAAATGAACTACGCACAGATATTTGGAACTCTCACATGCAGTTGCTGTGAAACATTTTGGACTGTTCCATCAAATTCAGCCAACCACCCCCCTAGGTGGAGTCTACACTCCCACACTTCTGCTAGTGTAAACCACGGTCATGCCTCCTGTTCAGTTGAAGTTAGTAATTAATGTCGCCGACAACCACAGGGGCCTAATACTGGGCTGTATATATGCGCCCAGGATGACCTTAAACAATTGGTTTGGTGTGGATGGGTGTTAACATTGCCTGGCTGATGTGCAATACCTTTGACAAGCAACTCATGACCAGATGTGCCAATGCAGGTAGAAGTTAGAGTATCAAGCCCGCCTTACTTCCTCTCACCCAGTTATCTGTGTATAGCGCTTGTGGAGCATGTCCATCGAATTAAGCCAGTCACCACCCTAGGTGACGTCTTGCCCTCCCAAACTTCTGCTAGTATACCAGGGAGCAGACAAGACAGTGGGAACAGGAGGGGAACCATATGTATAAATACCTGCCCTTTCTTGAATACCGGGAATGCCAGATGTTCTTTAGTACTTTGTAGCCCCTTAGTGCTTTAACCCAGAGTTTCCCCAATTTTTTGAACCGCAGCACACTTGTTGGATGACCACTTCCACAACCTGCCTGGCTGCCAAGGCTATAGGGCGGGAGAATTTACCGCAAAGTCTCCCGCTTTCTACACTGCTGAGTGAGCCCGGTACCTTCACAAAATCCTTTACAATTTCCGTTTCTGACTGTAATTGGGAATCCGTTCACCCCATGGTGTCTTGGCGCTGCATAACATGTTTATTGTTACTCATCTCAATGGTACTCGTTTTATCGACCTCAGAAGGATGAAATGCTAAGTGGGCCTACCAGGATCTGAACCTGTGACCGAGAGGTCAAACACAAGCCCCTTTCATTTCAGCCACTCCAGAGGCCAGTAAAATTGTATCCCAGGGCCGACTTCTGGCACCTGAACCCTTACTAGGACACGCCTGAGCTAGAACCCACATCTAGAAGGCCTGCCAACCGGCTGACCACCTCCAACACCAGAGTGTCCCGCAGCCACTCCGTAGCCAGGAACTAAACCAGGTATAGATGTATCGGAAGACCCATCTCTTGGCGCATGCCTGCCACAAAATTCACTGCATATCCTAGTCTATTAAAACCAGGGCGCAGGGTAGCCTGCGGAGCTAAGCCCACAAAGTGCGGGATGTCCTGGTCGACCAAAGGGTGGGGACTGGCCTGAGTCTCCCTGCCCAGAACTTACCACAGACACCATAACACCCAAAGTTTGCTCACCGACCTGAGCGCAGGAAGACACACTGGCCAGTCCTTACACCAAAGGCCCTCTAACCCCAAACAAGGTGACCTACCACAAACCACTCTGAAATTGCCATTATGGTCACCCCGCATTCACCAAACAGGACTGCTGGGAGCACAGGCCACCAACTCCGCAGACCATCGGCGACAGGACAGGCCGTGCTCATGCCCAAACTGAGCGACACAAGCTACCAACCACACGTGGCACAGTTCCCTTGTCAGGTTGCTCCGACCTTTTACGCACCTACTGCAGGAGCCTGAGAATTAGTTCTTGTGATCTGCATTGTATAAATTAGTGAAAGATGCACGTATGAACTGGTAGCTGATAATGTTAATAAAGCCTGCAAATACTCCGCTCAGAGCAACCCGTTAGACAATGGCTTCCATTGAAACAGCGGTGGCAACAGACCTCCCAGCCCCGAAGGCGGTACATCGGAGTAGTCTAACAAATGCCCCTTGCATCAGATATCAACCATACCACACCTCGCTGACAGCTGCTCAGCGCTTCTGATGCATCGGCGCTCCCTGACCCCCAGCCAGTTCACCCTGATAAAATCAGGTCGTGACTGGGACTTAACAGTGCGATGAAAGCACAAGACACACTTGTCCGACGTTAGCTCTTCAACCAGGCTCCACCACAAGAGTCCTTCACAAGCCATGTGGCCTAAAACATTCGCCCTGTGGGGCGGTTGCAAATGGACTGCAAACAACTCCTAGGCATTCTCTACCAATGTTATAAGTGGATTTTCTGGTTGGCTAAGGTCTGCACCTGAGCCTGGCCGAACCCACCACTAGTCAGGAGAAGGGAGTACACACTACAGCTAACGCCTGCTCACCCCCTAGGCAGAACCTTAGGGCATATCCCAGAGGCAGTGTAAATTTAATGTGCCTACCACACACCCACAGTAGCAAACTAGGAACACCTCAGAGGAGACTGCATACACCTCTCACCTAGTTACCATACTGTCACATAACGCCACCACCTTGCCCGCTGGCACCAGTCCTCAACCTGTCTTGGGCCCATGTTGCCGCGGTGCGCCTCTTGCAGACATGTAAGGGACAAGAAAGTCAAGCCATCAAAGTTTGTTCCTGCAATTTATATAACGTAGTGTAATGATAACGTGAAGTCAGCTACGCCTCAATTTAAAACAATGACTGGGGAGACTCAACCTCATCACCGAAAACATGTGCCTTAGACACTGCGACGTGGTAACCCCGGGACCTGGTTGACGGCGTGATCCTCCCCGCACCCTCCAGTATTCGTGCGGCATCGCCTGCCCAGTTCCCACACAGCCCACGGCATTCTAACGCTGAGGTGGGTGCCCCCTTCTTACACTTTATTTATGTGCCAGGCTTCCCTTTCATAAACTTTTACTGATGCCATCATTATCTTTCAATTATCTTGTGCCGTTATCCAAAGTGGCCTCCTTTGCCAGGTTGCTGGTACTGTACGAGCACTCTGGCCAAGTTCTAAATGTGTTTGCATCAATCTGCAGGGATCGTGACTTGTGTTTTCACCTTGGACACAGCAGCAGCTCACTAATATTACTGCAAATAATATGTGACCCCCAAATCTCCAGGCAATCAGAACAAGACTCTGCAGAACAGAGTTGGGGAGTTGACAAGAGCTCTATCAGTGGGGGGCCCCATCGAAGGCTTGCCCATGCCTAAAATGTCTCTGACCCGACTCTCCCTCCGCTTGCTGTGGCGCTGGAACAAAGACCCCAGCAGACGAGGGCACCACCAATATGGGAACACTATTTGGGTCATCGCGCACAATTTGAAAGGCATCACATGCTCAAATTAACCTTGAAGCTCCATATGCCAGTCTACCCAGCAAACCTGCTGCTCCAATTGCTCCCCCCGTAGCGCCGAGGGGGGCTAGTCATGTTTGTGCCTGTTTTCCGTGCCCCTTAGATGGAAATGCAAATACAATTTTAACACTATCCCAGCGAACTCAGCATACAGAACTCATGATTGCCTCACCAGTGTTTCTAAGGCCACGAACACGAAGCGTCTCAATTGATCCTGGATGACCCGCATGCGGCACTGTCGCGAGTTCGTCGCACGTGGCCTGCCCTGGCACCCTTGATGATCCCAGACCAACTTCCTGCTGCACGTTCCTTATGATTGCCTACTGGGCCACGAACTCGCGTCCGATTAATCTGTGAGGCCCCCTCACTGGACTGTCACAAGTTCGACAACGCGGTCTGGGATACTTAACATATGTCAGATCACCAGCTGGCAGTCTACACCTCCCCGGCCACTGCAAACCTGCCCTCCTCCTCACTCTCTGCAGAGGCACCTGTCTACTTAGTCCCTGAAACTGCTGTGACAGCGCCGGCCCCGCAGATCATTACAACACGCTGGTCTCAATGTAAAGAGCGCACATACAGATGGTTAGTGTTACCCCGCTCAATGTAACTCAATTTATCGACCTCAGATGGAAGAAAGGCTGAGTGTACCCCCAGGGATTGGAGCCTTAGACCCAATGGACAACATAACAGAGCGCCGTGCACCCGTAGGTCACCTGGCGCTGGATACAGACGGTTCTTGTTACCCAACTCAAAGGTACTCGGTTTATCGCCCTCAGAAGGATGGAGGCTGATTGTACCCACCGGGGTTAGAGCATGCGGCTCCCCAAACTGAGCTAAAGCAGGGGGGGGGGTCGAGCAAGCTGGACGTCCACCTCCCGAGCGTGGGACGCCAATGCTTATTGACAAGGCTGTTGGCTTGTTCATTGGTTGTGGTTGCATGAGATAAATAAGCAGCAACAATGGCTATCTAATATTGAAGCTTTTACTTAGAGCCCGCTGACTCCATGACAATGCAGCTGCTCCTGGGTATGAAAAGAGACGGTAACTCCAAAGAGACAAAACGCAGTCTCTCCACCCCGAGGGCAATTCCTGGGAGCCCGTCACCTCCATGCAAGCCTAACCGCAACACATACCCGAGTTGCCCCCCCCCCGACAACGTGATACTCTACGGGTGATTAGACAGAATGCAGGCATGTGCGATCTCCCTGAGACGTGCTCAGTAAGCCTCGCCTACTGCTCGTGGAAACACCGTGAGCAACCGAGTGGCCCGCCTCCACCTCAACTGCCCACGGGGCCTCGGGCCACCCACATGCCGCTCGACTGCCCCTTTCCCAGGCGGCGCGCCAGGGACCAGACAGCGGGAAGGAACTAAGTCCCTTCTGATATCCCAGAAGGCACACAATTCTTTTAATTATTCAGCAACCGTGTTCCCCGTAGCTCCCGGTCGGCCGCTGTCACTTCCCTCAAAGTCCCAGCCCCCTGGCGCGAGCCCCGTAACCTGCTAGGGAGCCAGCTGCCCCCCATGCCCGTGTACCCGTACTCCCGACCAAGCAAAATGTGACCCCCATCCCCCACTGAGCAGACTATCCACCGGGCAGTAGGCCGGGACTGCAGCCTGTGGACGGACCCTCGGGGAAGCACCCTGCGCCGAGCCTCATGTGCAAAACTCAATTATGTGATGTGAACCCAGTAAAAATGCGGGCGGAGCGCTGAGCTTATCAGACACTCACCTGCGCATTCTTGTGGCCACCTCGTGTCTGCGAGTGCCTGCTTCGAGCACCCGTTCGACCTAGGCTGCCGCCCCAGCATTACCGAGTTGCTGGGGGGGGGCGCGCAGAGAGCTGTGTCCCAACGGGAGGGCCCAGGGGTTCCCTGGGTCCCCTCGCTTCAGCCATGCGCCCCCCATTACAACCCTGTGTGCCGCCCCGCATTTTAAACTTTGATGGACAGAGCGAAGCCCCAACTCTGCCGAACCTCGCTGCCCCCTCCCCCACGCAGCATCAGGCCCAAGCGAGTCCCTTGGAGCCGGCTCCGCCGTAGCAGTAGGGGAGGGGGGGGCCTACGCGACGCTTGCTGCTGGCGGAACGGCACTGCCAGAATATAAAGCAGCAGAGGGGGGGCACCCTGCGCTCGCTGCCCCCCCTGCTTGACAAGGCCCGTGCAGGCCTAAACCCCGGTGCTGACTATGCCGACTAATACTAAATCCGGGAGAGGGGGAGCAAGTGAGGCTCGCAACCCTCAAGCGGGCCGAAGCCCTGTACCCGGCACCGCCGGATAGCAGCAGCGGGAAGGAAGGGAGCCCCACTAAGGTTGCTGGTCCCCTTCCCCCAAGCACACCCTGTGCCTACGCCGCCTGCGCTGACGTGGAGTAAGGAGCATCAGTGCCCACCAAGCTCCCTCCCCGGTCAGCAGTAAGCTGACCACGACCAGTGGAGGGGGCACTGCCCCACACACCCCGGGAGCCTCCTCCCCCCCAAGGCGGACCACAGCCATGGCAATGGCCGAGTTCTGCAGCCTTGCTTAAAGGAAAGGGGAGGGGGTAAAACGCACTCACCGCAGTGCAGGTCCCGGGGGTCACGTCTAAACGGCGTAACGGGCAGCCACAAAGAGGCAGCCAGATGGGCGGGGAGAAGCACTTATACTGCTTCCCCCGCCCACCCCTTACCGGAAGTGACGAGGCACGCGGACCCATAGTGGGTTCCTAACTACTGGACTGACTCGTGTGCCCTCATGTGGCACTAAGGCGGCCGCCCTCTTAGGCGGGTCCCCTTCGTGGACCACGGGCAGCCAACAGAAAACTCGCACTGCTCCCAAATGCCTGGTCTAACTTTCCAGTTCTGTGCTCCTGGAACATCAGCGATCTCCAACAAAAAATGCACTCTTCTGACCTACTTGCCTTTCTAACAGGCCATGACCTTTTGGCCCTGCAGGAAACATGGTGTCATGGCAGGGGAGTATAAATCTCCCTTGACTCAGCACTAGAACCCTTCCCGTTCTAGTGTTTCCGAGTCCCCTAACGCTTCTGGGTCACTTACCTTGTGTTTCCGGTCCGAGCAGCTGCGTCGTACTCCTCGGCGTGGTCCCAGTGCTCCAGGTGGTCCGTGGGGTTCCTTCCCGTTGCCTGGTTCCTGTTCTCTCACGGTCCATGCTTCCCGGGTTTCCTGCTCTCCTCGACAGTCGCAGTTTGGCGGTTCTTCCTTGACCACGCCTCTCATTTCGGTGAACCTGTAGAAGAAACAGAAAATTCTTCACTACGGTAAAATCGCTCTCTGCACATTGTTCTTGACGATTAGCTTGGCAGAATATATGAATATAAATATCAGTAACTGAGCAATTTCCTCAGACCTTGGGGATCTGCCTTGTCCAGGTTTTATTTATTGTGATCCTGAGTATAAAAATAAATATTTTAGTTATTAGTTCCTGAAGTAAGGAAGCACAAGGCAAATTTTAGGCACATGCTAGCAGTTAGCTAGTGCGGTTACATTTCTTCAGTTCTCTTTCACTTTTTTCACTAAAGCCAGCTCTTATACGGATGAGGTGGGTGCTATAAACTCCTCCGGGGTTTTTTACTATGCTTAATTTTGGTATTAGGGGATATGTCACTGATATCTGTTTCTCCCTATAGATAAATAACACCACATAATACTCCGATAAATGGGTTATCTAATGGAAGAGGGGAATTACTCAGGTATTTACATCACAATCACTTTACCATCTATTTAACACTTTAATACCTGATTGCACATATCTTACCCTATTCCTTGTTGTCTTCTGTAGGAGTCCTCCTGCATACCTGTACTGCCATTTGACTGGGAGACATCTTAAGACATATGTTTCTCTCATTATCCCTTCCCCTCTTGCCCTGAATTACCATTGTTGCTTTGACTTTGTTGTGCACAATAGGTGAATTGGGAAAGTTGGGATCTTCCCATCTTGCATGTTGTTTCTGCGGAAAACTTCGGTAAGAGTTTGACTCATGGGCCGTACAAAGTCTTCCCATAAACGGCTTCATTGAACACTGGAAGACATCATAAATTCGGACACACAAAGGGGGGCATATCCATTTACATCTCATGTCGAATCGATACCATTCCAAGAGAGCTGGCTCCTAGTTAAAATCAGAAATTTGAGACCGCTGCGCCCTCTTTTGATACTCAACATGTACATCAACCCGAGCGCAAGGACAAAGCGGGCAAGGCTCAATAGCCTAGTTTCAATCCTTTGTGATTTGGCTGGAGTTCCCCCCCAAGCTGACTGCTTGATCACGGGGGATTTTAACACCAATCTTTTCCAAGGGAGCCTCAAGGATCTTGAAGGCCCCCTGCCAGGCCTCCCACAGGACATCACAGAACAATCAAAGCCAAAAGGCCAGCCTCGCAATATGCTAGGCGAATTTCTGGTTTTGCAACTCCACAGCGTTGGATACATGGTAGTGAATGGCAGGTTTCCACAAGATACTCCGCCAAATTTGACAAGGACGAACAGTAACACGTGTTCCTATTTAGACTACTATTAAATATCAAAAGGAAAGCGAGGAAAATAGGAGCAGCTCGTTCCTTTCCCCTGGGTAAATCTATCTCAATCAAAAAGAACGGGCTCATGCAAACATTATTTGTTCGTCAGATTACTGGTTTCTGTGAGGAAAACCAACAGGTTTTCTAGAAGAACACTCACCCACCAACCTAGTTGGTGGCATGCTTCATCATCGGGTTCCCACCCAGGATGCCGAGTGCACCCCGGGTGTGCTGCTACGCCTGAATTACAGCGGAGCTGGTGTTTTTTGATGCTGTGCCAAGTGAGGTGATTCGTGAGTTAAAACTATCTGTAGGGTCCCCCTAAAGAGGAAAATTGTTTAATACTGGGGCCCTATGAAAAAAGGAAGTGGCGGATATTTGTAGAGATTCAAACTTGACTCTTATATCCTAAAAGTGGTCTACATGTTTCAGCCAGGCCCTTGGATATGCTGGCTTTCGTCAGGACCAGAGAGGTGAAAAAAACACTTTCAACTATACAACATTGAGTAATTTTCGGGTGTCTCTTATCAAATGGAATAAATGTATCTCACAAACATACTCTTTACCAACTACACCACGGAATTTATGGTTATTTCTCTTTCTTTATTGTTCATTCCTCATTTTAGGTGTCCTTCACTATATGAAATCCTGATAATTTATAACTACGAATATACCCATTTTCCATTAAATCACGGAAACCATGGGTGTCCTTTATTCAAAGTAATAAGGTCAAACCCTCTTCCTTTAATGGCTCACAATGATTTGTATCCCTTTGCGTGCTCATATGCACATGCTCCTTCCCTTTCAACGAGACTGACAGGCTCCACTCTATGCCGTTCGCAGTCCTGTTTCTTTGTCCATACCCGCACATCAGCACGCCACACGCACTAACATGGACGTGTGACGCATCTAAATGTTGGCGCACGACGGCAGCCAGGTGGGCCATCCGTACACTCCGCAGTGACTCACTACTTAAAACCCGGGATGCCGTGCAAACAGGAATCTTCGGGAATCCGTCATGACGGACCAAATAGGTGATGACGGCGGGCAGTGGACCTTGACAAAGTGAGTACAATTTCTCCACTCAAACAAATGGAATTCCGCCTATCCTGTTACACTTACCGATACCTTTCATTTTTTAACAGAGTGTGACTACAGGCACTGCCCCCCTCCCGGGATCCATGTCGCCAAAATCTAGAGCAACCTAAGTAAGATTTCTAATTACGACTTAAGTTAGACCTTAACCATAAAATCATGCCAGTTTATTTGATGACATTATAAACTTTATCATTAGAAAAAAGGGTATGCAGTTCCTCAGGATAGTCAAAAAAGGGGGGGAGGGGATATGTCAAGAAGTCACAAGGGGGAGTGCTAATCCTAGGTAGGTCAAAAGGAGGGGAATTACTTCTGTCGGAACTAGGGCCCTCACACACCCAGCCAGCTAGGTGTCATGCTTCATCATATGGGCCTGCTCCTCGTTGGGTCGGTGCTGCAATACCCGACGGGCACCCATAGAGGGGCTCTTTGGCGGAGATCTTTTGTTCCTTGCCGTTTGGTGCAGTGGGGGTAAGGGGCCTAGGAAGTGTAGATGTAGTGAGAAGTGATTAAAACAGGTTGGGTAGTCCAAAGACACTTTTATTCAAATTGGCTCTCCACCTGATTAAAAACGGGGGGAAGAGTGGCGGCTATCTGAAGTAATGGTTCAGGGTAACTACGCTCTACTCTTTTTGGGTCAACATGTTTCATGCCGAATGGTCAGGAGGATCAGTTGCAATTCATCAGGACCTAGTGGATAAATTATCTACACAGCGTGGTGAGTGGGGAACCTACCTACCACGTAACGGCGCTGTGAGTAAGGTACCCACAGCATCAAGGGATGACCTAGGAGAAAAATAAAGAATAAAAACCACAACAAATTAAAATGGCAGTTTAGTCATGGTGACAACATATCTCTCTCTCCACATCAAATCACAAAAGTGACCAACAAATAGTGTGCAAAAAGTGGCAGGCATCGTCACGTAACAAGTGGTAAGTGACAACAGCAGGCATGTGGCTCAAGAACCTACTATATGTATAGGTCACTTATTCATACATTATTAAAACTCAGAAGACGGAACAGTAAAGGGTTCGTTTTATTAAAAAGAAGCACTTGTTGCAAGGTGGTTGATATGGGCGTCTCAACTCACCTAAAGGTAGTCAAAGTGTTGCCTCAACAGTGTCCGGCGGGATAAACAGACACATACTGTATTGTGTCCTAAGAGAACAATAAAATGGACATCAGGTGAGGTAACTAAACAAACGGAGACTCATGTGTCCCCAGTGCCCATCGCAGGACTGTGGGTCGGCAATAGGGAGACTGGCGTGTCTGGTACATAGCACGCCTTCTATCACAGAGAGGCAGAGGGGATTTCGGGAGCCAGCCATAGGTCCGAGTCTATGCAAGGGCAAGCTAGCCAGCCCGCGCTGGGAAAGTACCCAAGAATATATAGGTACTCCCCTGCGGGCGGGGTTGCGTTGTCATGCTCGTCATGACTCCAGGGCTCGCCAACTCTGTGGCTGAAGAAGCATGGTGCCCAACGCGAGCAGTAGCTCCACTACCAACCGCTTACCTTACAATACGCCGAGGGCTGGGTCAAGGCTTTGTCCACATAGTGGTTTACTCACCATCAAGCCCCAAGAAGTGAGCCGTCCGACCTACCCCTCACTGCCGGCACCGGGTAGTAGACAGCTGCGTCCCGGAGGTGTTGAAATACTTGCCGGTGTCTGAAACGGGGAGGAGCAGGCTTGCGTGCTACGTCAGTTGTGACACGTGCCTGACGCTACAGGGCCAGCGAGGTTCAATCGTGAAGCCAGCGGCCATGTTGGAGTGTGGATAGTTTAATGGACTCATGCTATGAGGGTGTTAATTGCGTGGAGTGCCCTGGGGTATCCGGGGCTATAGCAGCCAGACAAAAAAGGGACTTGTTCCCAGTGCGCTTAATTCTAGCGGGTGGTCTGCGAGTCCTGGGCCTACAGGGGGCATAAGGGTGTAATCAGCGGCCATCTTGTAATGTATAGTCATGTTGGCTGAGGATATAATGTCGTGTGATCAACGGCCAACTTATGGTGTAAGACAGAGCGGGCCAGGATCAGTATGCAGTGTAGTGACTTTGGGTTGAACCTCACGGTGACTCTCCCAGAGTTGGTAGGGCCAATGGACACATCTTTATAGGTTAAAATATATAAACAGTGTGAGGATGTGTAACATCGAGCCCAGTGATGTCTCTGGTGCACAAGGTCCGATATCAAAGGGAGACGTTACGTCATGATCGAGAGGTTTTATAGGCATAGGCCAGTAATGTGGAGTCCTTATCAACTTGAAGGTTGCACACCAAACGTCGCCTCAGGGGGACTGGTGTACAGAAGGAAGGCACGAACTAATCACCTATTTGTTAGTGCTGCCCAGGGTATATCGTCATTCAGGCCCTGTCGGTCAGTGGAGAGCCGATGTACCCATCTTTGTTCTATCTTGAACAATGCTTGTTGTGTGATTCTGGGGTGGGCTTCAAGAACCAACCAACGGAGGGTGTCTGGGGAGTGGTTTGGCTCTTTATAATGTGTGTACATCTTTGTGGTTACTCGTTGGCATCGTATATTGCTCTTATGTTTTGTAATGCATGTTTTCACCATCCTCAGGGTCATCCCTATGTACTTCATATTGCAAGGACAGATGAGCATTTATATGCAATGGGTGGTGTTGCAGTTATTGTGTCGCAGAGAGTTATCTCCTTCATGGGTGTCGTCTGATGGCACACTGCGCAAGTACCACATGGGTAGTGGCCTGCGACTGGGGGAAGATCCCAGAGAGTTCTTTGGACTTTGTTAATCTCTGTCTTAGGCCTTGTGTGCACAAGGATGTCTTTAAGGTTCTTAGTTCGTTTGAAAGCGAATCTCGGTGTCGGCATACGCAGATTGCCGATAGCCAAAATCCCCCACTGTTTTTTAATAATGCCCTTGATGCGAGTCGAATCTGGTGTAAAGGAGGTGACGCATGTAAGGGTGTCAGTGTGTTCTTTAGGGGTCACTTCCAACAGTGCCTCACGGGGATTGTTTCTGGCTCTCTTCAAGAAGTTCATGATATGGCGTTGTGGGTATTCCCTTTGTCTAAGGTTAGTCGCTAGGGAATGGGCCTCAATCTTGTAGTCTGATAGGGAACTACAATCTCTCCTAATGCGCAAAAACTGCCCAAAGGGCAGATTGTCCTTAAGGGCTCTCGGGTGGTGGCTGCTGTACAGTAACAGGCTATTTCTGTCTGTCGGTTTTTTGTAGAGGGTAGTGCTCAGCTCTGCGTTGTTGAGTCTGATATTCAGGTCCAAGAATGGTATATTCGTGTTTGATATTGTGTGTGGGAATTTCAGGTATTCATTTTGCACATTGATCCACTGGCAAAATTCCTCACAGGTGGAAAGATCACCCTTCCAGAGGATGAGGATGTCGTCAATGAACCTTTTCCACAGCCTCAAGTTATTAATGTATGGGTTGCTTGGGTGCAAGATGACATTCTCCTCAAAAGCAGCCATGTACAGACATGCTACGCTCGGGGCGAAGGTACCTTGGGATTGGTGAAAGAGTTGTTTTTTATATTCAAAAAAGTTTTCAGTCAGTGCAAGGGTAGCACATTCCATGATGAAAGAGACAGGTGTCGGTGATGTCCACTCTTCTCTGTCAAGGGCTGTTTCAATGACTGATAAGGTGGCGCGCTGAGGGATATTAGTATATAACGCTTCTACGTCCAATGTGACTAGAAGGTTGATTTCATCTGTGACTTGTGTCTCCTCTATGATGCGACCACTTCTTGCAACCAATAGTGAGAAAAACTCCATCCTTTGTACGTGACACGACTGACATCCTACGCATCATAGAGGAGACACAGGTAGTCATATTTGGCAGAAAAATGGATCAGGGGTATGGCTGGACCTATAACAACCACCAGATTGCAGTAGAACAATCATTTAAGTACCTAAGGGTGCACATCGATGCTAAGGGCTCCTTTATTAAGCATTGGAAGGAAACGGCAGCTAAGGACATAGCCCTCCAAGTAACCTTATCCAAACTTTCAAAAACACTATTAGGTCCAAGCCTAGCCCCTATGCTGAAAGTCGTGCGAGTCAAGATCTCCCCTACATTATCTTATGACTCCGAAATCCTTCTGGGTAAGGACAGTAACACACTGAACAAACTCACAACAAGGATCTATAAACGTGTCCTGCGGCTGCCGAAGGCTTCGTTCGCCACTCAGATTAGACTGGAGCTTGGTCTCTACGACCACAGAGCGGTGGGTGCTGGTGCCTTTCTTAACCTATGTCACAAGCTGAGAAGGGCCAAAGCTGGCTCTCTGGAGGCTCTGTTATGGACTGGCATCAGCTCCAGCAGGCCAGCTGGGTCACACCGCCTGTTTTTAAATGATAGTGCAAATGAACTGTGGGATTTAAATCTAAGTCAATCGGCATTTAAATTAAGCATTAAGAAACGTATCAGTCCATGGTCCTACCGCGCAAATAGAACAATCTTAGCCAAACGTAAGCATGCATGGGCGGTTATCAACTTGTATCAGCTGGCTTCTCCATCTTCATGCCTTGCCTGTACATATTCCAATCACTTGAAGCTAATATTCATCACGTTCAGGCTGGGGGAGTGGCTTTTTTTAACCACCTAGCCCGCTTTATATTATCTCAAGATTTGTCTATTTTTATAACGTGGATTGGGTTTTATCGCAATGTATATTGTAAAGGTTTTAACTAACCATACACTTTAAATATTATTATTACTAAAAAATAAATTTAAAAAAACAGTCATGCTTGGGAAATAGTGACAGCAGCAGAAATAATGATAGCATGAAGACCAACTATAGCTTGAGCTGCATGATAAGAGGCCCCAACAGGAGGGGTAATTTCAGCAGGAGGGGTAGTGCCAGTAGAAAAGAAAGCAGAGTGGGGTGGAATTCCGTTAGGGAAGGGAGTTGGATACTATAAGGGGTGGGTTTGGTCCTCATACCAAGTAGTTTGTCTGAGGGTGTAGGTAGAGGATTGGCAGTGCATGGTGTGAGCAGTTGGATCGTTTGGACAGTTCCAACTGGGAATGTGGAATGGAATGAGGAGGGTAGGGTGGTTAGTAGGTGTGTCAAGTGCAAGTAAGGAGTAAGTAGCATGTACAGTTGCGTTCTGATAGACAGGAATTTGGAAGATGGTAAAATATAGTAGTGTATCAATAGGCATGAGGCAAATAGAAGTCTAGATAACGAGATATGATTCAGCAGTATAGTACAGTGCTCCTAGGGTTTATGATGGCACTGTGTGGTGATGGGCCAGTGTTGATCAAGTGGCCATTGTGGATTGCAAGTTTGGTCTGAGAGGCATGGTTGCATTTCCAGAAATTAGGATTGTTGCAACAAGGGGAAAGGCGCTACCACTACAGTGATCTGTGTTAGGTTTACCTAGAAGCAGAAGACTTATAGCAACAGTGGGAGGGTTCGGCTAACACTGTAGTGGTCCTCTTACCAGGGGTGTAGCTATCAATTGTACAGCCTGTGCAATGGCACCGAGGCCCAGAGGCAAAACGGGCCGCACTTCACCATCTATAAGGAGAGGGTGTGGCATAACGGCCAGAGCTGCCGACTTTGGACCTGGGGGATCCAGGCTCGAGTCTTGACGCTGGCTCAACATCCTGTGATTGTGGCAAATCACTTAATCTCCCCATGCCTAGGGACAGCGCCTAGAGATTTTCAAAGTGTGATTAGCCTTGCTCTACAAACCGAGTATTATCATTAACTATAAAGAGGTTGCTTCTAGGTGAGATGGCATCCATGTAAATTCAGTGTTGTTGCTGGAGACTCAGTACAGCACTCATTGGGGGATATTCACAAGAACGTGCGCTAAACATCTCCAAAAAATGTTAACGCAACTTCACACATCGCAGTCTATCGCGGGAAAATAACCCTGTGTTAACGTGAAATTCACAACACGGCGGTACCATGCGATAGCCTCCCGAAACCGCGGCCAATGTCCGCGATACAACCACCGCGACGGCGATAAAAACACAAACCCCAACGCGTAAAAAGACGCGATGGGCTCAAACGCGATAAGAAAACAGTGATAACCAGCGAGAGGCCAGCAATACCCACGCGTAATGCGAGAAAAAGCACAAGAACAGCATACGGAAAATGCCACTAAAAAGGAAATGAACTGCGGAGTACCACGGATGCACCCTGACCGATTGCAGAGGACAACATGAACCCCACAATCCCCACGGAGGAACACCCAGGAATCCAGGGCTTGTGGAAGGGCAATGAGAAGAGGAAGAGGAAGACGGGGTACAGTCTGCAGGAAAACAGGATTATCGTCACGGATGAGATAGAACACCACCACCAACTGTACGTCACCTCCAACGTGTCATTGGCAACAAAGAGGCAAAGATGGCACACCATCTCGGACCATGTGAATGCTGTGGCAGCGCCGAGGAGGACAATGGAAGAGGACAAGAGGCGCTGGATTGATGTGAATGGCAAAACCAAGCAGAAATTCGCTGCCAACACGAAAGCAGCAACACACGTCGGAGGAGGGGGGCCAGCAGAACACCAGGAGCTGAATGACATGGAGAAGATGGTGGCCACAGTCACCAGTCGGGAGACGGTGACAGGAGTTGGGGTCCGGACACTGCCCAACATGACCCGACACTACATCAACAGGGTACGTACCGACCAGGGAGTGGGGGAACGGGGGGAGATGGGCACAATGGCACACATGCACAATTAAGCAGAGCACACTGCACACCAACAATGACTCAGGATCATGTCCCTGATCCCACGGGAACACTTGAGCACACACACAAACACCAAGTAGTCCCACGTACACCATGTGCCCCAAGGGGCACCTACCCAACACATCACCAATCACACAACCAACACATGCACACGTGCGAAACACAGCAAACATGCATATACGTCAGCCACACTGACAATGCAAGAGACACCACATGACGAGTAGCATGGCTGCAGTCCAATCATCATGACAATGTACACGGCACGACACTGAGGTGGCTGAGTGCGGACCACAACCGGAAAGGAGCAGGTCACACTCGGACACAACCACCTGCACAAACAACCCCTGACGTCAATGACACATCTGCAGACAAACCATGCCCAAGAGTCACAACTCGACAAAGAGCACAAGTTACCCAAGTCTGCAACATCTAAGCACTGTGGAAGCACAGAACTGAAAGGCACACCGCATGAAAGGGATAAGTGGCATCCAAATCAGAGCCGCAGGAGCGACTCACCCACTGTGCAGCATACGCACATAAGAATAAGTGCACCTCGACATTGACAACATCCTGGTACAAACAGCAACACCTCCACAACAGAACACAGGACACAACTGGTGCCGCATATGTGCACAACATGGCCAATCACATCTGGCACAGCAGGAAACTGTGACATGACAATGTACAAGTACAACCTGTAACCTGCAAATATTTATTATTCACACATGCTGTGCTTGTGGACATTTTGTACCGTCCCATGATTGCCAGGGACGGCCACAATGTGACGTGCTCATGAGAAGAAATTGGCAATGAGGGTGTTCCTACGGGCTATTCCTGCCGCAGCTGCACTGGAATGTGGGCCACCTGCCCCATCGTCCTCATCATCATCCGGTACTTCTGGAACTTGGATCCATGGGGCATTGGTGGGTACACAGATGTTGTGCAACACACAACATGCAACGATCATCTTGCACACGATGTCTGGGCTGTACAGGAGCCTTCCACCTGTGACGTCCAGGCACCTGAAACGTGACTTCAACACATCAAATGTGCGTTCCACGTTGCCCCTGGTGCGTATGTGGGCCACATTGTACTGCCTCTGGGTGGGTGTGTTCGGGTCTTGGAGGGGTGTTATCATCCAAGGGCAGAGTGCATATCCTTGATCACCTGTGACAGTGCAGAGAGAAAAGAGTCAATACTTGATTCGGCATGATGTGTTGGCAGGCCCACTAGTCCAGTGACGCCTGTGCTGGCTGTGTGTGGGGTGAGTGTAAGCCAGCCCTCAGGGAGTAGCTGGTGCTGGCAACAACTTCAACAGTCATCAGGCACTCAGGAATGCAATGTTCGAACAGCAAGGGAGCATGACTTGAGTTGCACAGAGTTAGTGGCCCCGGATGCACAGCGGCTGACACGGGCCTACCGCCACGGGACGCTGACTTGCGGGAGACTGGGGTAGGGTCATGAGGGCAGAGCAGGGTCTCGTATGTATCAAAGGTGGTTTTCGCGGAGTGTCTCGGGGGAGAGTGGGAGGTGTACCCCCAGGGCATGAGGCAGAGGGCACATACCAGCTGTGTCTGGCAACATGGCGGATATGAATGCCACAGACTCATGCCAAACACCAAGTCCGTACCTGCCAGTTGCTGATGACAACCCCCAGGCCACAGGCTCAGACACCAACAATGTTCTGCCGGAGGCTGACGGTGACTCACAGCGCACAGGGTTAGTGGCACCAGCTCAGTCCTTGCTAGTGGTTGACCTCCTCCGTAACGGTGATCCGTGTTTCCACCGGACTGAAACGCATCTTTCTCTCACTCTTCTCCCTGTGTTCACTGGCATGAACTCTGCCATTGATTAATGAAGACTCAGTTCTAGATGTGGGAAATACTGGACTGCAGTGTAGGCCGGCTGCAGCGGTGGGGTATGTCAATGAATGAGGACTCCTAGGGGCCTGTGTCACGGAGGACAGCGATGGTCTGAGGAGGCTGCCAAGGTCGCGGGCATGGGTCTTGGAGCTAGCACCGGCACATGGTGGGCCCTCATTGACACACGACGGTGTTGGCAGGTGAGCAGTGCGGCCTTGGAGCGCTGGGGCGGGCAAGCCGGGTCTGGGTATCAGCGGCCTGGGGTGCAGCAGGCGCACAGGCTCGCAGGCCCCGCTGCTCACGGCGTCGGCCTCGTGGCGGGCTGAAAGGTGCTGCCCTGGCAGTGACATTGGCCATTCCGGGAGAGCACCATGCTCAGCGCAACGGTGTTTTCATCCA
The DNA here is from genome assembly GCA_963921515.1 of Calotriton arnoldi. Lineage (NCBI taxonomy): Eukaryota > Metazoa > Chordata > Amphibia > Caudata > Salamandridae > Calotriton > Calotriton arnoldi. Next base: position 705,397 of record CAWUFW010006948.1, on the reverse strand, counting down.
CACCCCTGCGCAGGTCTGGCGTAAGCCGGGCCAACCCACTATGCTCACGCACACAGGGGGGGACGCAGCGAGCGACATTTCCGCGATCTAACCCACAGCCTGGGGTGACATGGTTGCGTCCACTGTTCACTACTCTCCATACACCAGCAGTTAATGTCTGCATGGACATATCTGTGGTTTGCATACCCAGGTCTGTCCAGCACATTCACGCCACACTTGTCGTTGTGTACATTCCCATTCATGGGTCACTTGCATCCTTTGCACATGCCTGCTTTCCGCCTCTCCACACGTTCAGCTGTTGTGTGGCTGTGGTGCCATGATATAGCTGGCTTGTGTACATGGGAAGCCCAGGATCCCAATGGAGTTGTGTTGTCGTGTCTGGTAGGTGGGCATGTTGATTGACATGTTGTATGTGGTTTGGTCACGTGTGCATTCCCACAGTTGTGCGTTGTGTGATGGTGGCTTTGAGGTGTGTGGTGTATTGATTTGAAACTTACCAACGAGCAGTCCAGTTCCATAGGTGCCATCCTGGAAGCACTGGTTGATGATGGACTGTAGGAAGATGTAGGAATCGTGCACACTGCCTGGGTAGTTTGCGACGACATTGGTGAACATTTCCCGGTGGTCCACGATTGCCTGCACATTGATGGAATGCGTGTGCTTTCTGTTGCGGTAGATGTGTGCAGTGTCCGCAGGGGGAACAAGTGGGACATGTGTGCAGTCAATGGCCCCCAACACGTGTGGGAATCTAGCAATGGCGTAGAAGCCTTGCTTGGTCTCCAGCTGTTCCTGTGCAGTGTGGGGGAAGTGAAGGTACTGGGGTATGAAGCTGATGATGGCATCCAGGACAGGTGTGAGGAACTTTGATAGGGCTGGCTGTGAGACTCCTCCGACTCTGGCCATTGTTGGTTGGAAGGTACCAGAGGCCAAAGTGTGCAGCACAGCCAGCAGCTTTGTCTGCGGAGGGATGTTGGTTGACCGCTGTGTTGGGACCGTCAGCCTGTGGCCGATGTGGGTCATTATGGTTGTCCTTTTGAGCCTGTAGTGGGCAATGACTTCCTCGGGCGTTAGGTCTGTGAGACTGGTGCGTTTTCGAGAGGTCCGCTGTCTTGCTCTGCGCTGCCTCTGTGGTGGTCCGGGGGGGTGCCGGTCCGGGTCCTGGGGGTGGTGGCGGTCCTGGGGGTGGTGGCAGTGGGTGTTGTGGCCCTGTTGGGGCTCCAAGCTGCATGATGAGTAGCTCCATGGCGTTGGTTGTTCTTCGGGTGTGGCTGTGTGCGGGGCTCCGTTGCCTACTGCAGGTAGTCGTCCTGCTTAACACCAGCAAGAGGCAGGTGTTAAATACCTGCTGCTACCGCGGCTTATCGCGTGGTTTTGGTTCGCATCGCAGATCTGGCTGTTCGTTGTGAAAGTGGTGTATTGGTGTTTTTGTGTGTTTTTGCACGGGAACGCCTACTCTGCATCTCATTAGGGTTAGTTGGTGGTGTCACCCGTAGGGATTAAATTTGCGGCAGTTATCGCGGGAATACTGGCGATGTCTGCAGTTTGCACCCGCTTGTGAATGGGGCGTTAAATCTATCTCCACTTTTGATGCGTTAAGGTGGCGATAACCCGGTGATAAGTCCTTGTGAATATGCCCCATTATGTGCAGTGCGATGCCTCCCTGCATGGTTCGGCGAGTGCCTGTCAGAAAAGAATGAAGGCTGGTGGAACTATGCAGCGGATAAGGGATGTGATGGGCAGTCTAATTGTAGGACTACATCATTTTAAAGAGAATAATTTCCTTTTACTAAAGTCTGTTTTTCTATGCAAGTCTTTTCTTTCATTATCAGGAATGGAGACCATTGAGCCCATGCATACATGCTACACAACCCGGTGGGGATGTCCATTAGTTCTGAAGTAGCAGAGCAAAATCTTGCAATTCTTCAATCTAACTTGCCAGACGAATGCTCCCTGCTGGCGCTGTTTATGACAGCCTACTCTTTCTTCACAAAAATAACCCTTTTTTCAAAAAACAGTGATTTCATTTATCAAAATGTAGGCGTGGACACTTGTGTCAGTGCCAATGTCTAGCACATGATACAAAGATCTATTTAAGAAGTAAACAACACTGGGTTTCTCTGCCTTATTCCAGCACAAAGCTGATATTTTGAAAAAATAGGATAGATGCACAAATATCATAAGGAGGTACTGTCAAGAGACACTGATTGTATGCCGTGATCGAAGAATAGTAGAATGGAAGGGGGAAAACCTGCAAACTTTTGCGCATTTCTATTTTTCTGACCTGACATCATTGCATACTAGGGCACGTAGTCTCACATTTAACACTGAAAATCCCAGCACACAAAGTGCTGTTGTCTAAAAAGGCAGGGCAACCTGATGGTGAGACACATGATATGAAGGCTCAGGTAATAACTTTAATACATGCATATTTTCTTTGGCAGAACTCTCTGCAAGAACTACCACAGATGCTACCAATACTGGTTGGGACAGATTATTTTCATAATGACCAGAACAGCTGTACTTACATCTCTGCTGCAACAAAACAAAAATCAAGATTGTTGCCATTTTCATAAAGCCCCTAGCTGCCATATGCCATGCAGTGGTGTAATGCGAAATGATGGCGCCCACCCCTCTGCAGAATGTGATGATGGGACCCGATTCTCTTATATCTCACTGTTAATCATTGGCTTTGGCCTGAATGCGGGACCCTTGAAAGGCTGGGGGCCCATGGTAGGTTTGGAGCCCCCTAGCACCGCAGTGTCCAGTGTTGCGCCCTTGGCTCCATGTCATTTGTGACACCTTCATCTACTCCTGATGGTTGTATGTCGGAACCACGAATTCGCTAACCACACATGCCTCAACAACGTGGTCTTAATAGCGACCGCATCTTAACCACGCATGCCTTTACGACGCATGCCTTTACAACGAATTTAGTTGTAATGGCTTAATTGGCAAAATCATATGCGTGGTTAAAATTATGCTCTAGCACACCCCCCCGAGTCACCAAGTCACCTGCCCTGAGTTCTACCCCGACCCCAGCCCTTAAAATAGCCCTAACCCCTGCCCTAACGCCTAAAACCGGACCCCGGCACTAAAAACAAATCCCACCCCGGCCCTAAAAACACCCCAGCCTCCCTGTGCCCTGAGCCCTAAACCTGGCCCAAACCTTGAAAATCTACTCATAGCACCCCCTGCCCTGAGCCCTAAACCCTTGACCCCAGACCTAAAATACACCCCAGACCCCCACCCTGAGCCCTAAAACCATCCCACCAGCCATGTAAAATGACTCAGACCCCCCGCCCTAAACCCTAAAGCCTTTATCCTAGATTGAAAAAATATCCCAGCCCCCCGTCCTGAGCCCTACACTACCCCGATCCACACACCAGCCCTGAAAACTACCCGACCCATCCCCCAGCCCACAAAACTACCCGACCCACCCCCCAGCCCACAAAACTACCCCCGACACCCCAGCCAAGAAAATATCCTCCGTCCCAACTATCCAGCCCCCCACCCTAAAAACGGCTTCCCAGTAAAAAAAAAAAATCGTACTCACCAGCTCACTTCCGACCCTCCGCCCATATCTCCTACTCACCAGCTCACTTTCAACCCTCCGCCCAGATCTCCTGCTCACCAGCTCACTTCCGACCCTCCGCCCAGATCATTAGATCGCTAACTACCACGGATGTCTAAACCATGCATATGCGTAATAAAGGCATATTCGTGGTTTAGATGTCTGTTGTTACGCCTGCGTTGTTCAGGCACGCGTTGTCCTGAACTGCGTGATTTAGGCTGTTTCCCACTCCTGATATTTTAACCCATTGTGGGACCTGTAGTTATATGTTTATAATTGGAAGTATGTTCATGAAAATCCAAGCACAAAAAGTGCTGTTAGTTATAAAGCCAAGGCTGGCTGATGGTGTCAGGTATGATTAGGTCAGCTATAAGCAGGAAGTAATGCTTACATACATTTAGGCAATCGCAGTTTGAATATGGGTGCGACATTTCAGGGATATTTCAACACCATCATTTCCCACTCAGGGGTATATTTGCTAAGATTTAAATCCGTGTTTGCGTCACAAAAGTGACTCAAAACAACGCAAAATCTTTTTTTCACTTATTTACTTTCCAGCGTAAAACCTGTTTTATGTTGGAAAATAACTTGAAAGTAGTGCAAAGCAGTGGATAGCGCTGCTTTGAATTACTAAGTGCCAAGGGTGCCATGGGTGGTGCATGGCCGTTCCCATGCATCCACCCAAGGTTTTTGATGCTAACCCCTATTTACTTAAAAAAGTAGACAAGGTTTAACGTCAGAAAATAGTGCACATTACAGATAGGCGCTATGAAGGGGAAATGCTTTTATTTCTTCTTTCTTTTCAGGCTTTGCATGTGTGCTGCACTGCACAGCACACATACAAAGTGGGAAAAGGTTTAAAGTTAGTCTAAGCCTAGTATTTTGTACTGGAAGGGAATCCTTCAAGTTCAAAACCTATGCTAGACTCAGGGAGACACCCTTGCACTATGGTGCAAAGGTGTGTCCGTGGCGCACGGCTGCACATTTTTGCGCCGTGGTTATAGAGAGGGGAGGACAGAGCTATATTTCTGTAAATATGGCGCTCTCCTGCTCTCTCCTTCTCACGCAACGCAGGGCAGCATTTGCGGCTGCTGAACTGCGCTGCGCAAGAAATGGCGAAATGTGGCCCTCAGTCTTTTAGTCATTCCGCTAGAGGACGGAAATAGTTCGATCTGGTCCTTTGGCGTGAGGTAAGCCCCTCGCTACGATTTCAAAGTACTTTATACTTTTATATATAGACCTTCAGTAATGAAGAAGTTATAAGCGTTGTGCTTTTGATAACAGGCGTTCCTACATAAAAAAGAAAGAGTGCATGTGTTGTAAATGGATTGTAACAGGTTCACAGGAGAATTAGCAACAGTTTTCCCTCTCCCAGGAAATCATGGTGAGCATAGAAAATACACGTGATGCTGTACTATGGGGCTGTCATGCATTTATTTGGTTACAGGGTTTCTGAGGTCTGTTCACTGGGGGTGCTGAAGTCACGTTCTACGCTGATATGGGGAAATTAGTCTTTGCACTGTTGCATAAAGTAAATAACATCTTTTTACATTAAATTTGGCATATTTACTGACGAAGGGAGCAAAAGAAGCAAGCAGTTCAATCAATATTCAACTTTCCATTTTAGATTGGCTCTATATGAGCATTGTGTTTGCTTTTTAAATGTCAGTCCTCTGTCAGTGTCCTGAAGAAGGTGGAAGCAGAGAACCTGATCCCTCCAAAATGTCTTGTCAATGTTTTTCAGAACTGTCACACGATTACACTTCCACTATTAGAAAGAAAATGCCTTAGCAGCAGTTTGATGCTTGAAATGTGGAACTGAGAGTATGTAGGGGGAGTATGTATTGAAAGGATGAGTAAGTTAGAGTGAATGTTTTTAGAACATGTGTAGTAGTTTTCTATGTAATATGAAAAGAATTGCTTAAAACCACAGTAGAAAAGAGTTATAGTTTTAAATAAAATGAAAGGAATTGTTGATACATTTTTATAATTTAGATATGGTTGGTCATTGTTGCACGTACAATGAAAATATTTTTTCAGACAATTAAATAAATAAATAGATTGAGAATTTATATCTGGAGTAATTCAAGTAGGCAACATGACATATTCGTGCTGTGCCCTGAAAGATAGAACAAACAAATCGCCAATACTGATAAATTCTTATTGAACAATGAATGCCCAAAAGTGCGCAGAGGCAAATCGAAGGCACCCGGGTAGATTCTGTGTCAAGAAAATTTTAATTTGATTTACATCAGAGCAAACACATCTTTTATCATTTAAATGTGGCTCACAGTTTCAATAATACACGCAAAATACATTTCATCACACGAATAATTCTACAACCAAACAAATACCAAAACATTCATGAAACAAATTTCTTAGGTGACATTTAGACAAAAAAATGATAAGACCACATACAACACAAAACAAAAAATGACTAAATATTCATACATAAAAGACAGTGCTTAATAGAGCAACAGTGTTAGAACATCAAACAGTGTAAAATGTTTAAAACAGTCATGTTTCTGCATGAAATATAGCAACACAATTTTTTACTTTAACGTAAGGCAGAAAAACATAACAAAAATGTATGACCACACTTGTTTGGAAAAAGAGAAAAAGAGACTGGTCGATGCGTTTCGAACCTCTCATCAATAAATTGGAGGTTCTCCTCAGGACCAAGCACTATTACTAAAGATCAGCCGATCTTGGGGATCACTTGAAGAAAGAATGTTTCTAAACCTTTTGACAGGCAGTCAATGTCTCATAAAGTTGTGTCATGGCGGGAGACTGTCTCAATCAATGCAGTCTTTTTCGCATGTACGGCTGGGTTTAAAGATGCTCACAATAATTGATGCAGGTTGGGGGCTCTTATTGCACAAAGTTCCCTGGGAATAGCAAGTATGCTGCTGCACACCGTGAATGAACCGGAGAGAGATGCTATTCCCAGGGAACTTTGTGCAATAAGAGCCCCCAACCTGCATCAATTATTGTGAGCATCTTTAAACCCAGCCGTACACGCGAAAAAGACTCCATTGATTGAGACAGTCTCCCGCCATGACACAACTTTATGAGACATTGACTGCCTGTCAAAAGGTTTAGAAACATTCTTTCTTCAAGTGATCCCCAAGATCGGCTGATCTTTAGTAATAGTGCTTGGTCCTGAGGAGAACCTCCAATTTATTGATGAGAGGTTCGAAATGCGTCGACCAGTCTCTTTTTCTCTCTTTTTCCAAACAAGTGTGGTCATACATTTTTGTTATGTTTTTCTGCCTTACGTTAAAGTGAAAAATTTTGTTGATATATTTCATGCAGAAACATGACTGTTTTAAACATTTTACACTGTTTGATGTTCTAACACTGTTGCTCTATTAAGCACTGTCTTTTATGTATGAATATTTAGTCATTTTTTGTTTTGTGTTGTATGTGGTCTTATCATTTTTTTGTCTAAATGTCACCTAAGAAATTTGTTTCATGAATGTTTTGGTATTTGTTTGGTTGTAGAATTATTCGTGTGATCAAATGTATTTTGCGTGTATTATTGAAACTGTGAGCCACATTTAAATGATAAAAGATGTGTTTGCTCTGATGTAAATCAAATTAAAATTTTCTTGACACAGAATCTACCCGGGTGCCTTCGATTTGCCTCTGCGCACTTTTGGGCATTCATTGTTCAATAAGAATTTATCAGTATTGGCAATTTGTTTGTTTATTGCTTAGTCGGCTCAGCCTTACTGATTAGAGCCTTACCCTTCTTTGTTACATCTGAAAAGATAGAACAGCATGGGTAAACTTTGTTTTGATTGATTGTGTTTATACTGTGCTTTTTATGTTTAGAAATAGAAAGTTCTAATTGGCATCTGTGAATATGGCAACTAGCAGTCAGCGTTTATGTACAGTTGTAATCTGACTACATTTCTTTTATCTTTAGATGCACTGTCTGCCCATAGTAATTACCCACGTTTTCTGAATTCCTTAATAATTCCTTAATAATCATCTTGAATATGATTCTCTATCCCAAGCCCCCTGGAGCAGAGTTAAGGTGGCATCTTCGCACTATAAAAAAACACTCCTGAAAGTAAGCAAACTGGCAGAATGATTGATTTTATGTTTCCCCATGTCACGCATTAGTAACTCACACAGTCCTGGTATTTACTTTGCTTTTTGGCACTCATAACTCTCCATTTATTGTGGGCAAAACAAAACTACAAATACCACAATGCAAAGTAAAGCTCAGGACTGGATGGGATGACTTGCACCTAACAAACTTCAGAACTTTTTTCAAAAAATGAACATGCATAAAAGACATTTTGAGCCATCAAATCTTGGTGAGTTCACCTAAAGACACATTTAGGAGGGGATGTTTGAGAAGCGACCCTCATCTAACAGGAAGTGGTGTTTGAGAAGTGACCTTCTTCTGACAGGAAGTGGACTGCTATTGCTGCTGCCTCCAGGTCATCATGCCCTGACGTACATAGTGTTAACATCATGGCGGTGGGCGCTCTAGGGCTCGCTCCAACCCCAGTTTCCCTCGCCTAGGGGCCCTTTTCTAGTCCTGTAAAGTGCAAAAGGCTTGGGGCCTACCTTGTGGTAAGGCCGATGGTATCGCTCGGTCTGCACGTTGGTGGTTGTGCTGCAGCCTCTTGTGACAACCTTGACATTGCCACCACTAAACTACTGCCGGCCCAGCATTGTTCCTCCAGACTACAATGCCCAAGTGCCCCGGTGAGTGGGCCATCTTGGGTGTGGCTTCAGTATAAGAGCAGCTCCGCCCAAGGGTATACACGCATTATTCTGCATCTCAGCTGAGGATCGTTTCCAGCTGGCGCTCTGCAGTGAGAAGTAGCAGCAAGAAGGAAAGACTTGCAGGTATCTCCGGGAGAAAGGAGACTTGATTAAGAACGTTCGGATCTTTCCGATTCATAGTTTTATTTTGAGAACGAAGCAACCAGTAGGATTCTGCTCCCTGTTTTGGAGAATATATTTCAATACAATTCTTGGCGAGTATCTCTTACTTGAGTTAACCATGATCTTGTGCGGGTGAAACAAGTGTCAAACCCCTAGTCCCCTATGATGTAATAGGCCTAGTGGGCTTATCTTAGATTCGTGCCCTATCTTCCTGGTGAGGCAACAGACAAGCTGTTCATTTCACACTGTTCTTGAAGAAACCTCAGTGAAAAGTTAACTGTGCTAATCTATCGCTTTTTGTGATGTAAGCGACAGTGTGTGTGTGAGTTGCTTGTCTAGTAAAAATATGGTCGTTAATGAAATTCTTTCTTTCTGGCACCAATAACAGGGCACAAATTTTAAGTGCTTGTATTCTTGGGGCAATGCCTATCATTCATGCATCAGTTATCAGTGGAGTATGGTGACTGGTGACTCAAGCATAGTTGGTTCTTGACTAATCCTTTCTTTTCAGATCTCCCTCCATGCTGTTCCTTTCCCAAACTCTTTCCTGCACCTGGCCTCTCCAATGCTCAGTTCTATCACAGCATTTTGAGATGGAAGTGCCTGGAAGTGGATGTAAAAATCTTAGTACAGATCCCGAGGAAAAGGCTACCGTCAACACAATAGTAAGGCCATGGATTACATTTCCTCCTGTTTTGCACTGGGTTCTTTATCATGGCCACCTTGGACGACTTGTTGAAAGTCACAACACAAATGCAGAGAGATCTGGTTGAATACAAAAGTGCCACTGCACTGTTTACTGTCAAGGTGGCTCAGCTGCAGACCAAGGTAGGGGAACTTGGGGCGAGTGGTGATCAAGCTACTTTTGAGGCACCCTGGACAAAGGCTCCTGGAATCACACAGGAACTATTCCCCCTAATCGAACAGTGGTCCCTCCTCCCACAAACATTTCAGTCAATGTTCCCACACAAATGTCATTGGCAGCCCCCCGGAGCAGTTCTCTGGGGATCCAGGGAAAGTTCAAATATTTTGTTGTAAAGGTTCAACAAGGCTCGCGCACAAGTCTCCACTTTACATTCCTTGCACTTGTACACTAAAATACTTAGAATGTATTCTGCTTGCAGCACATTTCTTAGTAAGCAATTTATCATGTTGTCCATACACTCTGTCCATGGCTAAGAAGCACTGAAAACGATGCCCTTGCATTTGGTTGTCTGGCTGGAGACAGCTCTGAGTCTCAAGACAAACAATCACATCTGCGCTGCACCTTTGACACAGTGCGACTGGAACAGTGCTTTTCTTATATAAACCATCGCTGAGCCAAATCCAGCAGAGGAGCACTTATGCGGATTATCCTGGAAAGCTGTGCCTTTGATGCAGTCCTGCTGACTCTAATCCCCATCCTGCAAAGGATGATAGCCTACTCTACACCAAATCTGCTTCCTGATACATCATACACAGGTATGGGGCTTTGGGTTGTCCCAAGAGATCTGGCAGAGGGTACTCCCACTATTCTCGTGATAGTGTACGTAGTATTAGGTAGGAGTATAAATATAATCATAACTGCACTGTAATATTATAATGGTTGAACTGGTTTTTTTTCACCATCCTTGTAATGCTGGTTACAATGCCTTATTTCATCCTACTAATAATTAGAGCTCACTCTTTTCACATAAGAATACAATTGTGTCAATAAATGTTTGAAAAGCCAATTCGTATAATTCTTGTGTCTCCCTTGGGCATGCCTGAGTAGCAACGAAAGGGTAGATCTGTTTCCCCAATTTCATTTGGGAATTAGAGTGGTTATGTTCTGAGGTTGCAGATACCATCTGGTACCCTGGAAGTTTAGGGCTTCAGATGGCCCACTGTGAGCTTGCTAGGAATTGGGCCAACATACTCTGATGATATGTGCGTCTCCATATTCTGACGGTTATGTTGTCCAGATACACAGTCCTACTTGATTCGTAGGAACTGTATAACAATTTTTGACAGAGGTAGAACTACATTTCACTTGCAGATCCAGTGCAATTTCCGATCTACAAATTTGGATTGCTTTTCTGATCTCCTATTTATAAGGGGATGCCACATCCTGGGCAGTTCCTTTGGAGTGACAAGATAGTCCCCTCCTATATGATTGGCGAAGGTTTGTGAACAAATACGAAAAAGTATTCACCAGGTGAGCAATGACTTTGTCTCCAGACAGGCAATTGCTTGAACTTAGGCAAGGAAATTAGGATTTAATATCATAGATAGCTCATTTTAACTGACTCATTACAGAAACATTGTGGCCCGAGGAAAAAAAGGTCAGCTTGTTCTATCAAGGTCTTGAGGAAGAACTGAAAGATGTGCTTGCACAGATAGATCCACAACCAACTTCATGTGTGGACCTGATCAATCTCACCCTGCGGTTAGATCATAGGTTATCAGAGAGAAAAGGTACAAAAGAAAGTCTGACAAATCCAGCTGGCATTCAGAGAGACCCAAATTTCAAAACACAATTCCAGAACCCAGTACAGAACCAATGGAAATTGGGATGATTTGTCTACCCCTAACTAAAGAGGAAAAAGAGATCCGCAGACGAAATGGACAATTTCTCTATTGTGGTCGTAATGAACATTTTGTCACAGAATGTCCTGCCATGCCAGAATGCAAGGTTTCTCCTTTCATGCCAATGAAAAAGATTGTAGCAGGCACGGAAATAGTGACAGAAAACTAACATGCCCAAGCTGCAAGGAAGGGAACCTCTTGGGCACATTGACACTTCCTTCTGTAAACTCTTGTGCAGAAAACCATACACCTAATCTCCGGCTAGCTATGGACCTTTATCTATCAGGGCAAAAACATAGTGTTCACGTTCTCCTAGATCTAGGAGATGCTGGATATTTTGTGGATGATGACACAGCTCAAAGACTAAAAGTTCCATGTGTCAAGAAGAAAGGTCCGGAGGTGGCGCAAGCAGTGGATGGTATTGTCCTTTTTGGAGGTCCAGTAGCCATACAAACATCAGCTGTCACAATGGTTTATCATGATCCAACTGGAGATCATTCTGATAATATTTCAATGTTATCAGTGCTCCTCATTATGGATTTATTCTTGGGATGCCCTGGTTGGTACATTATGATCCCTGCATTTACTGGAAGGCTCAGTTGCTCCAGTTTCTCTCACCTTATTGCCAACAAAAATGTGCACCATGAAACAAGTAGCACTGATCTGCTCCCTCAGCTGCACATAGCTACAGCCACAGAAAACAACATTGAGCCACCACCTCAGCACGCACAATTTAAAGACATTTTTAGTGAGAAAAAAGCCAAGATGTTGCCTCCACATAGGCCCTATGATTGTTAAATTGACCTGATACCAGGGACAGGTGTGCCCAGTTGTTGGATATACACTCTATCAGATAAAGAGAACCTACATTTGAAACATTACTTGGACCAAAATTTGGATAACAGGTTTATCTGACCCTCCAAAACTCCTGGGGCATCTCCCATTATCTTTGTTCCCAAGGCCAATAGAGAATTATGAATGTGCATCAATTACCGGGCCTTGAATAAGATCACAATAAAAAAGCGGTAGCCACTCCATCTCATTCTGGTCCTTTTAGACCAAGTGAAGTCCGCAGTAATCTACACTAAATTAGACTTGAGGGGAGTTTACCATCTGGTCTGCATCAAGGCAAGGAATGAATGGAAAACAGTTTTTAAGCGCTATCATGGTCTGTTGGAGTACACTGTTATGCAATTTGGTCGATGAATCGCTTCTGCAGTGTTTCAGTTCTTTTTCAATGATAGCATGAGAAAATATCTTGAACTATTTGTTATAGTTTATGTGATGACATTCTCATTTATTCTAGCAACAAAGTGACTCATGAACAACATGTAAAGACAGTCCTGTTGGCCATACCAGAACACGACCTATATTGCGAAATAAGCAAATGCGAGTTCCACGTCACTCAGGTGGAATTCTTGGGCATGATTTTATCTCCGTCAGGAATGCAGATAGCGGAATGGAAGAACCAAGCTGTTGCGGACTGGCCAACATCCAAAACTGTTCGGGACACACAATATTTCCTTGGCTTTGTGCATTTTTATTGCAGGTTCATAGACCATTTCTCACAAACAGTGGCAGCAATCACCAAGTTATTGAGTGAAAATATGTCCTTTGCATGGTGTCAGAAATGAGGCTACAATTGCTCTAATATGTCATAGAGAATGTGTGCTAAGTCATAAGTTGATGAAGAAGAGGGTGGGTAAATGTCCAGTCTCTAGTCACTGGAGGAAATCTCAAAATTGGATGCTCAAAAGGTCATTCCAATATGGCCGCCGTCTTGCTTAAACTAATACTACTCTTGATTTAAACAAACTCTCACGAGATTAGATTATGATATCGGAGGAACATGAGTTCCTCTCTGCGCACTTCAAAAAGAGAATGCATGAGGAGAGTAGCGTTCCCCGTGTTCTCCATCATAGTTATTCCCAAGCATCCTGATTAGCATTTGTATTTCCAGCACTCACCTTGCTCCTATTCGAAGACTCTCTTACCAGAGCGTTTCCCCTGAAACTGTTCTTGTGGTGAGCAAGTTGTGTTGTATGCTGACTTTGTCAGCATGAGTGCTCTTCCAGTTCGCCTTGGAGAGAAGTGTTCCGGCACGACGCAAGCTCAATCAGTACGAGCCTCGCTTCCAGGTCTCTCGTAAGAGACTAGTATTTCTGCAAGACGCAGACCCTGTCAGTGAAACCTTGTTTTTAGCACCTCATCGGAGGGAAGTTTTCCGGCACCATGTGAGCTCAATCAGTAAGAGTCTCGCTTCCATGTCTCTCATAAGAGATTAGTGTTTTGGTAAGGTGCAGACCCTGCCAGAGAAGTGTTCCGGCTCTACGCAGTTTAATTGAATTTCAAGAACTTCCCATTGCTCTTCTTCAGTTTAACCGCCGGTTGGGTAAGGCGTCTATCCCTCTTCGTCCCCCCTTGCGGGTTGTCCTTCGTTTACCTTCTCTTTCCTCTATTTCTTTTGTTTGCTGAACCTCAGAAGCCATCGGTAATGGTAAGGACTTCAAAGACACGTCTGAAGAATATTTATGTAGACATTTGTTGGTGATTAGGAAAAAACTGTATTTCCTCTCAACAGACTTCAATTACAGAACTGTGTAGAAGTTGTTTTGCATATCTTCTATATATGAATGACATGATATAACTATATTGAGCTGTTTGGAGTGAAGAGAAGCAAAATTCTCCTGTTTTAAGGGTATATACTGTAATACATATGCCATAGTATGCGTGATGTTCAATTAGAATACTGTTTTACATTCTATCTTGTATGTGTGATTTAGGTATTTCCTTGTGATGAACCAGATCTCATTTTGAGAGTCAAGAGAGGAATTAGAAGGAATACCCCTAATACTGAGGGCTTCAAGAACTGCCAAAGGACAATCAGGAGTGTCTCTTCTCTTCTCTCAATCCCATTTCCCTTTCCCCCTTGTTGGTATAACCTGTTCAGTATTGACGGGTGGTACCGATAGGGAGCTTTTGCCTGATTCTGCTTCTGTGGAGATGAGTGGTGCCTTGCCACATGGACATCAGAAACTCAAAATTGCCTTCACATCAGCACTTATTTACCTCATTCCAACAACGAAAGCCATTTCTTGTTGAGGCTGATTCTTCAAACATCGCTATTGGTGCTATTTTGTCCCAAAGGCATTTAACTGGCCAGCTACATCCAGTTGGTTCTATGTCTAGAAAGCTCAATGAAGCAGAGCAAAATTACACCATTGCGGAGAAAGAACTTCTGGCAATTCGAGATGCTTTTATGAAGTGGAGGCATTACCTTGTAGGTGCTAAGCATACTGTTGCTGTTTTTATGGACCATAAACATTTGCAATCTATTGGCTCAGCGCACCTCCTAACTTCACAGCAATTATGTTGGGTGTTATTCTTTTGCAGAGTTTGACTTCATGGTTACCTACAGACTTGGAAAAGAAAACCAAAAGGCTGATGCCCTATCCTGACAAGATTCACTTGTAGCTCATATGATTGGTTCTCCATGATCTATTATTGCTCCATCAAAAGTACTTTACTTAATCTCCACAGAGTAGTTTTGAATACAGTCTGAGACAATTTCAAAGTAACTGATTGGGAAGACTGGTAAAAAGCTGATACGAAAAGAACAATTCCCAAAGGATTACCAATATATGACTCTTGTCTCTTTGTTCCTACAAAAAATTGAGACAAGTAATATTCCAATGGCTTCACAGCAGTCCTCTTGCACGACATCCAGGCCTTCCGAAAACACTGAACTTAATACAAAAACACTTTTGGTGGCCTACCTGGAAAAAAGACATGCAATAGGTGGTTCAAGAGTGTGAGACTTGTGCACGCTACAAATCTGATCATTGAAAATCCCGCGGGTTGTTGCATTCCCTTCCGACTTCAACTACTTCATGGGAGCATACCACTATAGAGTTCATCACCAGTCTTCCAGAAGACCGGAACAATCTCTGATTGTAGTGGTTATAGACAGTTTGACAAAATATGCACATTTTATAGCTTGCACAGGACTTCCCACATTTAGTCAACAGGCAACCCTCCTTTTGCATCACATTGTCCATTTACATGGCTTGCCTAAGGAAATGCTCTCAGCTGTCTGCTTCTGTAAAATGTGGTGTTCAGCTCTTAGAATTTCACCAGCACTATTCACTAGTAACCATCCACAGATTGACGGGCAAACAGAACAGTTGAACCAAACCCTTAAACAATACTTATGCTGTTATGCACAGGACGCTGCCCCCTCTTGGGTTGATCTCCTCTGGCTAGCTGAGTTGATATAGAATAGCTCCTATCATTCTTCTATAGGGACCACTCCTTTCTTTGATGTTAATGGGTTTCACCCACACACACTGCCAATGACATTACCTCGGTCTATGGAGTTCATGTCTGCGTTCCATGAAAGTCTAACTCGCATTACCACATCCAGTCCCAAATACGTTCTCATCTTGATAAAGCCAAGAAAGGGTAAAAAACACATTATGATAAGCATCGATGTGATGGCAGGGTCCCCCGTACCAGTCTGGAGACAAAGTTTTTTTATCCACCAAACTCATCACGTTTAGACACAAGAGCATGTTTCACCCAAAGTACATTGGACCATATCAGTTGATAAAACAGGTCAGCCCTGTGACTTACAAGCTGCAATTACTCAGGACCTTGTCTATTCACTCTGTTTTCCGTACCTCTCTTCTCAAACAAGCCCTGCACCACTGTCAACAATACCCACCTCCAGTGTTGGAGCTAGGGGAGTGGGAATACGAGGTCCAAGCGATTCTGAACTCCAAATTGAGAGGCATCACCCTTTGGTATTTGGTATCCTGGAAGGATTATGGTCCAGAATATGACTCCTAGAAATTAGCCCAGAGCATCCTTCCTCCCCTTTTACTTCGACAATTCCATCTTCAGTACCCCCACAAGCCGGGCCTAGAGGGTGCCTGGGAGGGGAAGTACAGTTAACATCATGGCTGTGCGTGCTATAGGGACTGCTCCAAACCCAGTTTCCATCCCCTACCGGTCCTTTTTCACATGCTGGAAAGTACAAAGGGCTTGAGGCCTACTTTGTAGTAAGGCCCATGCTATCACTAGGTCTGCACGTTGGTGATAGTGCTGCAGCCTCTTGAGACAACCTTGACATTGCCATCACTAAACCGCTGCCTTCAATTCTTTCTGCCCAGCATTGTTCGTCCGGACTACAATTCCCAAGTGCCCCAGTGCGGTGACCATCTTGGGTGTGTCTTCAGTATAAGAGTAGCTTTGCCCAAGGGTACACACTCACTATTCTGCATCTCAGCGGAGGATGGTTCCTCTTGTTTCCGGCTGGGATCTTGCGGTGAGAAGTGGCAGCAAGAAAGACTCACAGGTATCTCTGGGAGAGAGAAGACTTGAGTAAGACTGGTCGGGTCATCCCGGTAAGCAGCTTTCCAGGAATCCCAGGTTGCACACCAATTGTACAACTATTCTGTCTCCCCCTAAAGCCCCACTAACAACAAACAACCCTTTTCTCGGTTTTGACCATAGCAGCTTGAGAGGTACTTCCAGTAAAGTATGCTATTGGAAATAGTTATTTACTCCCTTATAAATAGATTTGAAATTGTTCCATGTTAGATGTAAGTAGCTTCTCCTGGTGTGTCTTTTCATTTACCTTCCGGGACTTGTAGTTTTGCTTTATTGATTATGATCTAAGGCTACAAATTCCAGAATGCAAAAATAAATAACAGGATTCAGCTAGCTTTGCCTTCCTGAATAGGCACTTGATATTTTCACTTTCAGTCCTTCTCCATGTCTCTTACTTGCCTACTTCTCTGGACAGCAGTTTCCAAAGTAAAGATATTGGCTGCAATGTTTGAACGAAACACCAGGTCTTGAGTGTGTGCTAACAGGGCATTTCCATTCCTTAATTAACACCTTGATTAAAGAAAATCCTTTCTACATGATATTAAAGATCCGAATCATATTCATAACAAACCACAAAAAGCAAAACAGGCATTGTCAAGTTGTTCAAGTCAATACTGCAGTACTACTAACCAGCTACAGTCTGCAAGTTACAACTATTGAGGCCCTTTCACAGGGTGCAAGCCACCACAATGCATATAACAGTCTAGCTACATGTGCAAGTCTGCTAGGAACTGCAATGGGCCATGGTGATAAAGATTCAATCGCAGTGTATCAGGTTAGTCACTTCTATAGTGATAAAGACCGTATAAAAATGTACATGACACTATACTGATGGAGCAAGGACTCACAATGAGACTTGCTCAGAAGCAATTCTCTCACAGTATTAATTAATTTGTACTAAAACCATGTAATGTCTTATTAATAATGTGCAACACAAACATATTTATCTAGAAGATGCTTGCCTATGTGTTTTCCGCTAATAAGTAATCCTTGTCTAATCCAAAATGGCCACTAAAACGCGGGAATCCTACTGCGCATGTGTCAACCATGTCACGTGGTATGACGTTTTTCTTTGCTTGGAGGGAATCTTTTGCTTCTGCGCAGTGTATGCTAAAATGGCCGCTTTAATGTTCTCACATGCTAAAGCTTTCGCATTGCTGCAATTAATAATGTGGTATTCTAACGCTACTAATGCGGGATAGACATTTATATTTAAATGGGATTAGGGTAGAAGTAGGAGGTATACAGTGAAAACATTTATTTTTGATTTTAATATGTTTCTTCTTTGATTTTCTATTAGTTTGTAAAATGGGCCTGGGTTGACTAAACGGCAGCTCAAGAAATCATGTGACCTGCGCATGCGCCCTGAAAACTAACAAAGCAAAGCGATGAAGTCAACTTGGAAGATGTCCAAGGACATGACCCGCTGATCACCTTCAGAGTTCATCCAAAATGTCCTACGAAAAGATAAATTTTGTATATACTTTGTATTAAAATTGTTGTGAGACGGTTGGGAAATAAAGCAAATGTATTAATTGAGAGGGGCGGTATTTTAAAACAATGGGCTTAAGAAAATTGAACTAAATTAACATGGTGTGAGGATCAACCCCCTGTCCCTGTCCAATCAGAATTAGTGGGCCCATAAATTTGAAACATTAATGGGAGGTACCTGGGCATAGAAGGGTATAATAGATATAGAATTAGCTAATTAGTTAGCAGTAGCATTAGGAGAACAGATGAACATAGATGCGGTAGCAGAGAACCGATGCTATTGCAGAACAGAGCAGACTGACCGCTGTCCGAAGAGGTCGTGAAGTGGGGGCGGCAGACCATATTAGAGGGAGACGCGGAAGAATCCACGAGGAGGAACGAAGTGTCAGAGAGGGAAACGACGCAGGCGTCATTGGTAGAGAGGTCATCTATCCTGTCCTGAACCTGGTCCGGAGGTCTTGGTCTTCATCTTTCTTGGGACCCTGTTCCAACTCCTTGGCCAAGGGGTTTGGTTTTCACACCTTTAGGTAACTATGAATGCGTAATTTAGTTGTACTGCTGTCTCTATCTTCTCCTTTCTGAGGGACCGTCATTTGTGATTAATAGGTGACTATAAAGTGTGCTTCCTCCTTGATATGCGATTAAGTGCCATGTGGCTTGTATTTTACTCTGCTAAATAATTTTAGATAAACATTTTAAAAACTTCCTGAGTCAGTGGTTATTTCAGGTGTTTGATGAAATTATGTTTTGTATGATCTCATTACAACCCCAGTTATCAAAGGTCCATTGGTAAGTCATTACTCTTCAATCAGAAAGGGTAAATGGTAGCAGGGATTTTGATAAAGAGTACAACTGACTCCCACCAGCGGTGATTACTAGTTACTAGTTAGTGTGAATGAATGGGTCCAGTTGGGTATCTAGTGTATGAATGCTTGTTGCTAGTAACCCACTGGATCAGTTTTCTGGCTATCAGAGGATGGTTATACTTTGTTAACTGGGTAATGAGAATTTTATTTTTATGAACTAACATCCGTTTTAAAAGTTTTGTTTTATGTTGTCTAGAAATCCCAGGGGAAATTGAATAGCAGACGGTAAGTGGAAACCATACTGCAGTGAGGTTATCTGTCAGGCAGAATTAGTACTGAAAAGTTAAGCAGGGCTATCAGTACTTTTTAGGGACTCTGGGGCATATTTACGTTCCCTGGCGCATCCCTGCATATCAGCAGGGATGCGCCAGGGAAAATGCGTCACGCAAGTTTACCCTTGCGCCACGTCCGATGCGCCGCATTTACAATGCGGCGCATCGTGGCGCAAGGATAAGCAGATGCATGACGCATCTGCCGGCGGAAGGTTGGCGCAGTGCTGAAGTCGTGTCGCAAGCGCGACACAACTCCAGCACTGTTCCAACCTTCCCTATCCCTAACATGGTGCGTCAATCCTTACGCCTGCTTGAAGCAGGCGTAAGGATTTGGCGCACCAGCGTCGGAAAAGTGACTGCGTGAAATCTTGTAGATTTCACTACGTCACTTTTCCGAGGCGTACCTGCGCCGGAACGCCCACCCCTGCGCCGGTTCGCCCACATGAAACCTGACGCAGGTTTCATGTGGCGCAGGGGTTTACTACGTGACGCATCTCCCTAGATGAGTCACGTTGTAAATATAGCGCAACACGGCGCATGGTTTGCGTCGCCGCTGCGTCACTTGCGTGGCGCAAAAGTGGCGCAAGGGGCTTGTAAATATGCCCCTCTGTGTGTGTATGAGTGACAGCAAAATAATACGCTGGTGAAAATTTGATGTTATATCACCTAGAAAGGGTAACATTAAAGGAGTAGCAAGTATTTCTGAAGCTTACGTGAAGAGTAAACGGAAGGGTTTTACTCGTAGTGTATGTCTAGTAAACGGAAGGGTTTTACTAAGTGTGAGGAAATCTATCCTTTTCAATTTAGGGAAACTGACAAGATAGCAAATGTTTTCTGTTGTTACTGAATCTTAATAAGAAGTATTGAGAAAATAAAGTTTGGCGTACGATTTTTGTAAAGGGAGGGTCAGCTGCCAGGAGTAGAAGTTGACGTCACAAGTGCCGCGCTGAGATTGGCTGAAACAGTGGGCGTGGAATGAGTTTTGTAAAGGAGGGGTCAGTAGTCAGGAGTAAAACTGACGTCACAGGTGCCGCGCTGGGATTGGTTGAGACAGCGAGAGACAGAGAAGCGCAAATTGTAAAGGAGGGGTTGTCAGATAAGAGTGAATAGACGTCGCAGAAAAACCGCGCTAGGATTGGTTCTGAGACAATTGTTAGCTGGAATTTGATTGGTTGTCAGAATAAGAGTCGAAATATTAGTGGACAGTGGGAAATTGTATGTGGAAACACGATCCGACTTTGATAGGAACACGTCCAGACAGGAGATTTTTAGGTTTTGCAGAATATAATTCAATACATAGATATTTACCCAAAATGTACGGAGAAAAGAGAAAATTGTCATTCTTACAAAAAATTAAGAACTATTTTAAGAAAGATAAGCCAATCAAAACTAGGGAAGGAATTCTCATCCCAACAGCAAAAACGCCTGCCTCATTCATGATGATGGAGAGGGGTTATCATACTTGTGTATGGTTAGAAAATTGGATAGAATATACAAAAGATGACGGAGTATTAGCTTTCCCAGAGAATGGTACTTTCAATGGAAGAATTCTTCAAAATTTAAGAATGAGAATGAATGAATTAGAACCCAGACCAAGATTAACGCAGTACGAAGCCCTAGAAGAATGGGAGACAGAAGCATTTGAACGTGATAGACCCAGGAGCAATAGGGGCTATAGGGAATTTTTCCCTAGATACCAGAATGGGACAAGAGAAAGTCAGATGAAACAGTGGAGACGAGCGATGATTAGTGAAGGTTTGTACCCAGTATTCATGGCTGATGAGCAGCTAGGGAGCAAATGCAAAGAAAAGACTAAACATATGGCAGGGTTTGGAGAATCCAAAGATGAATTCATGGAAGAAATATTAAAGAACCCTCCACCATGCCAGAAAGAGTTGGATGGATGTTCCCCAAGCGCACCTGTTTTGAGAGCACCGTTAGTACCTCGAGTACTGCACAATCCACCAGTTAATAGAGTACTTCAGGATAAGGAAAAAGAGGCTTTAGACAGAAATAGAGCAGAGTTAATACAGAAAATAACACAGTTGAATGTACATCCTGATTCCCTGACTATACCTGTAACCATTGGTCCCGTGGTCCCTTTATATGGCGACAAAGTAAATTGCCCGAAACCACTAGCTATGACTACACCTATAGATATTCCTAAACATGAAGCTGTAATAATTGATGATTATATCAGTGACTGTGAATCTATGATTTCACTAATGGATTTGCCTATTCGAGAATCTGCAAATAGCACCCCCAGAAGAACCACACCTGGTTGCTCAAAGAATGTAAATATAATAACATCTTCAGGAACTAAAAGTGCAACCGTAGTAACTCCAGAAGACTTAGAAAGATGGGCACAAGGAATAGACAGACAGAGTTCACCCCCAAAGATCTTGGACATTTATAAATTAAAAGTTGAGTTAGAAGAAATTATAGCAGGCAACGTAGGAGTAGATCGTTTAAATACCTACAGTGAAGAAGAACTATTGTTTGTGTGTAGGAGCATAACCAGAAATGTAAAAATATTCCATGACAAGTTAACGGACTTGGCTTCAGAGATGGGAATAGAAATAAGGAAGTCAAAAGTGTTGCAGAGACCATATAGAGCAGAATTTACTGACAAAGACTTAGAAAATATGAATATATCTGGTAGAAAATTTCAAGTTAAAGAATTAATGACAGTCTTACAGAAATGGGGAGAATTGGATAGATGGAAAACTAGATGGTCAAAGAAAAAGGAAGAAGCACGTTCAAATAGAATGACATATGAGTATTTATTGAAGGAAACAGGAAAGGTAGAACAGATGTATCCAATGCGGGAGGTTCCAGGAGGAGGCTACGTCCATGTCCCATGGAGTAGGCAAGACATTTTGTCATTTACAAATGATTTTCCAAAGTTGAGAGAAAAACCAATTGAATGGTACAAGCAGGTTGAGAGGTTTGTGAAGGTTTCAAAGGATTTGTTAAAGGATCTAGATGGTTTATTTGACATAGTGGTACTTGCCGATTTATGGACAGACTGTAAAATTACAATCGACTGGCCTAGTGAAGAATATACTAGGGATCCAAAGACAGGTGCCCCATCAAATGATGTGATGAAGAAGTATCACCAGGTAATAACTTATTTGAAAGGGAAAATACCACTAAAAGAAACAGATTGGGTGAAAATAGACAGAACAACCCAAGAAGCAAATGAATCGGTACATGCCTACTATGAACGTCTATTACAGGTGTTCAAACAGTATAGTGGTTTTGAAGATATTAGAGACAAAAATATGAGTCAGTTTGTCTATCGATTTGTTTATGGTCTAAAACCAGAGATTTGTCAAATGATTAAGCAACATATGTTATGTTGGCAAGGAAAGCCTATCGATGAGATTTTGAAATATGCTAAATATTGTGGGGATGACATTGAGGATAGGCACAAGAAACTACAAGAAAAAGTGATGTGGGCTCAAGTGAAAATGGCTGAGCGACAGGGAATTAATTCAGATAATCCAACAGAAAGTCAAGGAAAAGAATCTGGATCGAATGGTGACACAGGAAATGGTGGAAAGGTAAGAGGACGAATGAGTAGAGAAGAGGCTAAAAAGAAATTTCCTTGTCATGGATGCGGAAAGTTGGGACATTGGAAGAACGAATGTAAAAAGATTCAAAATAATAATGGCCCAAATCATAATTTAAATCCACAGACGCAGAATGACTCACAGCAGGGTGTAAATCCTCAGAGTCAGTTGCCACCTGCCCCTATACAGGGTAATGTAAGCAGAGCAAAGCACAGTACAGACATTGGATATCAAGGAGGAAGTGGTAAGAATGAATATGTAACTTCACAGTTTCTTTTACAGGATGATTTTAATCCATATGATTATCAATGACGGTGCCTAAGAGAGGGGGAGAAGGAGTGCGTACTTGGCGCATCCTTGCCGGTAGATCAGTCAGGTCCATGTATTGAAGGGAAAGTAAAAGGTAATGATATCACCTTTCTTTTGGACACTGGTGCTACCCGTTCTACTGTAAGAACAGCAGACATCCCAGACCTCCCTCTCTCTGGAGAAGCTATCCAAGTGGTAGGTGTAGCCAATCGAAAGATTAGAACACCCCTTACAGAACCCATGGAAGTAAGAATTGGAAACTTCCGAGAAATGCACCAATTTATGGTGTGTGAATCCAGTCCAGTAAATTTACTGGGCAGAGACTTACTGTGCAAAATGAATTGCACTGTTTTCTGCACACCGGATGGTGTTGCAATACAGACCCCGGATGAAGATCATGTTTACAAATTCATGATAGCCAAGCAAGGTACGGAGGTAGATGAAATGTTCTCCTTGATAACCAAAGATGAATTACCAGAAGAGTTAAAAACTACAGTGAGCTCAAAGGTATGGGATTTTACTGGAAAAGAAGTAGGTCTGATGGCAAATATAGACCCAGTGAAGATCACCGTAAAGGAAGGCACAATTTTCCCAAATACCAGACAGTATAAAATGAGTGCTGAAGTGAAAGCAGGAGTTACTGAGGAAATTGGCAGAATGGTGAAACAAGGTATATTAAAAGAAGTTATGAGTAGCCCTTGTAATTCGCCAATCATGGGGTTGAAAAAGCCTAGTGGAAAATATAGGATCGTTCAGGATTTGCGGAAAATTAATAAAATTGTGGTACCTTGTTGTCCTATAGTACCAAATCCTGCAGTGATCCTATACCAAATACCATGGAATGCAGAATGGTTTACAGTAATTGATTTGTGCGAAGCATTTTTCTCAATTCCATTGCACCCAGATAGTCAGTATTTGTTTTCGTTCAAATTTGAAAATCACGTTTATGTGTGGAATCGTGTTCCTCAGGGGTACACAGAAAGTCCCTCCATTTTTAATCAGATACTGAAAAAGTGCCTAGAAAAAGTAGTAATGCCTAGGAACAATACATAGACGATTTGTTAATCGCATCTAGAACTTATGACGATTGTGTAACCGACTCGATTGTACTTCTCAATCATTTGGCTGAGGAAGGTCATAAAGTGTCACCTGAGAAGTTACAATTTTGTACAACAGCAGTTAAGTATTTGGGACATCAAATTGAGAGAGGGAAGAGAAGAATAACATCTGAGAGAATAAAAATAATTAAGCAAATGAAAATGCCAGTAACACAAAGAGAGGTGAGAATGTTTCTTGGAATAGTAGGATACTGTCGACAATGGATTGTAGGGTTTTCACTACTAGCAAAACCTTTAATTCAGTTAACCAAAAAGAAAGCAAAAGATCCAGTTGAATGGGATGATGAAAGTGCCAGAGCATTTGTAAAATTAAGAAATGCTTTGTGTGAGGCACCTGCCCTGGGCATGCCTGACTATACAAAAGAATTTACATTATTTTGCTATGAAAGAGAAAGTTGTGCACTTTCAGTCTTAACACAAAGACATGGACTGGACAGACGTCCTATAGCATATTTTTCTGCTACATTAGACCCAGTGGCCGCAGCATTGCCAGGCTGTTTAAAAGCAGTAGTTGCTACTTGTATGAGCATTGAACACAGTGAGTCAATAGTAATGGGACACCCTGTCAAGGTGTTCGTCCCACATGCAGTTGTAATCCTGTTGACAAGAACTAGAACTCAGCATCTCACACCTAGTCGGATGACAAGATATGAGCGGATAATTCTAGGAGCTGAAAATGTGACAATAGCTAGGTGCACAGTTGTAAATCCTGCTACACTGTTACCAGATCCATATTGCGAAGAAGTTAGGGACGACACAGAACATGACTGTTTGCAAGTCACAGAGTTGTGTACCAAGCTGCGCCCTGACATACAGGAAATGCCTCTTAAGAACCCAGACAGGGAGCTGTTTGTGGACGGCTCATGCCTAAGGCATGAGGATGGCAAATTGAGTGCAGCTTATGCTGTATGTGAACTTTCTGGAATAGTCAAAGCATCCTATTTACTAGGAGTCAATTCTGCACAAGTAGCTGAATTAATTGCTTTGATCAAAGCCTCCAAAATTGGGAAAAATCTAAAAGTAACCATATTTACGGACAGTCAATATGGGTACGGGGTTGTGCATGATTTTGGCCAACTGTGGATGTAGAGGGATTTTATGACTTCTTCAGGATCCCCAATCAAAAATGGGCAGTTTGTAAAAGAATTATTGGAGGCAATACAATCACCAAAAGAATTGGCAGTGGTGAAATGTGCCGCACACCAGTCAGGAGATGACTGGGTGGTAGCCGGTAACAGATATGCAGACCTAATCGCTCAACACTGTGCCAGAAATGGAATGGCAGTAAACAGAAAAGTCGAAAAAATGGGACTCAGCTGCCAACTTATGCTATGTTCAACACCTGAAACATGGAATGATGTGAGACGATTGCAGGATGATGCTGAGGAGAGTGTAAAGGATGTTTGGATAAAAATAGGGTGTACACGAAGAACAGATGATGACGTGTGGGTTTATTCAGATGGCAGACCAGTCATGCCTGATTGCCTGATTTCACAAATGGCCAGAATGTATCACGGAGACACACATGTAGGGAGAGATGCCATGATTAGACTTTTCAGACAAAATTGGTACAATCCAAAGTTTAGGGATGCAGCAGAGAGTCTTTGCCAGAGGTGTTTAACTTGTCAAATGTATAATCCAGGAAGGAAAACAGTAATTGGTTTGGGAAAAATTGGAAAGGCAGAAGGCCCATTTGTGAGATTGCAGTTAGATTTCATTCAGTTACCACCATGTAAAGGACTGAAATATGTACTCGTCATAGTGTGTCTGTTTTCAAAGTGGGTGGAGGCTTACCCTACCAGGAGGAATGACAGCATAACAGTTGCAAAACTATTATTATGAGAACTCATTCCACGGTTCGGTTTCCCAGTAACTTTGGAATCAGATAGAGGGAGTCACTTCAATAACGATGTAATTCGAATAATCTGTGAAGCATTTAAAATTGAACAAAAATTGCACTGTGCGTACCGCCCAGAGGCTTCTGGAGTGGTTGAACAAATGAATGGCACAATAAAATTAAAATTGTCAAAAATGTGTGCATCCACATCGTTAGATTGGCCAGATGCATTGCCTCTTGTCTTAATGGGACTCAGAAGCATTCCTGATAGAAATACAGGATTGAGTCCACATGAACTCATCAAGGGAAGAGCAATGAGACAAGCCCATGTACCTGGAAATAAACTGCTGAACATAACTGATGATATGGTTCTAGATTATTGCAAAGCATTGGCTGACCTAGTGCGTTCTGTCTCTCACCAGGTTGGAGAAGACGCAGTTTCCAGGCAGCCTGAACAAGAGCATGATCTGAACCCCGGAGACTGGGTGGTAGTGAAGCATCACACCAGAGAAACGTGTTTATCACCCAGGTGGGGCGAACCTTGTCAGGTTATATTGGTTACAAACACAGCAGTGAAATGTGCAGGTTTACCTAATTGGATTCACGTAAGCCATACCAAAAGGGTGCCAGCTCCTGAAGAGAGAGATCCTCAGTCAGCATCAATAGCTGAGGAAGCCGAAGGTTGTACAGCTGAAGAATCTCAAATGATAGATTCAGGAGTAGCTGAAGAAGAACAACCGAGCACAAGTCAGGACTGGATACCAGTGGTTGATATACCTGAAGTCTTTATCAAAACAAGGAGCAGAGCTAGATTAGAAGACATTAGTGAGGACCAGATAGGTGAAGCAGAACAAGCTCAGGATAGGGAGGTTGAAACTAAAAGAGAACCTGAGCAGGCCCAGATAGGGAAAGGAAATTGGGCTCAAATTGACAACGAAACAACAAAATTTGAGCAGGGACAGGCAGGTTTAGAAGAACGCGGTCAGGCTGCAGAAGTACAGAGTGCAATAAGCCCTGATCAGAACCAGTTAGGACAAGAAAATCACGTTCAGGGAGAAGAAAATCAAGAAAACATTGAACATGAAAATATCAAGCAAGAAGACGTCAATACTGAACAGGGCCAGTTAGCAGAGACTCACATTCAGGCAACTGAAGAAACATCAATAAGACCTGAACAAGAGCTGATAGAGTGGGAAACTGAAATCAAGGACAAACAATTTGTGCCACACCTTGATAATAAAGGAGTTATTGGAAAAGACTTGGAAGGTGAAGAAACAGTGCAAACCAAGAAAGTCAGAAAGTGTGATCATTGGCCTAGTGTCATTAAAAGAGTGAAATACCATATAGTAACACGAAGTGAAGACCCAGAACAAGTAAATGAAGTAACTTGTTTATCTGGACAGACAAGTGGGACTGAAAAACGAAAAAGCAAAAGATTGAAAGTCGTGAACAATAAGTTTAAAGGTCCTGATTGGACTTATATAATTCTCGAAGACTGCGAAAGTTCAGAAATAAGTGAAAGTGGTGACGAAGGAACAAGTGCAGAACTGACTTATGAAAAAGAAGTGAAACCACCTTGATAACGTTAAAAGTTTGAGAGAAAAAAGAAAGAAGAGAAATCTTCTTAGTCTACAATGGCTGAGAACAGAGAGTCTGGGAGACCGAAACGGAAATGTTGTAAAAGATGCTGTGCTATATGCATATGTAGTCTGGTAGTGGTACTCATAGTGTGGTTAGTTGTGATTGTAGCAATTCCTTACCTTATGATAATGGACAAAAAGAATAACAACGATACCAAGGGAAGGATAGATAACCTGAAAAGTGATAGAGTAAAAATAGAAGCAGAAGATGAACCAGAATTTCATCACGTGGTAACAGATAACGATACTAGCTTAAATGTCTTTACTAAATTATTGTTTCAGTACGTAGATACAATGGATATTAGTGATTGTTATGTTTGTATGAAGTTACCTGAATCAGTAACAGAAGGTTTATCCTATCATCATTTACCTTTAACTTATGGTATATCATGTAGTGTACTAACTAGTTTATTTTATAGAACAGAGAAACTTCAGTATTATTATTCAAATATAGATGTGATATTTTCCGAGGTTCCTATTCGAAAGAATCTGAACCCAGTGCTTAGTAGTTAAGATGCACAGTTTATGGGAGAGTTTTTCTTAACGATGAAGTCAATAGACATAACACATGCACATAGAAGCAATCTAACATGTTCATTACGTGAAGAAGAGATAGAAGACAGAATTTCCAAAAGAAGGCATCTGAGCATAAGGCTCATCTTCTACGTTGGGCTGAGAAAGAGGGTATTTATACACCTGGCAAAGCTCAAGCTGCTATGGCTCTAGATTTTGTAAAGACAGGGAAAATTTGTCTTCATAGATTAAAAACTGAATATAGCAATGTTTTTATTGGTACCAGTGAATGTGAACATAATTTCTTAATTCTTGGAGGTTGGGGAGTAAAAGGAGGAACAGATTCAGTTTTTCCTGGAATATATTATGTGTGTGGGAATAAGGCTTACTTTAGGCTTCCTACACAGTGGTATGGAAGTTGTTATTTTGGAATAGTTTTTCCAAAAATATACCACGTAAAAAGAAACACTGGGAGCAATGAAAATAATAGTGAACTAACGCTAGTTTTTCAGAAATTGTAGGGGATATATTTGGTGCATTGATACCTTCAGTGGGAGTAATTCTGAACTCAAGGAGAATATGTAAATTGTCTACAGTGGTTGATCGTTTATCAACGGATACTGCTGGAGGATTTCTAATGATTAATGCGGAAATGGTTGCGATTAGATCTATGGTTATGCAAAATCGACTTGCTCTTGATATAATATTAGCAAAAGAGGGCGGAGTCTGTAAATTGTTGAAAACAAAACATTGTTGCACATATATTCCGGACAAAAGTACAGAAATCGGAACATATATAAAGAATATTACTAAACTTGAGAAGGAACTGAAACCACTGGAAGTTGATAATGTATGGGAAAGATTGACAAATAGCATTGCGTCAATTGGTACCTGGTTTACTAATGTAGGGAAAGGGTTTATAGGTCAAATAATAGTACCCTTAGTAGGGATAGCAATAACAGTATTGTCAATAATGATATGGTGCAAATGTTGTAGAAAGAAGGAAACATATAGGTGACAGGAAGAGGCAAGAAAAGGAAATTAGAAGAGATTGAATTAGAAGACCTGAGAAGTGAAATTTACAAGAAACTGAAAGGAAAGGATAAGAATAGACAGTGTAAAAATTAAAATGTGACGGAAATATGTTAAGTTGGCATCTGGTTGTAGGTAAATTTGATGGCTCAGAAACGCCATCAGAGAGGGGATTGATGGAGCAAGGACTCACAATGAGACTTGCTCGGAAGCAATTCTCTCACAGTATTAATTAATTTGTGCTAAAACCATGTAATGTCTTATTAATAATGTGTAACACAAACATATTTATCTAGAAGATGCTTGCCTATGTGTTTTCCGCTAATAAGTAATCCTTGTCTAATCCAAAATGGCCGCTAAAACGCGGGAATCCTACTGCGCATGTGTCAACCATGTCACGTGGTATGACGTTTTTCTTTGCTTGGAGGGAATCTTTTGCTTCTGCGCAGTGTATGCTAAAATGGCCTCTTTAATGTTCTCACATGCTAAAGCTTTCGCATTGCTGCAATTAATAATGTGGTATTCTAACGCTACTAATGCGGGATAGACATTTATAATTAAATGGGATTAGGGTAGAAGTAGGAGGTATACAGTGAAAACATTTATTTTTGATTTTAATATGTTTCTTCTTTGATTTTCTATTAGTTTGTAAAATGGGCCTGGGTTGACTAAATGGCAGCTCAAGAAATCATGTGACCTGTGCATGCGCCCTGAAAACTAACAAAGCAAAGCGATGAAGTCAACTTGGAAGATGTCCAAGGACATGACCCGCTGATCACCTTCAGAGTTCATCCAAAATGTCCTACGAAAAGATACATTTTGTATATACTTTGTATTAAAATTGTTGTGAAACGGGTGGGAAATAAAGCAAATGTATTAATTGAGAGGGGCGGTATTTTAAAACAATGGGCTTAAGAAAATTGAACTAAATTAACATGGTGTGAGGATCAACCCCCTGTCCCTGTCCAATCAGAATTAGTGGGCCCATAAATTTGAAACATTAATGGGAGTTACCTGGGCATAGAAGGGTATAATAGATATAGAATTAGCTAATTAGTTAGCAGTATGATGAACATAGATGTGGTAGCAGAGAACCGATGCTATTGCAGAACAGAGCAGACTGACCGCTGTCCGAAGAGGTCGTGAAGTGGGGGCGGCGGACCGTATTAGAGGGAGACGCGGAAGAATCCACGAAGAGGAACGAAGTGTCAGAGAGGGAAACGACGCAGGCGTCGTTGGTAGAGAGGTCATCTATCCTGTCCTGAATTGGTCCGGAGGTCTTGGTCTTCATCTTTCTTGGGACCCTGTTCCAACTCCTTGGCCAAGGGGTTTGGTTTTCACATCTTTAGGTAACTATGAATGCTTAATTTAGTTGTTCTGCTGTCTCTATCTTCTCCTTTCTGAGGGACCGTCATTTGTGATTAATAGGTGACTATAAAGTGTGCTTCCTCCTTGATATGCGATTAAGTGCCATGTGGCTTGTATTTTACTCTGCTAAATAATTTTAGATAAACATTTTAAAAACTTCCTGAGTCAGTGGTTATTTCAGGTGTTTGATGAAATTATGTTTTGTATGATCTCATTACAACCCCAGTTATCAAAGGTACATTGGTAAGTCATTACTCTTCAATCAGAAAAGGTAAATGGTAGCAGGGATTTTGATAAAGAGTACAACTGACTCCCACCAGCGGTGATTACTAGTTAGTGTGAATGAATGGGCCCAGGTGAGTATCTAGTGTATGAATGCTTGTTGCTAGTAACCCGCTGGATCAATACCAATACGTCTCCAGATGAACACTACAGGGCACTATGATCATGCAGCTAATTCTCATATGTGCTCGGGTAACTTTACCATTATTGTCATGTCACATTAGCTGATACACACAAAAGGTGATGAGGAGATGCTTGCAAAAAATCTAACCATTGGCAATCATTTGGAGTAGCATTCCAACCCATCGTTTTTCATCCACTGTGCCACTCTAGACAAAGGCCTACCTTATGCAAATCAGCACTTGCCCTGCTCCTCATGGGAACAGTCCATCTCGAGCTGCCAGATGTGCCCCCCCTCCAGAAAGGACCTCAAGCAACCCCAGACCTTTTTCAGCCTACTTAGGCCTGGTCAGTGATGTATAATTTGGATCCTAGGGCACAGTGAAAAAGAGACACACATCTGGGCATACTCTTTTCCTACCTAGAGCGTTATATAATACACACAAAAGTTGATAAGATGTGTGCTTGAAAATAGTCTGACCACTGACAATTCTTCGGGGTAGCATTCCAATCCATGTTTTTTTTGCCTACTGTGCCACTCTAGACAAAGGTTGCCATATGCAAATCAGTACTGACTCTGATCCTCATGGGAATACTCCATCTCAAACTGCCAAGTGAGAGGCCTCCAGAAGGGACCACAAGCTATCCCAGATTGGTTTCGGCCTAAATTTTGGTCTCGCCACTGAGGTATAGCTTGGATCCTATGGCACAGTAAGGCAGTAATACACAAAAAGGTGATGGGAGGAATGCTTGCAAATAGTCTAACCACTGATAATCACTTGGAGTAGCATTTTAACCCATCGTTTTTCGCCCACTGTGCCACTCTAGACAAAGGCCCACTTTATTTCAATCCGTATTAATCCTGCTTCTCTTGGTAACAGTCTATCCCGAACTGCTAGGCGAGACCCCTTTCAGAAGGAACCACAAGCAACCAGAGACTGGTTTTGTCCAACATAGGACTTGTTAGTGAGGTATAACTTGGATCCCATCACACAGTGTGCAAGTGTCCTTCATCTGGGTGAAACTGGTCTAGGGTTGCTTGTGTTCCAGTTCAGAGAGGACCCAGCTTGGCAGTTTGTGCTGGATTGTTTCTGCTGGAGCAGGACCAAGGCTGATTTGCATATGTCTGGGTCTAATCTGAGGTGGCATGGTGATCAAAAGAAAGATTGGTTGGAATGCTACCCCAATCAATTGCCAGAGGTTATACTTATTGCAAGAATTCCTCCCATCACCTTTGTGTGTTTGACATGCCGCACTGGTCACAAGTCAATGCAGTCAAATATGCATCCAAATAAGTCAGGGTATTTCAATGGGAGTAATGGTAGGTTATAGACTGTTGTGTGCAGTTTACGCTGTGATATTAGAGGAGTGATGCTGATGGCACAGCCCAAGGTCTTGGGGCCTCTAAGGAAATTAAGGAAATAGCTTGTTGTACTTTTTTGCATTAGGGCCCATGGAAACCTGGCTGTGCCACTATCTGTTATGTCTGGCCAGACTCAGAGTTATGCAAGCCAAGGAACCACAGGAGTAATCTTTTTTAACTCAAAAAATGAGTTTTAGATACAAGGGGAAGCCAGGATACCAATGTACAGGCCCTATTAGGTTTACCCAGTGGTATAGCAACAAGGGGAGAAGACTACTCCTGTAGTAGCCCTGTTATGTGTATCCAGAAGAGGCGATATAGTGAGAAAGGGCAAAGGCAGTCTACCACTTTAGGGGTTCTGTTAGGTTGCTAGAAGTGGAGTTAATGCAACAATGATAAGGCAGGTTACTGCTGTGGTGGGCCTCTTACATTTACCCTGAAACAGGGTTATAGCAAGACTGCGAAAGGCAGGTTGCCACTGTAGTGACCCTGTTAGGTTTACCTTATCACAGTAGTGGTCACGTAGTCTTCTTGGGAAGGGGTTGTGTTTTGGTACTATTTTGGCTGTATGTGAGTTGGGCAAAATAGGCCATATTTTGAGCAGCAAGCAACATGCATGACATAGCGTGCATATTTATAGTATGCTTGTATACCTTGAGTGTTTCAACCCGTGTGGCGATTCTTATATTTTTTTCTTCCAAAGAAATCATCCATTACAAAAAATAACTGGAAATGTAAAAAGACATACTGCATTACTTTACAAATTCAAAAATGTGTAACAAATATACAGGCTTTGCATAACTGTGAACAGAAGACTTTTCCTCCTAATCGCTTGTAGTTGACTAGTTATTCACACTCAGAAGACAATGCAGTTGAAATGGAAGGTGACCAAATGGTCTTTTAACTTCCCATGCAATCACCTCTAGAGGCACCAATAGTTTTCTACATTTGTGCATTGTTTTATGTTATGATCATACTTTCAAGCATGTCAGTACAGCAGAAAGCTAGACCTGAACTGTGCATCTCACAGCATGTGTGGACTCCAGAATCGTCTATCTGGCACTAAGTATGTGCCATGCAAAACTGTTTCCAAACAGGACTGTGATACAACAAAAACATGCATTGCAATATAGACAAGCATTGGCAAACCCAATAAGTCTGACATTAGCTGCCAGCCTTTTGCCCTCAGCAATTCTTGTTTTGTTCTGTCATGGTTTTTGCAAAACTTAATTATTAGAGGAGCTGCCGAGCCCTCATCAATCTAAAACAAACAATTTGCTTAAGGCAAAAATGTTTGTTTTGGTCTCAAAAAAGCACACACAGACATGTAAGTCCCTGGCACTGAAGTGAATCCTTTTGTGTGTGGATGTGTTCTAAAAATGCAGCATGTCATAACTCGCAGAGACGTCAACCAATGGCTGAAGTGGGCAGACCCATTGCCCCATGATGCATGCTGGTGTGGATGAAAGAAAATTGTGAAATATACAACAACAGATTAATGGATAACATCTGTCTGAATACCCCTATAACTAACTTTGTTATACACATACTTTTAGCAAAATCAAAAGGTCTTGGCCATCACCATACCTAAAAATCTGGCTGGCATTGGCTGCAAGCCTCTTCCCTTCGGCATATATATATTTTTTTGCAATGTGTCTGTAAATCTTCATTACAAATAGATAGAGCAGATTAAAAAGGTAGGTCAATAGAGAGGGTTGAAAAATAAACAGAGAGGATTGAAATGATAGATAGATAGATAGATAGATAGAGAGATAGATAGATTAAACAGCACAGCTTCAATTAGTAATATAATAGTTACATTCCTATAAAAGCACAGCACACACAAGCACTAAAATAAAACTAAAGAGAGAAGGTTGAAAAGATGGATAGACAGACAGACAGACAGACAGACAGGTAGATAGATAGATAGATAGATAAATAGATAGGTAGATAGATAGAATAAATGGCACACCTTCAATTAGTGGTATAATAAAAATTCCTATAAAAGCACAGCACACACGAGCACTAACATCAAACTACAAAACCATACCAACAGGACATACAGACTGAACTGGTTTACAAGTATGCCTGTAGTTCTCAATTAAAATACATACCAGCATGACATGTAGGAGTGAAGTTATAAATGCACTTCATTTCTTGAATACTAAAAAGAGGCTAACATTATATAGAAACCGCTTCAAATGGACAGAATCTGGTAAGCTGTGAAGTAGCAGCAGTCACATAAACAACTTCAAAGGAATTTACAACAGCATTAGCAGGAAATAGAAACTGATAAAGCTGGAATGTGCCCTGTGTTCACATCCAAAGCAACATGAAGTGCTGGTAGAAAGCGTCCTGCTATCCCATCTGGCTCTAAACACTAAGGGCCCGATTCCGATCTCATTCGGAAAGCATACCGAACGACTCGGGTCCGGAATGCTTTCCGGATGACTCGAATAGGGAGAGTCCGACCGAATGAGCATGATGCATTTGAATGCATCCGGATACGATTCGGTCGGGCTCCCATTGACTTCAATGGGAGCCTAGGTTCCGAACGCGAACACAGGCTCGCATTGACAAAAGGGGTGGTTGGGGATATTTGGGCACCCTGTGGCGGGCACCCCTTGGTGCATGCCAACATGCATGGTTGGGAACAGGGGTCACATGGGTACCCCCAATGGCCTGATTTAGAGGGCCCCAGGTGAAGGGGGGCCAGCTACGGGCCCCCAAAGACCGATTCGGGAAGCCTTTTTGATCCGGGCAAACCGAATCAGAAAGGCTGTCCGAATTGTTCATCGTACTTGTTCGCTTGGAAAACCTACTCATAGAGCTGTACGAATCGGCTGCGGAAGGCTCTATCTCTCCGAATGCCTTCCGGAACCAATTCAATCAGTGCTAAGGCTTTCCAGGCATCATACTTGGTCGTTCAGAACTGTGAACGATTCGGTCGGAAACAAGGACCCAGGATCGGTTTAGGCAATTCTGAATCCGATTCAGAGCCCTTCCGACTGAGATCGGAATTGGGCCCTAAGTCAATGGTATAGTAATAATAAAGTAAAAACAAAAAAAACGATTTTGTGTGAAGATGTTCTCCTCGTGAAAGAGCAAAATGCAGCTGCTCAAAATGAAGTTAGCCAGCAGCTGAAGCAGGCTGACTCATTGCCCCATAATATATGCTGTAGTGGGAGGAAGCAAAATGTGAATGACACTACAATAGACCACTGGATTGAGAGAGCTGACTAAAAGCTCCTTTAAGCAAGCATATAATACATATAATTAGCAAAATCAAAATGTCTTGGCCATCGCCAGACCTAAAAAGTATGCATTGTATGTTCTATTTCAAGACCAACACCTTTTTACACTTGAAACAAACTACAACACTTACAGACTAACAGCATAATATTTTGAAGAGACATGCAGGCAGAATTTTAGCCCATTGAAAAACATCAGGCAATCAGAAAGACAAAAAGGGGAGAAAGAAAGGAAGGAAGAGTGAATCATGGAAAAAAAGATCAAAAAGAAACAAAGAAAGGAAAAAAGATCAGAAGAAAGGAAAATGACATTTGTAAAAATGAATAGTAAAAGGTTCGTAGCCTAAATGGAAATCAGCATTTCCAAAATAAATGTTTTTTACGTATTTTTGTATCTTGAATTTGAATAGAGAAATCCTTCTGACAGATACTTTGAGTGGGTGACTAAGACTGCTGGTTATGCTAATCTTTCACTGAAAGCCAAGCATATCCTGACAAAAGCATTAAGGCTTACTAATCATCGAGTTGTTTGTTGTTACCACGAAAAGCATTTATTGGAGGGGAATTACCACAAGAAAGTTGCCGAAATTGTTGGGAAGTCTATATTTAACAGACAAATGCAAACATTCACATGAAACGGGTTTTGTCATGTTTTTGTGGCTCTCGAATTTGTACAACTGATGGTTTGAGTAAGTTAAAGTTAATTGTGGTACATCATGTACTTTTTTGGAAATATGTTCTTGGGGAGGGGGGGGGGGGGGTGAAGCAGATAGCTTTCTGCGTTCCTGATAAATGGCTGCTGATCTTAATCACCACACATGCAGCCATCATTCTTCTAGGACAGTCTTTAAAACATTTTCCTCATTCTTTATACTCGAAGATCTTACCAAGTATGCCTTCAAATGAGGCCCTTATTAGGCACTGCCATTTTACAGTCACATGTACAACCATAATCTGTAAACAGCGGTTCATAACCTTTGTCTGAAGTCCGTGGATCCCCAATGAATCACTACTGGAACCCCATCTAAGCAATTTCTACAATTCGAACTTCAAACCAATGCACAAGAATACAGAAATAAGTATACATCAAACAAATTCACGAATTATGAAATATTGTACATTATTGACTTATATGTGAAAACCAAAATGTGAACGTTAATACGTCCAAATTGTATTTTTATTTCTTAAAGAGGAAGCAATATTGTAGATTATTATTTTTTTTTTAACACAAACTTTATTGAGTAATGCGGATGTGTCATGTACATTATATATTCAGGTGTACTTTTTAAAACATTTTTTATATCATTGTGTACATATCTTCACATGGGTTCTTACACTTGCTGTAATTTTTACCTTTCTGCTGACATATATCATTTATATTTGTAATAACGATA
Source organism: Calotriton arnoldi (assembly GCA_963921515.1). Lineage (NCBI taxonomy): Eukaryota > Metazoa > Chordata > Amphibia > Caudata > Salamandridae > Calotriton > Calotriton arnoldi. Next base: position 668,549 of record CAWUFW010006948.1, on the reverse strand, counting down.
TTTCTACAAACCATTTAGGATAGGATAGGATAGGAATTTATAAAGCGCACTAAAACCCGAGGGTGCCAAGGCGCTGAGCGGACGGGAAAAGGAAAGGAGAATGAGAGGTTACTGAATAAACTGAGAAAAGACAGGTCTTCAGTAGTTTTTTGAACACTGGAAGGGGTTCCACCTGGGAGATCGAGGAGGGTAGAGTGTTCCAAAGTTTGGCCGCCGCCACCGAGCAGGAGCGGCCGCCCCATCTGGCTTTGCGAACTCTAGGGATGTCCAGTTTTCTCTGGGATGAAGATCTCAGAGTCCTCCCAGGCGTGTACCATTTAAACATGGTTTTCAGCTGTTGCGAACCTATATTATGCAGGGCCTTGTGAACCGTACACAAGGTTTTGAAAAAGATATGCTTCCTAATAGGGAGCCAGTGCAGAGTGTGAAGCCCCTCCTTTGCTGAATGCCTTTTCGGGATATTAAGAATCAGCCTAGCAGCCGCATTTTGTATGACCTGAAGCCTGTTCAGGGAGGCCGTACTAGTATTCAAATACAAGGCGTTACAGTAGTCAAGCCGGGCGGTAACCAGTGCAATGACTGTGGGGCGGTGGAGTGCTGGTGGAATATACGGGAGCACCTTTCGGAGAGTCTTCAGAATGTAGGAGCAAGCACTGACAGTGCGACTGACCTGAGCATCAAAAGTCAGGCCTGTGTCAAAAATAACCCCCAAGTTTTTGACTGTCTTAGCGGGAACTGGAAGGGGACCACAAGCTCCTGGCCACCAGGCATTTGACCAAATTGAAGTCTGGGGACCAAAAGCTAGGACCTCGGTTTTTTCCGCATTGATCTTAAGGGAGTGATTTTGCATCCACCTGATAATACTGGCCTTGCACTGGTTAAATTTCCCGGCGACCGACTGCAAATCATGCGAGATGGAAACAATGATCTGCGTGTCGTCAGTGTAGGAGATCACCTGAAACCCAAAAGATCTGACCAGCTTGGCCAGCGGGGCCACGTACACATTAAAGAGGGTGGGGCTCAGGGATGAGACCTGGGGAACGCCACAGGGTAGGCTAAAAGCCTTAGATCTGAAACCCCCACAGCTAACAACATTAGTTCTCTCTGTCAGGAAGGAGTGGCGGACCTGCAGGGCCTTACCCGAGATTCCTACCTCTTTCAGACGTTGAACCATACGAGTGGGACAGACGGTATCAAAAGCCGCCGACAGATCGAGCATCATCAGCACTACCGACCCACCCTGATCGACCTGCATGCGGATGTGATCAGTCGCAGCAATAAGGGCGGATTCGGTGCTGTAATTGGCACGGAAACCGTTTTGTGACTGATCCAAGAGCTCATTAGAGTCCAAGTAATTCATCAGCTCAATGTTGATGAACTTCTCTAGGATTTTGGCGGGGGCCGGGAGAAGGGAGTTAGGGCGAAGATATTTCAGTTCAGAGGGGTCAGCGTTGGGTTTCTTAAGCAGGGGTGTAACAATTGCCTCTTTCCAAGCTCAATAATCTGTAGTAGTGTGTTAAACATCATTTTTATAACTACCCATATCCCCCTCCCACTATATAACCACCCCATAAACAATCCCCTCAAAAAGAAACTGTTGCCGCTGAGGTCTTATTACCACTTTTCAGGTGTATATCACTACGAGGTAGTCATGTCCGATACTGTAGGGAAGGGCAAGGGGAGAGGGAGAGGGAAGGCGGAGGAGCGAGGAAAAGCAAGGAGGAGGGAAGACGGGGATCATATTAAAGGTCAGAGTTATTGCATGATTAGGAATCAAATATCATCGATATGGCCCCCCAGTGCATCCCGGGAGACATTTTGCCTGTTTCTACTTTGAACTGTTCCACCAGTTGTGCCCAGTCCAGGGAGATTGGTCTTTTTCTCAGCCCTCTATATTCTTCCCGTTGAAGCGCTTCTCTTTCTGCCACAGCCCATCGAAGAACTTCCTCCCTCCATTTGCCTTCGCGCGGTGCTGTGCAGGATTTCGAGCGCTGTGTAATCAATCTTTTTGCAAGCATCAGGGCTAATCCAGCAAAGCGGCGTTGTAACTTTGCCTTCTTGGGGAGAGGGAAGAGGCCCAGGAGACAGGCCTCTATAGTATCCCAAGGTGTGCGTTCCGTTAGTAATGATAGGCTCTGAGTAACCTCCGACCAAAACCCACCCAATATTGGGCAGGACCATAACATGTGGATAAAATCAGCATCCTGATTAGAACATTTTGGACAGCCAGAAGAGGCAGTAGGGTACATTTTCTATATTGCCCTCGGTGTGAGGTAAGCCCTGTGTAATATGAATAGTTGCATTGATTTCAGTCGGAAATTACGGGAAACTCGTCTAGGGTGTTCTAAAATTAAGGCCCATTCTCTATCCTCCAATTCCCGTACAAGTACTGCTTCCCATTTTTGCCAAAGAGGCAGTAATGGGATATTTAGATGTTCCCGCAGCCCTCAGTAGAGCCACCTAGCAAGGTGGCAGCCATGCCCCATTATGTGAATGGTCTTCAATAATTGAAAGGTGGGAGGTTCCTTCTGATCTACCAACCAATATTTCCGAATGAATTGCGTAATTGCTGCATGTGTGAGAAATAGGGCTTCTGGTACCGCATTAGTGCATACAAATTCTTCATGGGGCATCAGGTTACCATCTAAGAATAAATCACCGACCGTCTCTATACCTGTCTGTGTCCAACTCCTTAGCCGAGCCATTGATAATATTCCTCGTCTGGTGGGAAGGCCACAGAGCGAGATATTCGGGGCATATGGGAAGGTTACTTTTGCATATTTTTGTGCCTGTTTCCAATAATGCATCGCTATATGTAGAAGAAAGGGGGGATCTCGCATCTTGTCAACCCCAGGACATAACAGTGCCTTTAGAGTTCCGCGCCGCAGACGGTCAGGAGAATATCCTATTTCAAATAGGTTATGGCCCGCCAGCCAATATGCTAGCCATTGTAGTTGCCCGACTATACAATATGCCTTAAAATCGGGAGCCCCCATACGGCCCGCGGCACTAGGAAGCTGCATCTTGGCCAATGCTAGCCTATGCCTACCCGTTCCCAAAATTAAGGATGATAACAAGGTATCCAGGGTTTTAAAAATCCATGCCGGGAGAACAACCGGGAGGTTCACAAAGTGATATAGGAGTCTGGGTAACATGACCATTTTAGACACAGCTAATCGGCCTGCCACTGTCAATGGTAATGTATTCCAAAACGAGATCTGGGAGCGGGGCGAGTTAATAGTTCTAACCATATTCCCATCTATTGTATCTGCACTGGTCCTGTAGATGTGTATTCCTAAGTATTTAAAAGTTGTGGGTTCTACTGTGAATTGCATCTGGTCAAACCACAAATAGGGACTGTTATACGTATTATAAAAGGAATAAGCCACCAATTTTGAGGCGTTAAGATATAATCTGGCTATTTCCCAGAATCGCGAAAACACTGCAGCTATCGCGTGCATGTTTTTGTTCAAATCTGTAAAATACAACAGCATGTCATCTGCGTAGAGTGACACAGAATGGATTGTTACATCTATCGGAATACCGTATGGGACCATAACCTGATGCAGGTATTGTGCTAGAGGCTCTAATGCTAGTACAAACAATAAGGGCGACAGGGGGCATCCTTGGCGTGTTCCACGATAAACATGATATGTGGGTGAGATAGTTGACCCAGTCTTAGCCCGGGCTGGAGGATTAGTGTAGAGTAATTTTATCCAATTGCAGTATGTCGGGGGCAGCCCAAATTTGGCCAACAGGGCTAGCATATAAGGCCAACCCAGGGTATCAAAAGCTTGGCGTACATCTAATGATAAGCATCCAGCGAACGGTGCTGCTGTCGAAGCTGCATGTATCAAGGCATGCAGCCGACGAATATTTAGTGAGGTGCTGCGTTTGGGTATAAACCCACATTGATCTGTGTACTAACTGGGGAAGTAAGGGGAGTAGTCTAGATGCTAAAATCTTACTAAGTATTTTGTACTCAGTATTAAAGATCGAAAGGGGCCTATAGGACGTAAGTTCAGTCGGGGTTTTGTCCGGCTTCAACAGGGATGTAACTAATGCTTCTCTAGTAGTGGGAGGCAATGTGCCCTCAGTGAGTGAGGTAGTGTAAAGCTGTAGTAATTTAGGGATCAATGTTGCTGCAAAGGTTGAATAAAATTCAATAGGGAGCCCATCCGAGCCCGGCGTTTTATTACGGACTAATGCCTTTATAGCCATACGGATCTTCGCTGTAGTAATCGGAGCTGCCAACTCCTTGACGTTTGAGTCTGTAATAGTGGGAAGTTCTATATTTGCAAGGAAGCAAGTGGTAGCTTCTGTCATGTCTAGGGGGGGAGCAGTGTATAGATTTGCATAGTGTTCCTGAAAGGTGGTGTTTATCTCAGCTTGGGAGGTGATCAATGTGTGTTGGGCATTATTTATCGCTAATATGGGAGTGGGGGTTGTTTGAGGTTTAATCAATCGTGCTAGCAATGTGCCGGCTCTATCAGCTTCAGCATGCGTGCAAAGTGTGTATGCATTGAAGTCGATCGTCCGTAAACGTTCTAATAATTCTGCATACTTTATCCTGGCTTCCTGTAAATTCTCTGCCCCATCCTCGCTCACTTGGGCTGCCACCTCTTCTGTCTGCAAAACACCTTCCAGGTCTGTTATGTCTCTGATCGTCTCCCTCCTAATTCCCACCAAGGACCCCATGGAGACTCCTCTTATCGTTACATAAAGGCATCCCATTCTAAGGATCTGGTCGTGCCTGTGCCCTCATTGTCTGTAAAATATGTGGTTATGGTTGTAGCTAATGTGGTGCGGAACACTTGATCCTCTAAATGTAGAGGCTGCATTCGCCATGTTGGGATAGGCGCGGGGGAACGGCCCCAATTTAGTATTAGTTCTATGGGATTATGATCCGATATGGTCTTGCCCAAATAGGTACACTGCTTAATGGTCGGGGACAAGTCTGCCGAACAAAGGAAGTGTTCCAAGCGGGTATGCAACTTAGGGGGGTGGGAATAAAAGGAATATTCTCGCATGTTAACATGCAGGGACCTCCAAACATCAAGTAAATTCCATCCCTGCGCCCATCGCGTTAAAGCAGCAGCTTGCGAGTGAGCGTTAGTATTCGACAAGGGAGGATGAGAGCAGTCTAGACACACATCAAATACTGCATTCAAGTCCCCACCTATTATCCATGGGTATTGTGACCAGTCCGAGAGCGCCAGGGAGAGTCGTGACAACAAGGCATCTTGGTCCACATTTGGAGCATAAATGGAACCCAACACTACTTGTTTACCATCCAATGCCCCCCGTATAAACACATATCTTCCTTGGTCATCTATCTTACTCTCAATAAGGGAGAAGGGGATTCCCGCCCGTATCCAAATTGCAGCCCCTCTAGAGAAGGCAGAATAAGCCGTTGCATAAAATTGACCCCTCCAACGTCTCTGTAATTTCATAGTTTCTGATGGTAGTAAATGTGTCTCCTGGAGATCACTATTTGGGCTTTACGGCGGTGTAATTGTGCAGCTATTCTATGCCGCTTGTGAATTGTTCCCATTCCCCGGACATTCCAGGATATAATAGTATAAGATTTGGCAATCAACATCATCAGGCTACATCGACAAAGCCCCCCCAACCCCTCCCCCGTTCCCCCGAACTCCACCCCCCCATCTCAGCATTGGACTGTGCGGCAATAATACAAACAATACAACTTTATCCCAATACTGGGTCCAACGATCTAACTTCGCTCGACCAAACTGTGTAAGAAAAGGCAACATAGTACACTTCAAACTGGTGCTATCGCCTGCGGGGGAGGTTGCATATACCACTCCTATCTAAACAGAAGCAATGCATGAAAACGCCCATAACAGGCCAGGCCAGGGGACTTATCAAGCTTTCCCTTTCATTTGTTTGAAACATTATCTCTAAACTGCATAGAAATGTATATACTGGCTAACATGCCTTTGGGGTCAGTGTTACGGTCTACATGGGAAGCTTGCATTTCACAGTCTAATTGACCGGGGACAATGTTCTATGTCACACGCAAACATGTCACCCCCAAGGATCATTGCTGAGTTGCGTGGACTCCGATGGGAACAGTGCTACACTTCCGCCCGAGTCCGAGTCTGAATTGACCTCGTTGGAAGGACTTGTGCTAATTGGTGGACGAGAGACACGGAGGGCCGTGGCAGATCGAAGGGCCTCCTGCCTACCTTCTATCACCTGCTGTCGAGGCGGAGGACTGGAGCCTGTACTCTGTGTGAGGAGACCCCTCCTACATCTCCGGGGAGTGCGTTGTGATTTCGACTGCGTTGATTCCAAACATCTGGCAGGTAGTGTATCTGGGAAATTCCTGTCTAACCAATCCCAAGCACTGTCCGGCGTGTCGAAAATTAAAGAACGCTGATTATAGATGATTTTAAATTTCGTCGGAAACAGTAAGGCAAATGTGAGGCCCGCTGCCCAGACCCGAGCTTTAACTTCCATGAATGAAAAACCTTTACGCTGCACAGCTAGTGTGTAGTCGGGGAAGATCGAGATTTTGACGTTATCCACATGTAGTGGGCCATTGTCTCTTGCCGCCTGCAACAAATAATCTCGGTCTCTGTAGTTCAGAATTCTGGCCAATATTGGGCGGGAGTTTGCACCAGGTATTGGCCGACGAGTGGGGACTCGGTGGGCTCGCTCGACAGTAAAATGCGCGGACAGACTGGCAGGGGCCACACTAGTTTTCAACCAGTTCTCTATGTAGGTCGTCGGGTTAGGGCCTTCTGATCCCTCCAGGAAGCCAACAATTCGAAGGTTATTGCGTCGAGCCCGACCCTCTGCATCATCGGCACGAGCCTGGAGGGATTCAATTTGCTTTGCGCATTTGACACAATTGTTCATCATGATTGTTCACCTGTGGCACTAATGTTTCCAAAGTTTGTTCTGTGGCCTTCACTTTGTCAGCTAACTTCTATGGTCGTCTTTGAGTAAGTTGAGTTCCACGGAGATCGTGCCCAATTGATTTTCTATCGCGGATCTCGAATCTCGTATCTCTTTCAAGATCTTATCCAATTTATCCACTGGGGGAGTAGAAACAGCCCCTTCCTCTGCTTGTTGTGAACGTCCAGACGAGTGCTCCGAGGGCAGCGAGAGTGACCCTGTCCTCCCGGATCTGTAGGTTGTCCTCGACTTTCTTCTGCCCATGATTATTAGCGAGTTTGGCAATTGAGTGGTACTTGAGTATACGATGGAGCAATTCAAACTCTGCAACTTTTATTTGTACTGCTTATGTTTACACGAGGCCAGGGCCCGTGTTTAACAACAACAATATTAGATCAGTGTCCCAGTCCAAGTTGCTATTGTGCTCATGTTGTTGTGGGTCGAGGCAGGAGCCTGCCAATATTCGACGTCTGCTTCAAGCAGTAGTGTCATCCCTATCGTTAGATGCCTCAGTGGTGCTTTTCCGCCAGTGGCCGCCTCCGAGAAGGGCGTTACAGTCTTTTGGATGTTCAAAGCCCAGTTTTCTCATTTACTTGTGGGCGCCACAGTGCTTATATGGAGCTCAGAGAGCCGTTGTCGTGCCTCAAAAACCTTATGTTGAACCTGCCACAAGTGAACCTGAGCCTCCGGTCCCACACTGCTCAGTGCCCGCAATCAGTCTCCTTCACGGATAGTATCACCCTGGGCCTCTGCCAAAGTCTGCCAAGCGTCCCGCCCAGTCCCAAACTGTTAATCCAGCATGAAAGAATGGCACTCCAAGTTGCAGAGATGAGAGTATTTATGCCGGTTATTAGCCGCAGCAGCAGAACCGTCCCACTTGTGGAACCCCAACGCAAGTAGGGAAGGGGGGTTTCAGGTGGCTGGCGAGAAACGAACCGGTGACTGCAATGCGGGAATTTTACCCCCGGAGACAGTGTCACCTTTCACCTTTGCTGCAATGAAAATATCCTAGCCAGTGCCCAATTGTTGTGGTTCACAACAGTTTCTACCAGCAGGCCACACACGGGTGCAAAGTCGAGTATGGGGGGGAACTGGTACGCTGCATCATAGCCTCGCCCGGGAGCCCACTTCTACAAAGCTCTTAGCCCCTTCAGCAGCCACTGATGGATGGCCCCCATTAACCTGCAATCATCTGCTCCGTCGGCGGGGCTGGCAGGAAACTGGAAGCGGCCTCAGGGATCTCTACGGTATCGCCGCAATTGATATCTCAGGCCTCTGCCAGTCACATAGTTCCGTAAGGGGTTGTGCTGGGTGGTCCGGGTCGCAATCAACCCGGTCTACGGCAGGGCGTCTTCAGCAGGTCTCCGCTCTCAACCCAGGCACCTGGGCCCCTTATGGCAGCGGCCCACTCATTGCCGTCACCCAGGAGCAGTGGTCACCATGGGGGGGGGTCCCCAGCAACTCTGGCAGATTCCGCCATTTCGGGGGTCCTTGAGGCCCTAATGGTAGCTGCCACAGGCAAGGTCTATTGGGCCAAGGGTAAATATACGCATGCACATTTTCTAATGTTTATATTCACTCCTACACCTAGGTGTAACTCCTTGTAGCCATTCACTTTGAAATACTGTGCTATCTTGCCAATGTCCTGAACATTTTAGGTGGATCAAGACTTTCCAGGAGCAATAACTTGCTTCTTTCAGAAACTCTTAAATTTCGGACCTCTCAATCTCTAAAGCATTCCATTTTTGGTTCTGCCACTTCCACCTTGATCTCTCTCCCTTCACATTGAAGACAGCACAATTTATTTTTTAAACTAGAGACTCAGCTTTATAAGACCTTCAATGATGATCAAGGCACATATGCAAACCGTGGCATTAAGCTCAGGTTGGTTCCATTGTCCCCCATCTGTTACATGACTCTCAGTACTATTTACCCTCACTTCATATTCACTGTTAAGTTGATAGATATATATTCCCTGTTCCTTCCTCCATCCATATAAGACCCCGGCCTCACCTCCATACCCAGCTTGTAACGTTTCCCTTCTTTCAGAGGCCCACTTGCGTTTCACCTCCATTGAAGAAATGATCTCCTGTTGGTTAACCTAGGTTTCTGTTTTTCATGTAAAGTGCTGTATTACCTATTCTTGCAGCAGCGCTATAAGCAAAAAATTTAATAAATAACTCTCCACTTTTTGCTATTCACCATTTCCAAGTGCAGATTTACACCATGGCGAATACTTACATGCAATGGTAGAGTCTCCTACAACAGAATTTATTAGCATGAAGATACGGCTAGTAACTTTTCACCTGTTGGTGGAGCTCTCTGCCACCGTCATGGAGTTTTCTCTTTGGGAACATTTTGAAAGTTACTATTCTAAAAAAAACGAATACATTTTTTATTGGATAACATGAATAAACATGGAGTTAACCTGGAAATATATTCAAATGCAATTTTATAGCAGATCAACATCAAAATAAATGTGTTTTCAATATTAAAATAATTGAAATATATTAGTTTAAATTTATATATATTTTAAAGAACCTTACAAAATGCTCACCCTCGCTAACAATTGGTATTTTTATTAAACTTGGTTTAAAGTTAAATATTTAATTAATGTAAAAAATAATTATCAACATTATTTTTTTTTAACAATTATAGATCATGTATGTCACTTAAAAATATATCTATAATTTTAAATGTCCTATTAATTTAATTTACTTACAATTAGTTGCTATGGGGTGTTATTTTAATTCCCTTCCTCCAATTTTTCTATGGGGGCATGTTGCAGTACCAGTGGTTGACCACATATGGTGCTTGATCTACTCCAAGGCTAGGCTGCAGCACATTTGAGAATGTTGTAATGACTTTAGGGTGTAATAACTTTAAAAGTGGAATTGTCTTACTCTTTCTTGGGAAAGTTAGCATGCTCCACCCCAACCCCTCCTTAAATTTCCCTATACTCCTCCCATTTAGCATTAATTAATCCTCATTTTCCCTCCACTCCCCGGGTCCCTCTCACTTTTACTACTAAAACATATACTTTCATGTGCAAAGACCTCTTCCACCATTGCAGAAATCTCCTCACACAGAAAATAGGAGAGTCGGAGGTCTCCGGCCATAGTTTTGTGAATTGCATTTAGCAAGGCGTGGCATACTAAGAAATGCAGTTTGTGATTTGGGCCATTCTGTTTTGCAGAATGTTGGATGTGTGGTGGATGATTTGAAAGGTAGCTGGGAAGCCAAAAGCCCCAATAAATTTGTGTAGCTGCATTGTCTGCGAAACAGACAATTAAGATTTTATTTCAGGTTATGAATGGCACACTCAGTGTTGTAAACGAGACGAATTCACATCCATCAAAAAGGTTGTGGAGGGTGTGTTGCAGTTGTTGAATGGTAGCTTGAAAAGGAATGTTGAGGTGCACACCAGAGAGCAAATGTTTAGACCTTCTACCCATGGATATGTTTTTTAAACCCTTGGTTAAAGAAGGCTTGGAGGGTGCCTGTCAAAAACTAAGGATTTGGGGCCAGATGTATCAAATAAATGTTTTGCGATTCCCTAATTGAGAATCTTTGTGATTCACAATTTGGGAATCACAAAACAGCATGCATGAAAGTGTGCAGTACACTTTCTGCAATTCCTAAGGGGTCGCAAATGACCTACCTCATGAATATTGATGAGGTAGGTCGCAATTTGCGACCCCCTAGGAATCGCAAAAATCACAGGGATGGTGGCCTGCTGAGATCAGCAGACCACCATGTCTGTGATTGCTTTTAAATAAGCAATTTTTTTTTTATTGTAAAGCAGCCCGTTTTCCTTAAAGGAAAACGAGATGCTTTACAAAAAGAAAAATTAAAAGTTTTCTTTTCATTTTTTAAGATCAGGCAGTGGTCCGTGGGACCACTGCCTGCTCTTAAAAATGCTTTTACAAACATTCACAAAGCGAATCGCAAACCCATTTTGCGATTCCGTAACAGGTTACCCAATCGCAAAATTGGGTTTGATGCATTGCAAAAGCATTTTTTGCGATCGCAAACGGGCAGATTCTGCGAATCGGCCAGTTTGCGAGGAGAAAAATGAATGATGCATCTGGCCCTTGGTGTACAAATACAAAAAAATGAATGCATGGTCAGCTGAGTGGTCTAGAGGTCCAGAGTACATGCCATTGGTTCCTTGGAAGTGATTAGTGTGTGGTGGTTTGGTCTGTGGAGTTTAGAGTTATGATAGAATTTGGGTGCCAGTGTTTTTCAGATGGTGATAAATTGGCTGCAGAATTGATCTGGCTGCAAGAGCTGAATGTATTAGTATCTCGATTCTCTGAGACATAGGGCATAACTGCCAGCTTTGAGATGCAGGCTGCATTGCCAGTCCATCATCATCCTTCCTACCTGACCATGAAAAACTAAATGATTATCACAGCATGATCGCAACTAGGTGGCAGGTGGGTGTACTTGGGCAGAGATAGCAGAGGCAGAGCAACATTATCACTACCATACTCCATGGTATAAGTAAGTGCCCACTGAGTAAGTGTTGAAGTAGGTTAAGTGAAGACTAAAATTACCAGAATGCACTGATTCGTTAAATAAAAACCCAGTACATACAGCACAGTGTAGTGAGCTGTGGAAGTGAGCAGTGCAGCATGCAAGAGGCAGACCCCTTTTTCGTGTCAGTATCTCAGCATATGTCTATAGCTGCTAGCGTGGTGGGACAGTACATGGAGAAGGATGGAGAGAGTATATCTAATGTGATACCTGGCATTTTAATGTGGCCTTTAGGCATAGGAGATGTGCGAGGTGCCATTTCTTTCACCCACCCTGTGTCTGTGCTTGCTGGGTATGTGCTTGCAAGCATGGCTGATTGGAGGCTGGGGAAGAGGCACCCAATTGTCTTGCTCTCAATAGGATGTTTGCCACATTGTGTGATGGAGAAAGTGGCTCTTGCATGTAGCTCCACCTGGTCTCTGGGGTTGGGTTGCACAGCCACAATAGTGGGGGAAGGGAAATATTGTGAAATTGCAGCCATTAGTAACAGAGGTGATCTGACTATGGGTATTTCCCTTCTCCACATGCCTCTCAACACAGCCCAAACTGCACCCAACAAACATAGATGTGCACCTGGTGTAGAATTGGAGCTGGCTCCTAAAGGTATCCTATCCCCAACATATTATGGGCATTTTTGTTGACATTCGGGCTATCTCTAGTATTTAGTGTTTCATCCATGACAACATATAGGTATTCCTAGAGGTATTCTGGTTATCCATACCATACTGTAAGTTTGCATGGAACAAACATTCCAATTCATACGCTCCTGCTTGTAATCCACCTAACAGATAAATAAGACTCACTCCTTCCTGAGCTAAAATCCCTGACATCGTCTGTGACACTCTTGAGAAGCTGTATTTAACAGCTGGAAAACCTGGTGAACTCCCACTTGATCCATTGTGCTTCCTCTGCTCCCTTTAGATACGTGTTCAGGAGTACACCCTGAAGTAAAAAAACAAGCCTTGCCCAAAAAGATCAACTATTTTATTATATGAGAAAGACATCATTTAACTGATCAAGTTATGCAACTATTATGAGTTTCAGGATCTCACTGTACCCCTCTACAACATTGACATCATCAGGAACCATGAAAAATGCGTGTGCAAACCGTTCAGAAATCGGGTAAATACAAACAAGCTTTTTCAGGTTCCACTCAGTGCCATCCCCTCTGAGACTTGCTTCTTAATAGCAACTTGGAGTTACTATTCTTGACACCTCCCAGCCAGTTCTGGACCCCCTTCTACCTCCAGGATACTATGCCATTAGCCTTGGTCGGAAAGGAGAACTGGGTGGTTGAGTCGCTCTAATGCATAAGTCTTCCATTCAATGCAAAAAACATAAAAATTACCATTTCTCAGCTTTTCAATAGCTATTTGACAAGGTAAAAGCCTCTAAAAACAACACTACGATATATCACTTTATTTACCATCCTCCTGGTGAAAACCAGCTTGCCACTGAACAACTGATTGAACTCATTCCTAAAAGATTATTAACATCTTCTTGGAAGACCTCACCTTACACTCAGAAGAATCGTACAAGCCTTTTTCCTCTCCCATCTGAATGGAGGCAGTGCCTGCTCAGTGGTCTCCCCGATACTACCCTAGCACCCCTGAAAGGTAACTTATACGCAGAAGCACAGTTCATCAAAGACATCAAGAACATTGACTGTTAAAAGATGGTGAGTCCTGACAGACAACATACAGTTTTGCCAGGACGACGGACCTAATGATGAAGCCTACCACAATAGTGGGTGAGGTTTCTCCAAATACAACAAGGTCGTTCCCTGTTTCATTAGATAAGTATTTTTATTTTTTTTATTTGTTTATTGGCATTTCATAAACACATTACAACAAATAACAGAGCCAGACCCATGCTCCGATAGTGCATATACAATACAGCATTTACATATCTGTACTTCGTGAACGGATGCCAAGTATATCTACAGAGAATAAAAGAAAAGGAGAAAAGACTGTGAAACGGGCAATACAGAGTAGGTTCCAAAACAGAAAACAATATTTCCCTCCCTTAGCAACGATTTTCCCTAACTGATACATCAAATTTAAAGGCAGCATCCTAGTGTGAATGGATACAGCAGCTTGCATCTTCCAATGCGTCCCTAATTCAGGGTCTAAAATGCCCTACCCAGGTCCCGGAAAAAGGTTTGCACACGTCTTCTCACACGGCCAGGTTCGACCGGGTACATCTGCGGCCCCCCCTCTTCCCCGACCCCCTCTAACAGGGCGATGTAGTCTCCTGGCCACGATGCTCCCGTATCCACGCAATAAAAGGCGCCCAGATATCCCTTGGTCTAGAGGCAGTGGGCATCAATTCCCAGAAGGTGGACAGCTGTGATTGACCAAACACCACATCCCTGAGCCAGTCCTCTTTAGATGGAAGTCTCCGACTACCCCAATGGATGGCGACCCGACGTTTCGCAAATAATAATAACATTGCATGTAATTTCCGGAATGCCACAGGTGTCTCCCTGACATACCCCAACAACCCCTGCTGAGGAGTGACAGCGCCAGCCACACCTATGATTTGTTTTATAATGTCTCCCACGCCTGACCAGTACGTCTGCAGCCTGGGACAGTCCCATGCTATATGTAAGAATCCCGCTGGTGCCACACCACAACGCCAGCAGCTATCCTCATCTTTAAGGCCCATCCTGTGTAAGCTAGTTGGCGTCCTATAAAGCCTGTGTATAAACTTGAAATGGATAAGACGGAGTTTATAGTTTGGAGACAGCGCTGTGAGCTGACTACAGCAATATAGCCACTGGTCTTCCAGCAGCGGGGCTGGGAGTTCAGCGTTCCACGCCGCTAGTGCCCGCGGTTCCGTGATTGGAACTGATGTCTGCGTGTGGTTATAGATTCTAGTGATGAGTCTGCGGGGGGATTTCGAGGCGAGTACATTTTCCAATGCCGCCAACACAGGTGGAGCGTCTGGAAACGTGTCATGTAGCGACCGGCATGCCAGTTTAAGTTTATGGTAAGCAAAGAGTTCAGCAAAGGGCACCGAGCCTTCCCCCTCAGTTTCCGGGGGGGGTTCGAAACACACCATCAGGGTAGAGGTCTCCAAATGTGGCCAAACCCATTTTGCATGCTTGTTTTTCCCCTATCCCCGCCCAAGAGGGGAACAGTATTGGATTTTTAACTAGTGGAATGGATGGCGCGTACAGAGTCGATGCACCCGCTCTTCCTCGCAAACCATGCCAGGCCCAGCGCAGTGTCTCGACCGTATCTATTCCTTCTCGTGGACGTTTGTACTCCCCGAATAACGTGACCCCCAGCGGCAACGGGCGAGCCACCACCTCCTCCACGGCCACATGGGGCTGAAATGGGGTTGGGTGTACCCAAAAATGTAGGAATTGAGCTTGTGCGCTCCAGGCGTATAATTGCATATCGGGCGATCCCAGTCCTCCCTGCTGCAGAGGCAACGTTAGCATTTCCCAGGATATCCGGGCCTGCCCACCCGCCCAGACAAGAGAGATCAGCAAGGATCTCAGCGTGGCAAAAAACGCCTTAGTAAGTACCAGAGGGACATTCACGAAGAGGTATAAAAATGTAGGTAATACCACCATTTTTACCAACGCTATCCTCCCTGCCAGTGAAAGCGGTAGTTTCGCCCAGGCTGTGACCTTGCCCTCAAGCCAGGATATAGCACGACCATGGTTTAGCCTCCAGATTTCCTGCATTTCCCTACTAATCCAGATGCCCAAATATTTCACTGGCCCCGCCGCCCATTGCAAGGGGAACTCCGATGCTGCTTGGGCTGTGTTATCGGTTAATGGGAAAACGACAGACTTCGCCCAGTTTATGGAGATTCCGGAGAGCCCCCCAAATTTGATAAATTCCCTCAAGATTGGATCTAGGTTGTTCGCCGGGTCCAGAATATACAACGTCACATCATCCGCGTAGAGGGATATCAACAGACTCCGTGTACTAAACCCAATCCCCCTTGCAGAGTGGTGTTGCCGGATGCGGGCCGCCAGAGGCTCCATTGCGATAGCAAAAGCAACGGGGAAGCGGGCACCCCTGTCTCGTCCCACGAGAGACAGGAAATGGGTCGGAGAGGAGGCCATTAACCCGCACACGTGCCGTGGGTTGTGTATAGAGGAGCCTGATCAGGTCAAGAAACAATGGACTAAACCCCATTCGTTCTAGGATAGCGAAGAGATAATGCCACTCCAAGGTGTGGAATGCTTTTGTGGCATCCAAAAACACTGCAGCTGCCTGCACATCCGAGTGCATGTAATGTAAAACTGAAAAAAGGGTCCTGAGATTATGTGCCGTCGATCGGCCCGGTATAAATCCCGACTGGTCAGGTCTGGCAACTAGTGGGAGCAGAGGCTGCAGCCGATTGGCGACCAGCTTCGCAAAGATTTTTACGTCGACATTAATCAAGGAGAGCGGTCTGTAGGAGTCCAACTCCTCCTTCGGTTTACCAGGCTTTAACAGAGTGACTATAATCGCTTCACGCAGAGACGGCGGTAGCACGCCAGCCTCCAGCGCCTCCACGTATAGGTCATGTAGTTTAGGGGCTAAGTCCTCGACGTAAGTTTTATAGAACGCGGTGGTCAAACCATCGGACCCCGGCGCCTTATTTAAGGGCAGGCTTTTTATGACCCTAGCTATATCCTCCACTGTGAATGGGGAATCCAAATAATCCCTGTGCCCCTTGCTTAACCACAGCAATTCCAGGGAGTCGAGAAAGGGAAGTAATCCCTCCGGGATTGATCGTTGAGTCGTAGTATATAGTCCTTGATAGAATCCTGAGAACGCTTCCAGTATATCTTTCTGTCCCCTAATTTGTGACCCATCTGCAGCGCTGAGTGTAGTCACAAAGGTGGAGCTGCGCGGCGGTCGAAGCATGGCCGCCAAAGTTTTTCGGGGGTGGTCTCCCTCCCCATACCTCCGAGCCTGAGCATGCTTTCCCAGAAACTTAACCTCCCTGTGTGCCTCTTCTTCAAACTCAAGTAGGGCTACTTTTAACGACGCCAAAGCCATGGGATCCCCAGTTGAATAGAATTGTGTCTCCAGCCCCTTTATTTGTCTTTCTAGCCTTTCCAGGGAGCTTCTAATGGCGTTCAACACTCCAGCCTGCCTGGCAATGCAGTTCCCTCTCACCACTGTGTTGAAAGCTTCCCAGAGAGAAGCCATGGAGGTTACGGAGCCCGTGTTAAACTCGAAGTAGTCCACTATGTCACTCCTGATTTCCTCCTTAAAGGCTTCGTCAAGTAGGGCATGTGGTGGTAAGCGCCATGTATAAACTCTCTGTGCGTAATTGGGCAGCGTCAGTCTCAACAAGCAAGGTGGGTGATCTGAAAGAGACTGGGGACAATGTGACACCTCCCCCACCCAGGTTGTCACATCACGGGACACAATCCAATAATCCAGCCGGGACCAGGCCTTGTGGTAATCCGTGATACATGTACCTTCTTGAACCCCTGGATGTAGTTGTCGCCAAATGTCCACTAGTTCTCCATCCTCCAAAATAGCCCTGAGCGTCCCACTAGCCAATGGGTGTAGCGTCCTAGCCATCCCCCTCCTGTCTAATTCGTCGTCCAGTACAGCATTAAAGTCGCCCCCCCACACAATTGTATCACAGTTAGTAGATTTTACTTTGGCCCATATATTTTGAAAGAAGTCGGGGGAATCGGAGTTGGGGCCATAAATTGCCACTACTAACACCTCGTGGCCTTGGAGATAACCCTGTAGGATAACATATCTGCCCTCGGGGTCTAGGTGTGTTTGTCCCTCCCTCCAGTCCAGCCCCCTGCGTATCAAAACTGCTACCCCGTGCATAATTTGAGTAGACTGAGGAGTACACCGACCCCCATCTTCCATGTTTTAACCGAGGGGAGGGGTTAGCACGTATGTGCGTTTCTTGCAGCATACATACATCAATGTGATGTCGAACCAGGTATGCATGTATCAGTCGAGCTTTTCTGCCGTCATTAATCCCTCGGATATTCTAAGTAAGGAAATTTAAGGAGGACATTTAGAGAACATCGTGATATACTTTGCCGAAACAGGCGAAGTACGGCATGGGAACCCACATCTTTGTATATTGTGAAGCGAATGCACATCAAAACATACAAGTCTGGCTAACAAGAAAACAGTCCCTGCCCCCCTCCCCCCACCCACTCCAACCCCCAATTAGGTTGAAGAAAACCCATCCCTAAGAAGGAAAACATTTCCGATAACTCGCGGGAGCTCTCCCCTGGGGGCGCAGTAGCACCGGCACTCTCCCCTGAGTTCTCAGGGTGGCCGGAGACCTGTATAAACAGTGTGTTACATTAGGCAAATTCGCGCGTTGGGAAATAGATATCTCAGCACCCTGAAGCTCATACCCAGGATCACAATTTAGGTGGCATGGTACATGACCAGATAACGAAAAAAAGAATCCTGACCAGTGCCAATTACCCCACCTCCCCTATTCCATCCCACTATGCGAAAGGCTGCACAGCCTTGCACCTCATGTTCGCCAATATCAAGCAGTGAGTCCCCTGAGCTACTAACTACCATCCCAACCTACATTGGAGCAACACCAGGGAACAGTTATACAGCCCAAGGCTAAACTTCCAGAGGGCAGTTAGTCATTATCACTCAGACTTGCGTGTTCCGGGGTCACAGCGTTGGGGCTCCGTCGCGCCGCCTTCCCTCCAACGTGCTTAGCGAACTTTAGGGCTGACTTCGCATCTGTAAAGAGGTGTGTAGTCCCTTCATAGCTGACCTTAAGTTTTGCTGGGTATAGTAGTGCATATGGTATCTGGGCCTGAAGGAGCAGCTTCTTTGCTTGAATGAATTCTCTCCGTGCATTTTGCACCGCCGGTGTAAAGTCGGGGTAAAAGGAGATGGTGTTTTTCCCGTACACAATGGTACCTTTGCCACAAGCCATCCTTAAAACTGTGTCTCTGTCTTGGTAGTTCAGGATTTTGGCTAATATTGACCTGGGGGTTCCACCCACCGGGGGCCTGGGACCCAGTGTGCGATGCGCCCTTTCCACCGCAAACACTGTCGACAGGTGTGGATCAAAGAGTTCATGCAGCATTTCCGACATCTTGTCTATTGCCGTCGTTTCCGGGACCCCAGTAATACGGAGATTGCTGCGGCGTGAGCAAGCTTCCAAGTCTTCATTCTTAGCTCTGATAACTCCAAGTACTTTGTCCATTTGTAGTAGTTGCTCCTTCGTCTCCACCTGGAACTCGTGAAATTCCGAAACCTGGTTCTCCAGTACATCCAATCGTGTGTCATGCGCTTCCGTTTCATTAGATAAGTTAATGACAATTTAGTGTTCCGCCTTACCCTTTTGTGTTGTGATATTACCTAGGAGAACCCATTGCCATTTTTTCCTCTTGCTCTTCCGACTTGTGTATAATGAGGGCTCCCAGTTTTCTGTCTTTACTGATTTTTACAGATAAATACAGACAGAAAACTATTTATTTTCCAGTCTGTATTTATTTTTAAATAAAGAAAAATACGTAAAATTGGTCTGTTTGGATATTTTTTTCTACTGTCAATCATGAGTGCCAGGTCAGTAGGTGTACAGATTGAGAGGTAGGGGAGGTTATAAAAGACAATAGATTTCCAAATTAAGCTTAATTAAGTGCAGATCTAGTTATTTAGGCTATTCTACAATGCAAGTGTTTTCAGATAACGCTATTGCACTGTATACTGCTGAAACCTTTCAAATGTGAGTATAAATCTTTCAGTTAAATAAATGTGGAAAAATTCACATTGCATATTCATTTATACAAAAAGCACACAATAAAAATGGATAAATACAGAAAAAAATAGCAAAAAATAAATATGGATAAATACAGACGGAAATGTCAAAAAAAGAAATACCATAAAACCGGGAGCCCTATTAATGTAGGCAAATCCAAGCTGTCCTGCATTATTCACAGTTCCTTACATGAGAGCACATGATCTAACTGCTTTACAAATTAATTATCTCTTGCAGGTCCCGTGCCCTAATAAGTGCACTACATCTGGAGACAACTTCAGGCAAGAAAACAAAAACTTTGAAGCAATGTTCCATCCCAACGGTTATCAGAATGAACCCATCCTTGGTCAGCTTTAAGAAACATCTCAAAACTCTCCTTTTTCATCATCTTTTTTAAATATGACCGGTCACCTATCAATGTATCAGGCATGCCTAAGGTTAGAATGTCATGTAGACTTATGCTCTTAAACCAAAGGGAGTGCTCTTGAAAATATTATTTTGATAATTGTGTTCTTCAACCATTCTCTCAATGCATTTTTATATTTCATTTTCAGTTTTGGACTGTGTATCCCACACCCGTTGCCTCAGTCTTCTCTTACACTTTTTTTGCTTGATTAATGATTGATAGCCCACATGTTGGAATTTTGTTCTCCTTGATATACCTCCCTCTACCACCTATTTCATTGTGTTTTCAATGTCCTAACGTCTTTATGGTTTTATTACCCAGTCATTTTTTACTTGTGTAAAGTGTTCAGCTTTAAAGTCTCATATTCCTATGTAAAGCGCTTTGCTACCCTGATCCGTCTGGTTTGCACTATATAAAACTGCCAATAAATAAATATATCTTAGTTTGCTGGTATTACATTGGCCCATGATTGACATGTTATGAATGTTCTTCGCAAAACTGCCACTGTCTTTTGAGTAATGGTGGCACTTGATCAAATGTGCCAGTCCTTGACTTCTGATACCATTTTAACCTAAGACTGGCTATCCAGGCAGGTGGTGCAATGTGATGGGCATTCTGATATTTGGTGATGAAGATGAATGCGCATCCAAGGCAGAATCTGCCCATGTGTGGCAGTAGCACATGCGAGTGATTGGTGAAAACGTTTTTGGGAACCAAACATGTACATATTAAGAATGAGAATGTGTTTACATTTGCCTACTACGTCTGTGGAAAAAACATAACTGCCCCTTCATATGCTGAATGGTTGCCTGAGCTCAGCAACATTGGCTCACATGAGAGGACAATGCATGAGACACAGGACCCCGCGGACCCTTGTAACAAGATTTGGGCCCCCTGGAAGGATAGCTAGCAGGTATATTGCTGCCATAGGTTTACCAACTGGGCTTAATGGTTCACTTTGAAAAGTGGGTGTGGCCATTAATGTCTTAAATACTCATGCAGTAAGGGATTATTAGAAGGATTCATAAGTCCAGAGGGTATTGAATCATAGACTTTGTCATACTCAACTGTACGGGCTAGTGGGAGTTCATTATTTGAGATAGGAGAAAACTATAACAATGTCATAATATCTTTCTTTTCGTGCAATTTCTCTGAATTGTTGACAGCTGAAAATGTTTGAATAGCATTATTAATATTATTATTATTTACTACCCCTACACTTCACAGTGCTTTGTACTTGTTGATCTGAAATGTTCTATCGGTTACACCTGAAATGTATCTGTATCCTTTTGAAAGAAAGATATGTTCACTGACATCATATACATGAGAAGAGAAATGCTTAATAAAAATAATTTCAGGAAGAAATAATGAAAATGTGCATTACTGGACAAAAGTGCAATATCTTCATTAAAAACAATGTTTATGTTTCTTGTTGAAATGTATGTATTTTCTGAAAAGTTGATGTGTTGGATAAAACGATTTAATTTATAGGTGGGTCATATTACTCTGCTATCAAAACATAGATTCAGACCTACAAGTAGTTCAGTTACAAATTGGGCTACTATGTCCTATTCTGCTGATGAGATGCAGATTACAAACAAGCGACCCAATATCTAGTCCTTTCCAGACTAGAAAATGGCAAGTTCATGGTATTGAGCATATTACATCTACATCTTACCTCCACAAATGTTTCTCTATGTACAGCAGCCAGATTGCTTTCCGAAATCATAAAGCATGACAATACCCCTCCAATAACAATCTTCTTAAAATGGCTTCCAATGGGAGTGAGAAAAAGTCTTAAATTGGCCTGCTTCATTCACAAAACCCTACAATCTACCACCCAAAGTACCCATTCAAGAAACTCATCTTGTCTGGTGGTCAATGGAATTTACTGATGCTGACACCCTTCCACTAGAACTCCCTATCTCTAGAAAAATGAGAACCCTCAAGCAATCTTTTGAGATCATCAGGAATACAATAAAGAGACCACTGTTTGAGTAACACTTCTCAATCTGATCTAATTATTTTTAAGACAAGCCGTTCCTAGCCTCATATCTCTGTAGATGTCTACATCTTTTTTTTAAATTAAAAAGGGTAACTGTTCTCTCAATCTTATAGATAATGGAAAGTGCTGTGATAGACACAGGTCATGTCCATGCTACATGAACCCACAAATATATACATAAATAATTAAAAGAATATGTTAGCAACATTTGCAACCCTCACTTTGGATCTTGCTATTTTGACCTCAGTCTTTGGTGTGGTCTCTTGATGCAAACTTAACATTGATAGACCATTTTTGGTGAATGAAACATTCTATTTGCAGTAAGACAACTGACATGGATTTCATTTCAATGGAAAATCAACTATGTAGCTCTGTTAAGAGATACAAAGGCACAACTCAATAAAAGCAAGGGTTACCTTTAACCATGCTCAAATGTACAAGTGTAGGTATGTTTAGGATTTTGTAAATCACAATCCTAGTTAGAGACAACTCTGTGCTGAACAAAGATGGGAACCCTTGGTTACAATTAATATGATTTGATACGAGTATTGTAAGAAATTGGAGTATCAGTTAAAAGGGGTGGGAATACAATTTAAATAATAATCACAATCCTTATTAGTGTGGACGACTAAAGGGTAAAGCCTCTGGTAGCTTGGCATAAAGCAGTCGGGCATAACTTAGAGGCAAGCTGTAAAGTATTTATGCATGTGTTGGCAGGAGGAGTACACTCTAAACCCACCAAAGGCTCCAGGACCTCGGGTGCACCACTTGGGGGTTCTGACTCGTTCCAACAGAGGCCAGCAGCAGGGTCAGGGGCAGGTCCACTTGGAATTGGTTAGCTGGGCAGCTGCAAAGAGAGATACCTGTGGATGCTTGTTGTGTCTCTGCAGCTCAACAGGAGGTCGGTCAACTGACCCTTGAAGCCACATCTGGGATCCTGGGTTCAAAGCAAGCAGATCCAGTCTTCCTTCAGGTTCTTCAGACAGCAGAGCAGTCCATCTTCTGATTTTTGGCAGGCTCAAGAGTGTTCCTAACATGGTAAAGGGGATGCCACATTTATGCACAGTGCCAGCCTGTGGGTGGGGGAAACTCCTGGCACCTCCCTAGCCAATGGGGTAAAAGTCTCCAGGGGTGGCCCTATCTACTTTTGCAGCACTTTGAGTGGTTTACTGTAAACTCTCCCACAGTGCCCTTCTATGCCTAATTCCAACATGGCAGAACCTTCCTTCCCACTGGCCAGCACTCCCTGTGTGCACCCAGAGGTGGGGCTGTGATAATGAGCAAACCCTCCCTTGTGGTCACTCCAAACCAGTTCTGGAGCTGCTCCCCTATCCCACTGGGTTTGGAGTCAAGCTGACAAGCAAAACAAAAGGGAGGAAGGCCTATATGTGAACTACATCTGCCAGTGAATGGTTAGGTATCCTTTGAAGCTCAGGAAGAGGAGGGGCACAGCCCCCAGGCCATCCTGCTCAAAAATGAAAAACACCTCATATTGTCCGCTGTCTGGGAGTAATCTGCATCTCACCACAAGAGAGTCGTCAGCAGTAAGGTGACACTGGACATTGTAAAAAGGCCCCTTTTGGCTTAGGCAGGAATATGGCAACTTTCTAAAAGTTTAATTTTCAAAATAGTAATATAGAATCCAGCTGACCATTAATTTGGAATTTAAATAACTATTAAAATGAGTCCTTAAAATATTTTTCTAGCTACTCCCAAGATGAAGTTAAGCATTAAAAGTTGTTGTAAAGTAGCCTAGTGTTTTCCTATGGGAGATCCAATATACACTCTCTTCTTTTTAAATGCCATAGACCCTGGCATATCGGTATCTAGGGCCTACCTTAGTGGTGACTTCTAAGCATTAAAAATGAAGATTTAGCCCAGCAAAAGGTTTGTTTTGCTAGGTCAAAATGGCAGCTTAAAAACCACCCACCCAGGCTGCAGGGACAGATCCGGAGACATGTTGGAAAGTGCTATTTTAGTGGGTGGCACATTGAATGCAACAGAGCACTAGTAGCTTTAATTTACAGTACATGGGTACAGATAATGCCATATACTAGGGATTTATAGGTAAATGAAATGTGCCTTTTGGGTATATGGAGATTTTACCAGGGTTCTAATGGGGAGCACAAGCACTTTACCACTGGTTAGCAGGAGTAAAGTGTGCAAAGTCCTATGACCAAGAAAGACATGTTCAGCAAAAAGACGGTCATTTCCAACAAGTATGATAAAATATTTGTGCAACCAATGTTTTTTGGAGTTTTGCTGCACAATTCTATGCTGTAAACTGGCATATTTTGGGGAATTTTTAGAGGACACTTACCAGTTTTAAAAAGTGTGTGACATTTGCACTGGAAGTAAACACTCCAGTACAAATGTATATGCCATCACAGTCGCCCAAGGAAAAGCTAGGTAAAATGTGAAATTTTTCAGAAACAATGTGCTACATGTGGGGATTTTCCATAATCATCCACTTGTCCATTGTTTGTGACTGGTTTCATTTGGCACTTGGACTCCATGCAAAGCCAAGTTATTCTACTTTAGAAGATCTGGATGTGTGTGAAATCCTAGTGGTGTTTGTGCTAATCCTACAAAATTATGTTCCCTCTAAATTCATAAACAGGGATTTGGAGGTGCTGCACCTGTGTCAACGTTTAAGCACACAATCTTGATTGATTCTGCCATTTGAACAACTTTGGATCATGCCTGCATAAAGGCATAGGAAATGTATGTATATATATATATATGAGACTTAAAAAGCGCGAACTGAGTTGCAAAACAATAGAGTGCTGTGCAAAAATGTTTTCAAAAAGTAAACGAACACATGAACTGGGTTACAGTATAGCAATGTGAGCTGGGAAGGTAAGTTAAATTAATATACAGGGGACAGGGAGGTGAGAATTGTCTTCAGGGTAAAGATGGTAACAGGAAAAAATACGCAGGTATGAGATTTTGCTCGTACAGAATGATCTTCAGCTCCTTCCAGAAGTGGAGAAGGGAGAAAGTTTGCTGGATCTGAATGGAGATGGAGTTTCAGATCTTGGGTAAATAGTAGGTGAAGGTTTATCTTGCAATACTCTCCTTCCCGCAGTTCCTTGTCTCAAACTAAATGATGGCTTGTAGATGATACCCAAAACTTTGCTGATAATGTAGACTTGTTGCTATTGTTTCATTAAATATATCATTTTCAGATGCTTGACCTATTGAGGGCAACCAAGTCAGTGACTTATGATGATGTGCAGTGATTTAATACCCAGTAGCAGTCGGTGGTAGGAGTTCCGGCCGGGCGGTGACGTGGGGCGGGGGAGGGGCAGGGTGGGGGTAGTAAACCACGGATTACGGCCGAATACAGGTAAGTAAACATTTAAATAAATAAAACGAATTTCGTTGCGAGCGCTGCATCGCCAAATGCGATGCAGTGCGCGCAACGAAATTCGCTTTATTTATTTAAATGTTTACTTACCTGTATTCGGCCGTAATCCGTGGTTTACTACCCGAATACAGGTAAGTAAACATTTAAATAAATAAAACGAATTTCGTTGCGAGCGCTGCATCGCCAAATGCGATGCAGTGCGCGCAACGAAATTCGTTTTATTTATTTAAATGTTTACTTACCTGTATTCGGCCGTAATCCGTGGTTTACTACCCCCCACCCTGCCCCTCCCCCGCCCCACGTCACCGCCCGGCCGGCACTCCTACCACCGACCGCTACTGTTAATACCTGTTATTATCAGAAGGCAACATTACAATAGTGTTTGTGAATCTGCTATTATATTGTATTTTTACATTACATAGAGCTGATCAAGTGTGAAGTGCCTATGCAGACAGGCACCATGCTACACCATGTGGGACATCTATCATAGAAGAGTGTTAGTCTACTGTGTTACCTATGTTGGAAGTGTTTTATTTTCATTTGTATATAAATTTAAGTTGTGGAAAGTGTTCTATCACCCTTACTGAGCTCTCAGAACCAAAAACTCCTAAAATATGCACAAAACTACCAAAGTCGAAAAAAGGCTATTAGGTTCAGAGGAGAAGTTAGGTTTTGAATAGCCTTCTTAACTTCAGTAACACGGGTTCAGAATGGAGATTAAGATGCATCATATTCCATCTCGTTGTAGCTGTAATCGAAAAAGCTCTGTCGCCTTTACATTTTAGATGGAATTTGGGGTTTGTGAGGAGATAGAGATTCACAGTTCATACTGCACAGGAGGGGTGATAGCACTTAAAATGATGATAGAGTGCTGAGCAGTTGGAAGAGTAAAATCATTTGTGAACCAGACAGACTGGTTTATAGAGAATCTACGTCTTCACCAGCAGCCAAAATAGGGATTCAAGAACAGAGGAAATATATTGCCTACAGTTGATGCAGCTAGCCAGTCTGGCTGCATAATTCTGAATCAAATGCAATGCACTAATCAAATAAGAGGATAAACCCAGGTAAATAGCAGTGGTATAATCTAATCAAGGAGCACTGCAAGAGTTAGTGGTCAGTCAGTTTTTATTCCTAGTTTTTTTTTTTTACCATTTTCACTGGGACAGAGGTTGGACCCAAAGAGGAACCCCTGAATGAAAAATTTAGAAACTCTGAGAATTTCAGTGAACATAAAATCTAAGTCTTGCTTCCATTCAGTTTGAGAGCATTTCTGCTCATCCATCACTGAACCTTCAAGAGGCTTTCATGTAATTTGGCTGCCAAGGTCAAAAGGTCACCTTCAAATTTGAGTATAATCTCAGTATCGCCTGAGTAGAGAAAGAAGGTAAAACCAGAAGACTCAATAAGGTGTGCCGAAGGGATAATATAAAGGTTAAACAGAGGTGGGGATAAGATGGAACCTTGAGGCACTCCATGGAGACACTCTTTTGAATGACTTGAAAGAGGCCCACTCTACCTTGAAAGATCTCTGGGATAGATAGCAAGTAATGCCTGGGCAGGAATTCCCAGTTCGGAAAGCCTGGTCAGAAGAATTCTGTGGCTGACATAAGGAAAAGGCTGCCATGAGATCTAAAATGATTAAGGCAGAAGGAATACCAGCATCAGCAGCCTGCCGAAATTATCCAGCACTGAAACAATGGTCAGTCCAGTGTTGTAGGTGGCTCAGAATCCCCTTTGAAAGGGAATGAAGTTATCTGTAGTAGCCCTGTCTCATGCATTCCTAAATCTTCTCAAAAAACCCCAGGGTCCAACATTAGACCTAATTATAAAAATTATACGTGCCAAACTATTGCCAACCATTACATATGGGACTGAAGCAATGTTAGGAAGAGAGACTACACTCTTGGATCAACTCGTCATCAATATGTGTAGACAAGTCTTTTGGCTCCCAAAGCACAGATCTCCTGCCCAGATAAGGCGGGGATTTGGCCTAACAAAAGAATCCATCTAAAGCCAAGGAAGATTTGTGAAAACTTGTTTTAAACTAAGAGCAGCCAAGGAGAATACTTTAGAACACCATTATGGATGGAGATTTCGAATTTAAGTAAAAGACAGCTGTATGGTCTTATCTTAAAAGCGCTCTTACTGATTTGAATATAGAGTACTTGTGGTCTACCGCACTGTCCTTCCCTATGTTCAAAAGAATGTTAATCAAAAGTATTTGGCAACAGTCATGGGTGGAGTACAAGCAGCTCCTGTCAAGACGCACACACCCCTGTATGATTCTAAATGACTATACGAAGATAGGCCCCCATCAGTCCTGAGTTGTACTTTCTCAAAGATTTTGAAATATAAATTGCTCTATTTTCAGATGGGAGTGCTGCCAATACTTGAATTCATTCCAAAAAGACTACAGACTATCACACTCGAATCATGCAGTCCGTAGTGTCTTGTGAGTTAGAGATGAAGGGACCATTTTGATTCCTGATGGACTCCTTAGAAGAGTGATGTAAGTGCTTGGGTGATGGTATTCGTGATTTAGAATATTCAGTTAAGGGGTACATGCTGAGGAATAAAGACATGTAATAACAAGCTCCGTGTGTGGTGTGATCATTTGCATGCACCCTTGCTGGGGTAAGGCGCCACAACCGGCAATGAGATATGGGATTTCTTAAACCCCATAACCCAAAGAACTGAGAGTGCTCTCCCGGAGAGTTTGCCATGGTCGAAGTGAAAATCGACGGTTGGCATATATGAAGTCAAAGCATCACTCCAGCCAGTGCCAGGCCTGTGAAGAAGGTGAAGGCTTTAAAGAAAGTTTGTTTGTCATTGGCTAGAAATTTGCTGATAAAATTAAGACAGGAGGTACTGTGCCACAATGTGACACAAAGCCGTCATTCATGCAGTACGACAATGCTACAAGCATTGACAGCTGGATACAGAGAAGCGCCAAAGGCTGTGCTAGCCCAGTGCAAGGAAGGGCTAAAAGCATAAATATTTCTAACATCAATAAACGCTAAAGGCAGTGATAACCAGGTACGGAAAGCGCAAAGAGTGTCAAAACCAGTCATAGAGAATTTGATCACCCTTACCAGAACCCCAATATAGAGAGTCATCTGATCTCAGGTGCAGCAACTCAAGCAGAAGCATGGGGTTGTCCTTACAAGGCTGGTGAATCACAGTGGACCGACTGAAAGGCCAAGAGCAGTGGTTGGAATAGTGACATTTTCCAATGACTGCCGAAAGGAGCGGAAAGTATGGCGCCGCCGCCCCCTTCGATACTACCAAAAAGCTAAATATTGGGGACAGATGGACTGCCTGGGTCAAAACCTTCGATGATTTCATGGATGCGATAGAAGAAGCAAATGACAAAAAGATCATTAAATATCTAAAGAATTTGGCAGGTGAAGGTGTAAAAGAAATGATGAAGAAAATACCACAAGGTAATGAAGTGATATACAGTCAAATCAAAGAGGCGCTAAACACCAAGTTCAATCCAATGCCGAATATTGACTATGAAAGGTACATCTTTAATCAGGAAAGGCAGAGAGCTGGTGAAACGATGGATGAGTTTGCAGAAAGACTTGATTCGCTCACAAAGCATTGCAAGATCAATGGGTTCAATGATGAAGAGACCACTCATCTTAGTGTAATAGATGGTTGCCTCTCTGATTCCTTCAGAAGATGAATGCTGAAAGAGACACTCAGTTTGGACCGAGTACTCATGGCTGCCACAGCAGAGAAGAGAGCTGACAGACAGACAGCTAACATGGAGGCCGGAAAGGCCCAAAATTAATCAGCGCTGAGTGTGAAAAGTAAGTCAAAACACAAGGCAGATGGCCATAATGTAATGTCTAAAAAGAAAAAGAAGTTGTGATTCCTTTGTGAATTTTTCTTTCCACATGAGGGTAGATGTCCTTCCATTGGACAGGTATGTAAAGGCTGCGGGAAAGAGAATCATTTTGTAACAGTCTGCAAAGTGAGGGAAAGATCAAGTGCGTCACGTTGAGAAAATAAAATGGAGACAAGATCAAGTGCGTCACATCGAGAAAACAAAACAAATGCCAGAAAGTTCCAGATGTGGCGTTCTACGCACGCCCACAAGGCCAAGCGACAACATCAGTTGAGGCAAGTAGAAACTAAACAATGCCGATTGTCATCAAATTCTTCATCTAAAGGTTTGTCATTGTCGAGTGACAGTGAGGAAGATGGGTCTGCGATGTCAATGCTGACTGCCAGATGACACGCACATCTAGGATTAGCTTCTTGCAAGGAAGAATGCTGGTCAAAGCTAGGCCGACAAGTGAAAGTGTGAAATTCATTTGGACACTGTCCCAAGATCACACTGAAAGTGAATAAGTGTTCTATATCTTTTATCATAGACAGTGGTGCATCGATAAACATTATGCTAGTGAAAAAGTACAATGAACTGTCTCTAGTGCCCCGTTTAACTCTGTTGAAAACCAAAGTGTATACGTGGGCTGCTTCGATGCCACTGCAAAGTCAAGGTTCATTCATAGCAACTGTGAAGCATAAAAATACGAAAGTACAAGCGCCAATTCATGTCTTGCCAGGTACTTAATTGAGCACATGTGTATTCAGTTTCTGTACTGCTGCTGACATGGGGCGAATTTCTGTAAACTACAATGTCAATGCCTATCATGAGATAGTGAATCAGTTTCCATCTTTGTTTCATGGACTTGGAAGATTGAAGACCATGAAAGTGCAACTACACATAAATGAGGACATCTGTCCTGTTGCCCAATAACATTCTTCAAATTGCATTCCATTTACACGGGGCTGTTGAGAAAGAATTTGATACCTTATTAATGCATGACATCATTGAGCGATCCACTGGTCAGACGCCATGGCTATCACCCATAGTGGTAGTGCCGGAAAAGGATAGTGGAGAAGCAAACAAGGCGATTGATAGAGAATGCATCCAGGTCCACACATTACCGACATGATTATGTAGCTGAATGGCCCTTTGATTTGAACAAAGGGTATAACCAGCTCGAACTGAAAGAGAATTGTAGGTACAGTACTACCTTTTTGACTCATGTTGGTTTATTTAGATACACAAGGTTAAGTTTTGGAGCATCATCAGCTGCAAAACATTTTCAGGATGTCATTCCTCACATAATACAGCCAGTCACAAATGTTTTCAATACAGTGATGACATACTAGTTTTTGGGGCCACATGAAAGGAACATGATAAAGCTCTGACCCAGGTGTGCCATATACTTGCCGAGGCAGGTCTCAATCTAAATGCGGCAAAGTATGCGTTTCTTTGATACAAAATTGCAGACAGAGGTTGTTGTTGATGCAAGCCCTGTGTAGTTGGGTGCCATCCTTGCCCAGCACACTGGACATCCCAATGCCCCTAGGCACATTGTGGCTTATGCTAGCCGAAGTTTGTCAATGACAGAACATGTTTATTTACAACCCAAAAAAGAAAGCCTAGCTGTAGTGTGGGCTTGTGAGCATTTTCACGTGTTCCTGGATTGAAAACATTTCACAGTTGTCACTGACCACCAAGCATTGCTCACCATTTTCCACAATTCTAAAGCCAAGATTCTCCCTCGCATTGAGAGGTGAAGGTTGCAATTGCAGGAGTATGATGACATGATTGTGCATCATCCATTATTAAAACCCTGCTGACTGCTTCTACCTGTGCCAATACAGTATCATGGCACTACTTCAAAAGCAGGTGTTGACTATGTTAACTTCATTGTGAAGTTCAGTACCCTACCTGCCATATCGGTAGAAAAAATCATTGCTGCAACACAGTGACATAGCGTGGGTGGGGCCACAGAGGCGGTTGCCCCGGTTGCAAAATTCTTAAGGGCGCAAAATGTTTCCAGGAGCACTAAAAATAATAACTTACTACATAGCTCTGTATATTTCACAGTGTTTGACAGAGGGCCCAATATCTGGTGGTAAACGTGTGGCAGCTGGCAGCGCGCCGCCTGTGGTGTGCATGCGCTGTGCTCCCACAGGCTTGGGGCTCTCAGTGAGCTAAGACAGTGCTGGCAGGCTCACAGTCACTCACCTACAGTGCTACAAATGTATCATGATGATTCATTATAATTGTGATCATTCCCATTGGTGCAGCTCTGACTGACAGCCTGACGTCATAGAGGTAGTGTCCAATGACTACTACCGAGACAGCCAGGCGCAGTCCGGTTGTGTGCTACATGCCGGCGCCGCAGGGAACATCACATCCTGCTGCTGGAGCGGGGAGTTTGATGAAGGTGGCTACAGGCTGACTGATTTGAGTGTGGTGCCGCAAATTCAATGATGGCATGGAGCCGCTCGCCGTGCTGCAGCAGGCAGCTCGCACCTGCCCGGGCCGCTGCCGTGCTGTAGCTCAGCATGCAGGAAACCCAAATTTCCGCATCCTGCGGTGGCTCGCGGCCTCACCTGAGCTCAGCCTGCCTGCTACCAGAGTCGCTGCCTGCAAGCACCACCCGCCACAGTCCTAGTCAAGACTGACTCTTTCTGTGGTCAAATAACAATCCTTTTGGGAACAGATATTCAACCACACACACTACTTTTTTACATATACCAACAGCACTTCTCATTCAAACAGGGTGGACCATACTCCAAGGTGTAGATAACATGAACCAAGAAAATCAAATCAGTACACAAAATATATATATCGTACAAATTCTCGAGATTTATTAAAATAATGTATCTGCATATACTGTAAATTTACAAAATGTTTAAAATCATAGATTTCAAAAGTAGATTTGATATCCAAATATATCATTCAATTTAAAAACAAATCACACAGAAAATATAAATACAAATTAAAAACCACAATCAAAAGTGGGACACAAATAGCTGCAAGAAACAATATTTTCTAATCAGGAAAACATCACGAAAGTCAAACAACCAATCAAATAAAATTTAGATGCACACAACTAGAACAGCAAATTCCTGTCAAAAAATTAATCATGAAGTGTAGCAAAAGTCATTGATCCGTGATGTGTTCAGAGACAGGGCATCGACGCGTTTCGGTGGGTCCAATCTTATATATCCCCCACCTTCTTCAGGAAAGCAAAAATTCTTCCCACATCAATTCAATAATTCTCCAAGTGAACGTATTCCCAGAACAGGCACGTTAGAGAGGCGTAGAATATAGTCCTCACCATCCACAACTTTGTTAAAAGATACAGAGTTTCCTCTCACTGTTATCAATAACAGAACAGCACCTTTCCAAGAAAAGATGTGCTTACTGATTTATGTTGAGCCAGAGACAAGGGATATATATTGCCAATCTTTTGTTTAAAGAATTGTCTTCAGAGAGCTGTCATCATATTTTCAAATTTAAAGGAGGAAAGACACAATCTCACACCATGTGGTATAGCTCTAAATCAGGAAACGCGTTCCTTGTATCAGGGAATCCGACCGGGGAACTCAGCCTCCGTGTACGTGTCTATTGCTCAAATGGGTGTAATTTCTGATACTTATATATTTCCCTCATCTTCATTGCTTGATTTTGCTCGGGAGAGAGTGTCACTCATAGTCGTTGAAATGTCATTAATAATACACTGAAATTATGAAATTGTTGCACGTATCAATCTGAAACCTTGGCAGCTATGATAGGTCCATTACAATGCACTAATTTACTGCAACGAGGCCCCTAACACTATACTGCCGCAGGTGTAAAATCCACAAACTACACTGCTAAACCTTGCTGCACTGCTGCCAAACCGCATCAGAACATCACTGCAAAATGTTTGATTGATTGATGGTTCTTTCACTGCAGTGCTGCCAGGGCATGCTCACTTTATAGAAGGCCCTTTACACTGCAAAACATCACCCAGAAGGACAACTGAAATTGCTGTTTAAGAGGCCATGCAGGAGTGCAAGGAAAGGTTTTTCAATTAAGGGACTCAGGAAGTGCTAACGGTCCACAGGTTAGGGGATGAAATACTTGCCTTGCCCCGGGCACTGGCAACCCATTCTTTTCTCCACTGTTGCCATGAGTACTGACAGGAATTTGCTAATACTCAAAGACATTATTACAAACCAGACATGGTGAAAACATACTCGACCTCTTCATGATAACCTTGAATACCAGAAATTTAAAAATGTGCAAGAAGAACTTTCAGTTACTCCCGAAGGCATCATCTTCCGAGGGCCGAGAATTGGCAAACCGAGAGTCTGAGAAAAAAAAGTCACTGAACTGGCCCATGAGAGACACTGTGGAGTTGATGCTATTAAAGAAGCTTTACAAGACTGAGTGTTGTTCCCTGGTCTTGATGAAAGAGTTGAAAAAGAGTTAAAGGCATGTTATTTGTGCAACTGTTTGTCAACTAAGACAACCCCCTATCCGTTCAACATGTCTGATTTCCCAAAGCATGCATGGGAGAAGATTGCAATTGATTTCTTTGGACCCCTTGACAATGGACATCATCTACTAGTAATTGTTGAGGAATATACCCATTCTCCCCTGGTGGAAGATCTGCTCAACTACTCATGACAGAGTCATTGAGAGACTAGAAAGTATTTTTGCAACATGGGGTGTTCCTTTGATTTTGAAATCTGACTATGGTCCGCCTTTCAGTAGTCAAGAATTTACAGATTTTCTCACTCATTTGAATGTCAAACATCAGAAAAGCACACCTCTCTGGCCACGGGCAAATGGTGAGGTCAAGAGATTTATGAGTACCCTCAAGAAGACCGTTTAGCGCGCTGCACTGGAAAAGCTTGAACTCAAATCAGTTCTTCAGTCTACGATTCATGCATACAGGTCAACTTCCCATTCTACTACGGGTGAGAGGCCTGCCACCTTAATGTTTGGGAGGGCCATACGAACCAAATTGCCACAATGGATTACTTAGAGAGCGATTGACATTGCTAAACTTCGAACCACTGATTAGTCTCACAAACCAAAATTAAAACCTATACGGACAGACGTCGCTGTGCTCGAAGCACTGTGTTCAACAGAGGAGACCAAGTTATCATCAGGCAACAACAGAAATGCAAGTCTGATGCTCCTTTTGATGCTGACCCACTGAGGGTTGTAACTAGTAGAGGACATGTGGTGACTGCTCACCGTCCTGGAACGTCCATTACGTGAGATTCTTTGCATGTCAAGCACCTGCCTCAATCTTCACATCTTGACATCAGTGCGTGGGTGAAGGGATTCCTGATTTACATGGAAACAGATCTAACTCTTTCGTTTGTCACTTTTACATGCCAAAGTGTCACAAAGAAAAAGATACAATATTTCATTTTAAACATTTATTGAGAATCTCTAATCTTTGTATATAAAACATGAACTACGATTCTGAGAAAGATGAGACACATCATTGTTATAAGTGTTATTAGACTAGTGAAAAACACAAACAATTCAAACATGTTAATTGTTCATAATATCACTAAGGTTACACCTATCTTGCTAGTTTCTTTTTTTTGATAATCAAATTTATTGATTGTAAACAATACCACAAATTTACATTGGCAGCAAAATCAGGCACAGTGTCTGGATGGTATACAACAGCAAGGAAGATGACAGAGACCTGTATATCATTCTTCAGAATAGAGTCTCGTGCAAAGTTATCGCGATACATATGAACACTTACACCCCTCAGGACAGTAGATTGAACCATGTACCCCAAATCTTTTCGAATAGTTCAGGGCAGCCCTGGGCTTCAAAGAGGGGTTCCTCTTGAGTTCCGCACCAGTCCACCCCCCGTCTCCACCTCCGTACAGTAGGGGGCTTGGCCTGGGACCAGAGTGCCGCAATGTCACGTTCGCCACCGCCACTGCAGTCCCCAGGAAGCGATTGTCGGCCCTGGAGCCATCCAGGCCATCAAACACACCTAGAATCAGACGTAATGGGTCGTGGGGAACCGCCCACCCCAGGTCTGTGTAAGTTCCAGTTCCACACCCGCCCAAAATGATGCAAGGACAGGGCATTGCCAGATCATGTGGTAAAAGTCAGCTGGAGCGTGGTTGCATCGTGTACAGGCCGGGGAGGGCCGCAGTCGGGCTTTATATAAACGCGCAGGGGTTAGGTAAGCCATGTGTAAATAGTAGAGTTGGATCAGACGCAGTTTGGAGGAGGTCGTCAAGGTCTTGGGAGCCATGAGAGCGTCTCTCCAGTCTGCTTCCTCTAAGGGGCCCAGCCAGCCCTCCCAGCGGGCACGCAGTGAGTCCAGGGTCGCGGGGCCATTGTTCACTAGGGAGCGGTAAATCCGCGACACCCCTCCTTTACCTAGGTTCCCCATCATCACTTGGGCCTCGAGGGGACTAAATTCGGGAAGGGGGGTGGGAGACGGAATGTGTGCTTTGAGGGCATGCCTAAGTTGTAAGTATTTGTAAAATTGGGAGGAATGGAGGGAGTAGCGCTGTTGCAAATCTGCGAAGGTTCTGATGTGGTCCCCAACCCAGACATCCCCAAGAAGCGAGATCCCAATGTGGTCCCACTGACGGAAGTCCCGGAGAGTCGAGGTCTCCCGCAGCCAATTACCATGCCACAGGGGTGTATGCTGAGTAAGTTTCCCATCCCATTTCGTGTGGCGCAGGGCAGTGCGCCAAGCCAGTAGGACTGTCCTAGTGATGGGGGGAAGGACTTGTGGTATGGGGGCCCCGTACAAGTAGGCTTGGAGCTGTGGAAAATCCATAGATCGGAGTTCAACCTGGTATGCCGGATCGGACCAGCCGCCGGCGAACCAGTCATGAACCACGATGAGTCTCGTGGCCAGGTAGTAAAGGTGAAAATTGGTCACACTCATGCCCCCATCATAAGGAGGTATGCGACATTGAGCCAGGGACAATCTCGCGGAACCAACTCCCCGGGAGGTGAAAGGTTATGTTTTGAAGAATATATAAAAAGCGGGGGAGAACCATCATTTTAAAAAGGGCACTTCTGCCAAGAGGATTAAGAGGAAGGGATTGCCATCGCTTGAGGTCCGCCTTGGCCTTGGTAACCAGGGGCGTAAGGTTAAGGGCCCATTCAAGTTCTGGAAGCAAGGTGACCCAGACCCCCAGATACTTGAAGGACTGCCTACGCAGAGGAATGGTTGTTTGCCAATCGAAGCAGGCACGGGATGGGTGGAGGGGAACCAGAGTGGATTTCGCCGGGTTGAGCTGAAGGCCAGAGACTCGTTCAAAGGCGGAAAGGACGTCCAAGCATCGGGGGCCGGAGTCCTTGGGGTCCGCTAGGAATAGGAGGACGTCGTCGGCGTAAAGGGCGACCTTGTCGATCTGATAGGGGTCCCAAGCCCATCCCCGGATGCGGGGATCTTGGCGTATGAGAGAGGCCAGGGGCTCCATTGCTAGCACAAATAAAAGCGGCGAGAGTGGACAACCTTGGCGAGTGCCCCTCTGGATGGGGAATGCCTCCGAGAGCACGCCATTAATCAGGACCCGTGCTTTAGGGCTGGAATATAATACTCGGATGAAGCGCCGGAATGGAAGGTCGAATCCCATCACCTCCAGCACGTCCTCCAGATAGCTCCAGTCAACTGTATCAAAAGCTTTTTCAAAATCAATGAAAAGCAAGGCCAAGTATGGGGTGAGCTGATGGCGGTGTGCGAGGGCGAGGTGGAGACGGCGTATGCAGTGCCGGGTACCCCGGGCAGGCATGAAGCCACATTG
This sequence comes from Calotriton arnoldi, assembly GCA_963921515.1. Taxonomy (NCBI): domain Eukaryota; kingdom Metazoa; phylum Chordata; class Amphibia; order Caudata; family Salamandridae; genus Calotriton; species Calotriton arnoldi. The sequence continues at coordinate 631,955 of CAWUFW010006948.1, read as the reverse complement.
GTCTGGGTGGACCAAATCATGCAAGAGGGGACAGAGACGTTGGGCCAAGGCAGTGGCAAAGATTTTCAACTCGGTGTTGATGAGGGAAATGGGGCGGTAGTCCGCACAGGCGAGGGAAGGCGGTTGTGTCTTTGGAAGAACCACAACAGTGGCCACGTCGGTCTCTGGGGGGGAAGGACCCTGTGTCCACCACATGATGGAACAGTTCTACTAAATGCGGAACCAACAAGTCGCGGTAGGTCGCGTAATATTCTTGAGGATAGCCATCCGGCCCTGGCATCTTACCGGAATGCAAGAGTGAAATGGCCCTGTGTATCTCCTCCGCGGTAAGGGGGAGGTCCAGAGTCTCCGAGACTGCCTGGGGAAGACGGGGCAGTTGGGTCATTGTCTCTGACATCAATGCGGCCAGGGAGGCCTCGGGAGGTCGGACCGCGTAAAGATGGGCGTAATAGCCCGCAAAAGCTTGGGCGATAGCCTGTGAGGTGAAATGGTGAGCGCCGGCCGCATCGCAGACCTCAGGGATTATGCGGTTGGCTTTTGGATAAGAGAATAAATTATGGAGTAGCTTGCCATTTTTGTCACCCCAGCCGTATACACGCGCCACTGAGGAACGCCATAGCATTTTAGCAGATTCTAGGGAGATCTGACAGATCTCCTCACGGAGCATGGCGAGCTGTCGGATGGAGCTAGCGCCTTCGGCGGAGGCCTGGGCCGATTCCAATTGTGCAGCTTGGGCCTCGAGCTGCACGAGGCGGGCAGTCTGAGCCGCGCTCTTTGCGTGGACCAAGCCTCTAGCCACGCCTCGTATAGTAGCCTTGCCGGCCTCCCACAGTGTACCTGGAGAGGGAACCGATCCCTCATTGATCAATAAGTATTGCTTCAGTTCCTGCCCGAGGGCCTCAACGAATTCCACATCCTGCAGAAACCAAGCGTTCATCCGCCAAGTCGTACGGACTCCATCGGGGGGACGCCCGAGACGGAGGGAGACAGGGGAGTGGTCTGAGATACCTCGGGGCAGGATTGTAACCCCGGACACCAACTGACAGTCGATGGGCGGCAACAGGAGCAGGTCAATACGGGAGTGGGTACGGTGGGCCGCCGAAGTATGAGTATATTGTTCTCGGCGGGGGTTCCACACCCTCCAAGCGTCGCAGAGACCTAGGGCGGAGGACCAATCAGAGAGGCGCTTAACAGAGGCAAGGCGGGACGCAGAAGGAGCACCTGTCGTGTCGCGAGGAGGTTGCATAACAGCTTTGAAGTCGCCCCCGATGACCGTCAGACCCTGAGGAAAGGCTGAGACCAATAGCGTGAGACATCGGAGGGCAGAGGGCATTGTGGCAGGGGGGATGTATACACACAAAAGATTAAGAGGATGACCCTCGATCCTTCCGGATAAGGCCACATAGCGGCCCTGTGCGTCAGTCTCAACCTGTGCCAAAGTAAAGGGGAGACCCTTGCGAATCAGTATGGCCACTCCCCGAGAGCCCCGTGTGAAACCAGAGTGCCAGACCCTGTCAAACCCGTAACGGCGAGGAAGGTGCATTGAGTTCCCAGAAGGTGCGTTTCCTGTAGAAAGAGGATGTCGGGCGCCTGGCGTTGGGCACTGCGAAGAACTGCGGTTCGCTTTATGCGGTCTAATAGGCCATTGACGTTCCATGACAAAATGTGGAGGGGTCTATTAAGGGTTGACATCATCTGAGTGGGTGGTGTGTGTGTGGATCAATACGGATAGACCCGGGTCCCAGGGGAGGTAACATCTCATAGCCTGGGCGTAGGGATAGAGCGCGTGTGGTATGATAGGTCTCATGTCGTCATTGGTGGCGTGTGTGCACAGAGAGCTGTCGTGAAGAACGAAGAACATTGGCCCAAAGGCGGCCCTAAACAATAAACAGTCGGGAGACAACGGTCCTCCCACCCCCCTCTGCCCCCCAACACCCCCCACTTCTGGAATTGAAGCATCTGTCGCCCTGGAAAGGAATACAACAAAACAGATATACAAATAAGTCTGAGTGCTAAGCTAAAACGGTTAGCGGAGCATGATCGTGGCAGAGATGGACCCCTCCATGTAGACGGATATGTTAATGTTAACAGCTGTAAGAACAATTAAGAAGCGGATTGTGGAGCCCAAGCCGGTGGGCCTCAGAGGTCAGACTCCGTCGTCCTCCCCGGATCCTCGAAGTGCGGGGCTCCTCGACAAGTCAGAGTCAGATATGGCAGGGCGCAGTGTCTCGGAGGGGTCTGGGATCCGGCTCAGATCAATCAAGGAACCAGTCAGGCTGTGGGTCCCAGACCGCCGAGGTAATTCAGAGGTAATGAGCAATTGGGACACTGCATCCGGTGATCGGGAGGCCCCGCCACGTCGGTCACCCTTCTTGCGGGACCTAGTACAGCGTCGCTGTGGCTTGGGAAGGGTTGGATGAGGTTGCGTAGGCTCCCGTCGAGCAGCGGAGGAGGCAGGGCAGGTCCGGAGAGGGCGCTCCTCCGTGAGCCAAGTCCAGGCCGCTTGGGGGGTATCAAAAAAGAGTGTCTTGTCTTGAAAAACAACTCTGAGTCGGGCCGGAAAGAGGAGACCATAACAAAGACCCAGGTTACGGAGCTTCTGTTTGACGTCGTCATAAGTCCATCGTTGGGCCTGTACCTCCTTGGTATAGTCCGGGAAAAGCATGATTGTGTTATTTTGGTAAGTCACTGGACCCTGTGTCCTTGCCGCTCTAAGGATAGCGTCCCTGTCCCGGAAGTTGAGGACCCTCATGATGATGGGCCGGGGCGGAGCCCCAGGCGGAGGCCAGGGAGCGGTGGGCACGCTCGATCGCAAACCATGGGGAGAGGGACTCCTTGGGCATCCAGGATCTCACCCAGGTCTCCACAAATGTGTCCGCTCGACCCTGTTCGGCCCCCTCGGGAAATCCTATGAGGCGCAGGTTGTTCCTCCTTGACCTGTTTTCGGCGACTTCGGCCCGACGGTGGAGTTCCGAGGTCTGAGCCTGGAGGCGGGCCACCTGGGTCTTGAGTTGGCCTATATGATCCTCGGCCGTGGAGATGCGCGATTCCGCCTCCGAGATCCGGGCCGTGGTGTTACGAAGGTCCTGACGAATAAGGGCCATGTCCACCCTCACCTCACCAATCTTGTTCTCCACCGAGGCCTGCGAGGCGCCAATTGCTTGGAGGATAGTGGATAGATCTCCCCCAGTGGGGGCAGGGGTGTTGGACGCCCCCCCTCCAGGATCCCGGTCGTTGGTGGTGTATTGGTCCATTTTTGTTTGGGTCTGTGGGGCAGTTGTCTTCGGGGCACGGTCTCTGCCCATCGTTACCAAGGATGGGGGCCCAGCCGCTGAACGGGTGGGAGAGGCCGTCAACAATCCCAAAGGGGGAGGAAGCCGTCACCCAGACGTCAATACTCAGGCCCAGGCGTCCAGACCAGTCCTCCCAGGTCCCCGTGAGCCTCAGGGGTCAACCAGGACAAGTCCGGGGACCCATCTCCCGCCTCCGTCCGATGCGACGGTCGTTAAAGGATGGCACCACCTCCCCGCCTCAAGATAGGCCACAATGAGTTAGTGATGGGGGGCCCAGGAAGCCGGTCCGCTATTCCACAACGCAGTTGGCTGAGGTCCACTCCAGTGCAGGTGTCCGGCGTCACTCGATGGAGGTGGCCGAGGGCGGACCGCGGGCTCCAAGCACCGGGGTGCAGACAGGTCCAGGTGGATGGGCAATGTTAGGGGAGGCCGGTATCGGGCCCTGCGCCGTCCGGCAATGACGGCTGAGATCAGGCTCGCAGCTGCGGAGGTTCTTCCGACCACTGGAAGGGGTCAAGGGGAGGAGAGGAGGGGCCTGGTCCCTCAGGGGATTTCGCCGGCAACGGGGGGCCGACACAGGGCAGGGGTGGCCAGATAGGTCCACCTCACACACACAGGCCAACAATCCCACGAAGACACCCCCAGATGTGATGCGTGGCAGAGGCCCCGACCCCTCGTGCTGCTACCCAACAGCGGTAGCCGAGCTCAGCTGTTCCCCCCTCATCGAGCGGGTGCTGAAGCGGAGATCCCGGGCTGGGCCCCTCCAAGGCAGCAGGCAGGCGCAGGCACAGGGGGAGAGGGGATAAGACACTGAGGGAGGGGGGGGGGAGCGCCTACACCGCCCCCGCACCGCCACCCGGCCTGGCAGCCGGCTCCCAACCCACACCCCACTCACCGCTGATCCACCGGTGGAGGCCACGAGGGAGCTCCCCTCTTCTTCAAAGGCCAGCAGCCCCCGGAAGCGGAGACAAGGCCGCAACACCGTCGCGGACCAAGAAGGCCGGGACGGTGCAGATCAGGCCAGATCAGGAGGCCGTACAGCAGTTGGGTTTCGGCCGGGACACTCCCGGGGTACGGGGCCCTCCAGTGATCCAAGGGCCACACCAGGGGCCCAGCTCGATGCCTCTCCCCGGAGCACTCTTAGAGTGCAACCGCCATCTTGACGCCTCAGGCCACGCCCCCTCTTGCTAGTTTCTATATGTTAAAGAGAGCATGTCGTGAGTACCCATCTGCCAGGCCTGTTGGAATCACCTAATCCCATACCTTGATACTGTATGTCAGGAAGCCAAGCTCAGTGCATCCACAAATGCACCTCAGTCTGTGTGTACTGCTATCTTTCTTCTCAGGATGAAGGTCAGGGACAGCAGGTCTGCATCTCAGTTACAGCAGCATGATGATTCCGACGGGAAGTTAACCTCTCACTGACTTCAGGATGGATGCTGTTTTCATAATAAAATGTTAAGTTTATCGCACTGTGCCAGAGGTGCTGAACAAAGTTGCAATTTAGACTGAAGCAGAAGAGTAGTCTCCTACCAGCACAAAACATAAACAATGCATCATGTTCTGAATTGTGCAATCCTGGAAATAAATGTGCAGACTACCGGGTCACAATGTCTATCAGAAATAAATACGTGCATTGCACATTCTTGTATTAGTGAAAACATGTGCAAATCACCATTAGAAAAAGATGCTAAGTTAAAAAAAGAATCTAAAATGGAGACTATAAGCAAACCCTACAACACCCTCCCCTTGGTTGGAGAGGTGACTTATAAATAATAAACAATGACAACGAATGTATAAAAAAAGCCTTGTGCTATATATGTAAAAAGCCTTACGTTTCACATAAACACTTTAACAACATAAGCAGATACTAAAAGTTATAAAAATTGCCAAATTAAAAAAACACACAAACTATTAACAAATTAAGATTTTTTTTCTCCATAAAATCAAAATGCCAAATTGAAATGCGGCATCTTCATCACGTCCAAGACATCCATATCTAGAATATTGTAGGGGCCAAGGATTGTGCACAATCTGCAGACAACACAGCAACAGAGGCCAGAAGAACAAGATCCAAAAGACATAAAGAGCCATCTCCAGCCCATTCAACAGAAGTTGAAGGTAATTGTGGTAGGAGTGCAGTCTCCAAAAAGGAACCAGACGGCAAAGGAGTATCTGACATTGACAGCGGCAGCTCATAATAGGCATCTTGCAGCAAAGGTAGCAGAATCACAGGACAACACAACCGATGCAACTGAAAAGGATGCACAAGCTGATTTATGCATGGAAACTGGGACCATTGTGTAGCAATGCAAAGGCCAAGAGCAGATTTGAAAGGGCACCATAGGCAGTGAAACACAGGCTACACTCTCAAAAACCACACAGGCCGGATTGAGAGAGGCCAGTTATCGTTCAGTTCCAAAGTACTGTATCATGCGTTCACGACACAGGAGGATGTGTGGTAGTTCCATTACCATCAGGCCTTGTTGTGTGACATCCTTTGTAGAGAAACATAAATAGCACTAAAATAGTGATTAGAAGAAACAGCACAATTGGAATGCCTCCAAAAATGCTAAAAAATAACGACTGTATAAAAGACAGAATAACTCCAAGCACAGCCTGAAATGTAGAAATAAATTCAGACCCAATCACTTTAAAAAAGTGTGCCACTCCAGCAGTGTTAGAAGCATTAAAAATACAGTGTATCAACTCAACGAAATGCTGTGGTAGTTGAGTGAGTAACAGTGATTATATCTCAGCCGAGACAAGGGCTTCTTGGAGATCAGAAGTTTCTCTAGCAGATGTGAAAGCCGCATCTTTTTGAATCAATAAGGCTTTCAGTCTGCTCAGTCTGTCAAAGTGAATCTGTGAAAAAGGGACCTTCAGACACAAAGTAACTTTCCCAACAGAATGTGTAGGAGGATATAAGATGTTCACACAGCAAGTAACAACCTTGTAAACAGTGGCTACATATGGGACACCTGGTTTCATTCCATAGCAACTCTGATCATTTAAAATTAAGTAGCTGTCATTAAAAAGTAAAACAAAAATCAGACTTTATCACTGGCATGGGGACACCCTTCAAATAACATGCCAGGTAAGCCTTGGAGGCATTATACACACCGTGAAGTGTTATCTCTCTGCAAACGAAGGAGTGTACCAAAAAAGTTCCACCGTTGTGTAAACTAACAAAGACCTCTGTATTTTTGTGCACACATCTGTAGTGAAAGGCAAGAAGCCAAGCTTCATTCAATAAATGTGCACCTATTTCTTCATATCTGCCCACAGAAAAATGTCTAATACATGAGGTGAAATGAAAAGTTGATATAGGAAAACAAATGAAACAATGGATCCGCCATGTGGCTGATGGAGTTTCAGTTACAGTGAAAGGCAATGTGTCTAAACGCTCTATATTAAGCATTGTGTAGGTCGCTTCCTTTTATGCCATGACTGTCTGCATAAGTGTAAAATTATAAAGCAACAGTTTTCAGTTTTACATGCTCCTCCTGTCTGTTGTCTGCAGTCGCCTCATTCCCCTCCCTCTGATCGTTTGTCTGTAGAGTCCTGAAAGGAATGAGAAGGACATGTATCAGAATACTGATATCTATCAGGCTGTTTAAATGTTTCACGGTTACGTAGGTTGTAACATTTTTCGGAAGACTCCAGTTGCTGAGATCCAGTCTGTATTTTTGCCTTTGCTTTGTGTTTTTCCTAGCACTTTTTAGAAGGCTCGGATGTCTTCTTGGTAATTTCAGCATCAGATTTGCCTTAAGTTTTGGTTTATTAGGCCTGGTCACCAAACTGTCTCGACCTATAGATGTATAGGTTTCAGAAATCATTTTAGGGAGCTCGCGTTCCTGCTCTGCTAGTGGAACTGTAGTGAGCTGTTAGTGTATCATCAGAGAAGCCACCTCCCCTTTAATATAACTTAAAATAATTGAGGACAATGTGGCAAAGCTGCCAATGAGTTTCATCCCCAAATCCAGGGCGTGAGATGCTCCATGTTCATCCTGAATCTGTTTAAGGACTTGAGGTAAAACAGCAATTGAGGGAGTACCGTGAGTGATGGTGTAAAATTGCTGCAAAAGCATTATCCCATGTATTGTACTCTTCCACAGGGGGAACTATACCAAGTGGAAGAAACATAGGGCATAATTGACCGATAAACTAATGATGGCGTAGCGGTGGCGGTCCGGTCACCGCTGCTACGGTGGGCCGACTGCCGGATTACAACTTGGGCAATATGCTTAGTAGTGCTCTGTGGCACTGCCAAGCATTTTATGGCTTTCCTCACCACCAGCAGTCTCATGTAGGTTCTTACTTTATGAAACTGCTGGCGATGAGGAAAGAAAGGGGGCCCCCTCTTGACCTTGTGCACGGGGGTGCATGCAGGGGTGCACATGTTGTGCCTCTTGTGTGCTTGCATCCCATCCTGCACGGCATGGACTGCACAGTCCATGCTGGCGGTCCCGCGGCGGTGCAGTTTAAGGCTCACATATGAGCCTTTAAACTGCACTGCCATGGGGCCCCCATGCCGCCCGCCTGCCAGACCACGATAATTCTCGTAATCTGGCGGGTGGGAGGCGGCCCTGTTTGGTGGTGTGGGAGCAGGGCGGTGACATGGCGGGCCACTCCCACATCGCCAAACTCGTAATCAGGCCCATAGTGAGAAGTCTAAATTTATCAAGGTGATTTCTTTTTTGAGCAATCCAACACAGAATTTCATTCCTTTTGGTAGGGACTTTACCCATAACAGCATTAATGGTAGTGAGGTTAATAGAAGACATATCTAACTGAGCCTGCCCAGTTTGAGAAGCTCTTGCTGGGGCAGAAGTGATTGTTCGTAGAACATACTGCATCAGATGTCCATACAGTCTAACCAAATAGTTTAAGAGAGCAAGGCTGTCATGCTGGCTTTGTTCCTGTGTATTAGGATAAGTTGTATAGCCTGTCAAGACTGGCCAGGTTGCCCCATCATTACTGAGAGGACCCGGTCTGACATTATGCACTGTGATTGGGAGGGTGCCTTGGAATCAATCATGATGTTCCTTGTAAGTGAGAGGAATTTCTAAATATTATAAGGTCTATATGCAGCTGGTACTGCTACTTCAGTGTATGTATGAAATGTGAGTGTATTGGTATCAACTGCAGGAAAACCAACCCAGGAATAAAAAACTATGCATCTGTACACTTCGTGTGCCTCAGCCACGAAGGTAACTTCTCCGCCGCCATTGGCGAGCCTATGTCTGGTTAAGTGTACAGTTACTGCTCGGCTGCAATTAACAGGAATAACTGCTTCTTGTGCCATATTTAATGAATGGAATTCATACAAAGTAAAACACTGTAAGGGATAATCCTTTTAAATAATCAAGCTTGATTAACCTACAGACATATATAGGTGCTTCCTATTAAGCTAAAGTAGAATAAACCCTTATCACCACAGACATCTCCGTATAGAGATAATAAAGGGGTTTTGGGTACACGCAAGTAAACTACTCAGGAGTCCCATTAAGTAGGTACCAAACCTAGACCATTGATGGCACTATGTTACATGGTTCATACAAATCTAGTAGGACTGTGAATTTGGAAAAACAGAACTTCATAAAATAGACACTGAGGGGCCGATTCCGATCTCGGCCGGTAGGGCACCGAATCGGATTCGGCTTAACCGGATCCGATTCGGAGCCCTCTTTCCCGACCGATTAGTACGTGCGTCCGGCTGAGCGAGTACGATACGAGCGCACGCGAAATCGCCGACCGACTCGTTCCCAGGTCCGAACCGCTCCGACCGACTCGCACGGACACAACTCGCACCGCGCAATGGAGACGTTCCCCGGCTGGGCAAGTACGAAGCGCGCCTCGAGCAGTCCGACCGACTCGCGCCGTCCGGCTCCAAAGGGCAGTCGGAGCCGGACTTTGGGGGTCCGTGTCGGACCCCCCTGTACGCGTAGCCGCGCGAGTCACACACAGGGGGGACCCATGGGTCCCCCCTACCTGTGCATGTACGCCGCGAGTCGCATCGAGGCGTACCCGCTGTAGGGGCACCCTTGTTTGCCTCGCACCCATTGAGTCAATGGGAGCCCGCGTACGCGTTGTACGTCCGGCTCCCATTGACTTCAATGGGAGTCCGACCGACTCGAGTCCGATTGCATGCCTGCGCATCGTACTCGTTCGGTCGGACTGCCAGAGTCCGATTCGGTCGGAAATCTCTCCGGGTCCGGCTCGGTCGGAGTGATTTCTGGCCTGAATCGGAATTGGCCCCTGAGTCTTCTTATATAATCAGTAAATGTTGGTCTGTTTTGGCTAGCTCACAGTACTGCATCTAAACCTCTAACCTTACAGAGCTATAGATGTTGTCAGTAACCTAGAACATGACTCTCAGATTCCCAAGGAAATCATGCAAATAGATCTAACCCTTTTATTTGTCACTTTTTCATACCCAAAGTGTCACAACGAAAAAAGATACAGCATTACATTTTCAAACATTTATTGAAAAGCTAAATCTTTGTAAATATAACATGAATTGCGATTATGAGAAAGATGAGACACATCACTGTTATAAGCATTATGAGGATGGTGAAAAACACCAAAAATTCAACCCTGATAATTGTTCATAATATTACTAAGCTTACTCCTATCTATTACTAGTTTCTATATGCTAAAGAGAGCATGTCTGGAGTACTTATCTGCCAGGCCTGTTGGAATAACATAACCCCACACCTTGTTATTGCATGTCAGGATGTCAGGCTCAGTGCATCCATGAATGCACCTCTGTCTGTGTGTACAACTATGTTCCATCTCAGGATGAAGGTCAGGAACAGCAGAGCGTTGGGCAGTCCTTCTTGCAGCAGAGCAGTCCTTCTTCCCAGTCTTCCACAGGTCCAGAAGTGATCTGAATAATTGGGTCTGAGGGTCCAGTATTTATACCTGGTGAAATCTTTGAATTGAGTGAAACGTCTGGAGGCTCTCCGTCACAGAAGTGTTTGGAATTTCCTGTCTTCCTGTCCTGGCTCCAGATTGTCTGGGGTCACAATAGGCTAGTGTGAAGTCATTTGTGAGTGAGCTTCGCCAATTCCTTTGAAGTGCAAATTGGCAGGTGACAGATCTGCCTCCTATAAAGCCAGAGATTCCCCTTCCTGCTAACACCCAGACCCTCCTTTGTGAACCAGTTTAGGAAGAATACATAAAGGCCACCTGCCAACTACACCTACTACAAACAAGACTTTCCTATTTGCTCCCAATCAAACATTATCACTTTTTAACTGTAATAAAGTAACCCTAAGTTATTCTATGGGAGACGTAGGCCTTGCAATATTGAAAAATTAGTTTAAGAGTTTTTCACTACCAGGATATGTCAAACTTAAAAGTACATGTTTCACTTTCTAAATAGAATGCATCCTGCAATATAAGATGTAAGGGCCTACCCTAGGGGTGACATATATACTAAAAAGGAAGGTTTAGGCCTGGTGTTAGACCTGTTTGCCTCAGGGTGGTCTTCAGACAAACATTTTACCTTTGTCCTCCACTTTTTGCTGCAATTTATTTTTGTTGGCTGTAGGACTTTACCAGTGCTAACCAGTGCTAAAGTGCTTGTGCTCTCTCCCTTAAATACTATAACATTGGCTTACACCTGATTGGCTAATTTAACTTACTTTTAAGTCCCTTGTAGAGGCAGACCATATACCCAGGGCCTGTAAATTAAATGCTACCAGTGAGCCTGCAGCGCTATTTATGCCACCCACTTAAAAAGCCCCTGAAAACATGTCTTAGTACTGCCTTTGCAGTCTGAATGCAGTTTGAAGCAGCCAGTTTCAATTGGCAATATAACTCCTTTGCCAAGCCTTATGCCCCTTTTTATTGCATACAGGTCCCCCTAAGGTAGGCCCTAGGTAGCCCATAGGGCACAGTGCATTGTAATTAAAATCTTGGACATGTACCTTTAAGTTTTACATGTCCTGGTAGTGAAAAACTTCTAAATTTATTTTCACTACTGTGATGACTACCTCTCCTATAGGATAACATTGGGTTGCCTTATTACATTTAATAAATGCTAACCTTTGATTTGCAACAGGTGGGAGTATCATGTTTGGTGTCTGGGAAATTGTAATTAAAAATCCTCATGAATGGTAAAGTTGGATTTTAAGTTACAATTTTGAAAATACCACTTTTAGAAAGTTTACAGTTCGCGTTGTCTCGAATAAGATCAACGTCCCCACTTGGCACTCCAAAATAAATTCAATCCAATGATTAATATTCCATCATATCGTCATCATCTTCAAATAAAAATGTATTAATTTGCAAAATCCATTGTTCTTATATCACATTCGTCGTATTACATAATCACACATTTTTATTTTTTAAAGTTATTTATTTATTATTCAAACATATACAGTAAATGATATCTTGACAGTTGTTCCTGATAAAATATATGAACAGTTCCTCGCACAAGGTGCTATCATAAACCGTGGCACACCGAAAAAAAAAGGAAAAACCACAATATTACACTGTATGACCATCACAAGTTAAATTGTCTCTTGACACATCGTCCCATAGCCAGCAATCTCCCAACCACCGATGTACATAATGTCTCGAAGATTATACTAACACCCGTGCAGTCTGTTCACCCCATGCCAGCAGAAGTTTGGGTGAGGGCACTAAGGTCCAGACTCTGTAGATATGCCTTGAGCGGGCTCCAAATATCTTTTGGACGGACTTGGGTGAAAGCAATGTGGCATATAATTCGCAATTTGAATTGCAAAGAGTAAGACTAGCTAGCCATGCACTCTTTGTAGGAGTTAATTTGCTGCCCCATCGAAGCGTTATTTTGCGTTTAGCCAAAAGCAGCGCATGAGCAATGAATTTCCGTAGTTTCTTGGGCATGTTATGGACGTACCCTAAGAGTGCAACCTCCGGGGAGGGGCTATTTCTAGCTGTGTCATTTGCGACAGTGTTTCAAAAACGGCAACCCAAAACTCCACAATCTTGGGTCAGGTCCATGTCAAATGGGGGAAATCGGCGTAAGGGCTGTTGCACTTCCTACAGTTGTGCGGCCTGGCTGGGTCAATCGCGTGAAGTTTAGCCGGGGTCATGTATGCCCTCCATAAGTATTTAAAGTGTATCAACTTATGCCTGCTGTTGAGGCAAATTCCCCTAGTTTGTGCACAGCAGAAGGCCCATTGGTCGTCCAGTATAGGATGCCCTAAGTCCACCTCCCAGGCAGCCCGGATCTTCGTATCATGGCACGGGATTAGAGTCATACAGGCCTTATATAATTTAGATATCAATCGAGTCCCGTCAGGGTTAGTAATGACAAGAGATAGACGTCTGAAGGACTGCGGCTCAAGCGGGTATTCTGGTATTTTAGCACGTAGCGCCCTGCGTACCCTGGTAAAAATAAACTGGGCCATAAAGGTCAGTTTAGTCACCCGGCCTCTGCTTGCATTATCAAACACAGGCCCATCAGGGAACAAATCGCCAAACTTTACCATGGAATGGGATTTAAGTACCTGCAGAACCAAATTCTCTTCTGTGATAGGGAGCCATGGATTGTGTGCTATAGGGATGTCGGAGGAATACAGGGAGCCATGTCCTGTAATCCGCGAGAGTTTGCGCCAGGCCCAGATTGTAGTAGATACAGTCTGAATATCCCTAGGGTCACGAGGTCCCTGGGGCAGAAGGGCGGAAAGCGAAGTCGGAAGTGCCAAATCAGACTCAGGTTTCCCATATGGAATTCGCGCATCTGGATGGTACCAAGAGTGGTCAAAACTGGCCTGCGCAACCAGATAGTACAATCTGAAGTCCGGGGCCCCCAATCCCCCCCTCTCGTATGGCAAAGTCATAGTATCCCAGCGTATCCTGTGTCGTTTGCCCCCCCCCCCAAGCGAGCTGGATCAGATGTTATCGGAGGGTCTTGAAGAAACTATCTGGAAGCGGGATGGGAATGTTGTGGAACATGTATAGAAATTTCGGGAGAACCACCATCTTCATAAGTGCAATTCTGCCGGACATAGAGAGTGGAAGTTTTAGCCAGCGTTCTATCTGCGTTTCAAGGTTATGTGTAGCTGAACCGTAATTTAGCTGCAACATCTGTTCCGTCTCTCTATGTATTTGTATACCTAAATACCTGACCGAGTCATGACACCATGTCAACGGGAATTCACATTCCCATTCAATGGTGCCCGTGGTCAAAGGGAACAATACAGACTTACTCCAGTTAACACCCAGTCCAGAGTATCCACCAAAACGAAGAACCTCTCTGATCAATGGATCTAAATTAGTTTGAGGGCAGCGGACATATAAAACAATGTCGTCAGCATAGAGTGACAGGAGGAGGGGGCCTGTATTGAACTGTATACCTCTATGGAGATGCTTCTCCTGAAAGTGGCGAACCAGGGGGTCTAATGCTAATATAAAACATAATGGGGATAACGGGCAACCTTGCCTGGTGCCACGTGAGAGAGTAAGGGGGGGGGATAAAGTTCCATTCATGCAGAGTCTGGCGGTGGGAGAGGCATACAGCAACGCCGTGAGTTCTATGAAACCCTTGGGAATGCCTAGTTTCCTCATTACGGCCCATATAAAAGGCCTTTTCGGAGTCCAACAGGACAGCCGCAGCCGGGATCTCTGGAGTAATTCTATGTAGTACTGTAAACAATGTACGCAAATTCAGCGCAGTGGACCTATGGGGAACGAAACCGGATTTCACTGGTGATATGATGTGATCCAAGAGCAACGCGAGCCTCAACGCAATCATTTTGGCTAGGATTTTATAGTCCAAATTTAGCAGCGATAGCGGCCTGCAGGAACCGCAACTCAATGGATCTTTGCCCTATTTGGGTAATAACAAAATTACGGCTTCGCGCAGTCTTGGCGGCAATAATTTATTTTCATGGGCTTCATTGTATACCTCAAGGAGATAAGGTGCCAGTATATCTTTATAATATTTATAAAAAACGCCGGTGAAGCCATCTAGTCCAGGCGCTGTAGTGCCGTTCAAGGTATCTATGGTGCTGATAATGTCCTCCTTAGAGAATGGCTCCGCCAAGAACTTTTGCATATAATCCTCAAGCCATACCATAGCAATCTCATCTAAATAGGCCCTGCAGTCGGCCTCGTCTTGCTGCGCGCTCGTAGTGTATAAAGTTGTGTAATATCTACTAAACTCATCTCTGATCTCTGCTGTGTCCGTGTGGAGCTGTCCGACCTCCGACTGAATAGATGCAATGTAAGTCTTCCCCACACAAGGTCGCAATAACTGAGCCAGTGTGCGACCCGGCCTGTTCCCCTCTCTGTATCGCCTGGCAGTGGCATATTTCCCTAGGAAGTTTGTTTCGATCTCTGCCGTCTCCCGGAATTCTGCCAGCAGCAACAGACGATTGGCCAGCTTAGTCGGGTCTGAGTGTACAAGCAGGTCCGCGTCTAATGCTTTCAGCCGGTCCTCTAAGCGAGTCAGTGTGCCCCTCAATGACTTCAAAACCCCAGAGTGTTTTGCGATACATTCCCCCCTTATGTACGCCTTAAATGCCTCCCAAACAGTCACCCATGTGCTGACAGAGCCCGCATTTAGATCAAAATAAGTCATTATGGACTCTCGGATTTCCGCCGAGAATACAGCATTGTTTAAGGCCTGCCCCGGGAACTGCCACTGTTGCTCAACACCCTCTGGGGATCCGGATATGCATACAGACCGGTGAGTGATCAGAATACGTTCTAGGCAGATGGGTCATGGTGAAAAACCAATGAACCATGGTGCGGGAGACAAGCCAATAGTCAAGCCGTGTCCAAGTGTCGTGGGGGGCTGAGTAATGTGTGTAAACAGAGTCGTCGGGGTTGCGCATGCGCCATATGTCGATGAGACCAATAGAGTCACAGATGTCACTAAGTACCCTGTTGGCTCGGGGTTTCGTGGCAGGGGAAGGCGCTGTGCTGTCTAGGGCGGGTTGTAAAAGCAGGTTAAAATCTCCCCCTAAGCAAATATAATCAGCACCCAAGGGGAGCAATAAGGCATGGAGAGAGTGAAAAAAATCAGGGTCATCCACATTCGGCGCGTAAATACACATTAAAGCAATATTGTATCCCATCAACCTCCCCGTCACCAATGTGTAACGACCCGCCCTATCCGTGGTCACTTTATGCAATTGGAAGGGTAGACGTTTGTGTATAAGTATGGCAGTTCCCCTGGAGTACCTGCTATAGTTCGCAAAATAGCGGTGCGCACCCCAACCACAGGCAAATGAAGTAGGAGAGGAGGTGGACAAATGCGTTTCCTGCAGAAAAACCACATCTGCTTTATGGCGCTGCAAATAATTCAATACATGTTTAACTTTTCTAGTATTGTTCAGACACCGCACATTCCATGTAACAAAATTGACATCAGAAATAGTGGAGAGCCTACCCGCCATCGTCACAAGTGGCCATAACTTTAGAGGGCCTGAATGTGTCGACATGTGCACGCAGAATATCATAACCAAACAGTCTAAACAGGAACAAGTAAGACCATAGATCTAAAGACAACCCCACCCACCCACCCATCCCCTCAATCGGAAATAAGGGGAAAACCCACAATCCCATAATGGTAGCAAGCAAACCTCAAATTTACCAAATGAAAACATCACAAGAAATGTGCAATCGCACAGGGGGAGAGGCAACGCCTCGCCTTGTCCCCGGAAACCTAAAAACATGCATCGTAAATAGAGTACATTAGGGCCAGAGCCCAGAGTCCACAATCATGAACCATCGTGAGCTGGAAAAACCTGGAAGAAAAAACATAAAGCTGAATACACTTTGATTCTTATGAACATCCCGCCGTGGTAAGGTCCTCAGCTCGCAGAAAACAGTTCCATGCTGGAACCTGAGTTCGGCATCGGTGGCGATCGCTCTGGCATGGGCGATTTTCTCAACAAGCCAGCATTGGAGCGGAGGCGAAGAAATTCCTGAGCCTCAGCTGGAGTGTCGAAGATCTTGGATCTGCCATCGACGTCAACCTTCAGACGCGCTGGATATAGCATTCCATACTTGAGGCCGGCCTTTCGCAACATGGCCTTGACCGTTGCAAATTTCCGACGGGTCTCTTGAACCACCGCCGTGAAGTCAGGATACAAGGAAATGGAAGAGCCCTGCCAGTCCAGCGATCCATGCTCCCGTGCCATCTGCAAAGCCGTATCTCTGTCTCTAAAGTTCAGGAGCCGTGCCAAGATGGGGCGAGGTGGATATCCCGGATTGGGTCCTGGACCGAGGGTCCTATGTGCCCTTTCGACAACAAAGGTTGTAGTGAAGGACTCCCGTCCAAACAAGTCAGCTAGAAGGCCCTTGACGAACTCATCCAACCTACCCGTGTTCGTAGACTCTAGCACGCCCCTGATGCGGACGATATTGCATCTACTCCGGGCTTCAGGTCCTCATTCTTCATGGCAACATTCTTTAGTAGACTCCTTCCATCCGCTCCAACCGTTTCGTTGCTTGGGCCGCGCCATCTTCCAAGTCAGAGACCCTGCCCTCCACTGTGTCCAGTCTTTTATTGTGCTGGTCCAATCGGGCCCCCATCTTGTCAGGGCGTTTGTCGAGGGTGTCGAAGCAAGAGTCTAGTGCACAGAAGCCAGCCTTAAGTTCTACCATGAGCGCCTTGCTTCCTTGTACAACCGCCTGAGGCGGGGGAGCAGTCTGATCGCCACCTTCAGCCATCGTTGTGTGTGTCGAGTCTGCACCCCCACCTGTCTTTTCGAAGGTGAATTTCCTCTGCTTCGGGTCCCCTTTGCCCATGGCCTTGGAGTGGGGCCGCAGGGGAGAATGCCACAGCAGTCAGGCACAAAGCAACCCGGACGAACGTGTTCGACTAATCAAGCAGCCGACTGGAAGGATAAGAAAGAAGCTGGCTCCCCAATGCGCCCCCCGCTGATCCCAAACGCGGTCCCCAGCAAGGCCCTCTAGCTGGCGTGCTCTAAGTCTTCCAGGCCTCTCCCGCTGTTCAAACAACAGCCACCGCGGTCAAGGTGACACATGGGGAAGGGGCCATTGTGAAATCACGCTCCCCCGGTAGTGCAGCTAGGCCCATCGCAATCACGAACCCATCCAGTGCCTCTGCATCGTTGTAGGCTGCAATCTGCCCACCGGAGGGAGCTGTGGTGTGCCCAAATGTGGAGAAGAGGCCCAGGACTCAAGGAGAGAGATCGCGCTCTTCAGCAGGGCCACCGGTCTCCACCGCGGCACCAATGAGGGACCCAGCAAGCCACCAGCTCTGAAAACACATGCGCAGGCTTACCCACTGCCATCCGAGGAGCCCGCGCCGATCCCAAGCACCAGGAAGGGGTCCACAGCAGCTGGTGAGGCAGCACGGCCCAAACGTGAGACCCGCAGTCCTCCAATGCAGGCAGTCGGGCGCATGCTGATTCCAAAGAGGCGGCGCCAATAGCCCGCTACGGCAAGCCGGCCGCAATCAAGGCCACGGCTCGTTCCTGAGGCACAGGCCCCTGCACGCACCTCACAGGCTGAGGGGCCCCGGGTCTCCAGGCATCAGAAGGAAGACACCGCTGCAGTCAGGCCGGCCCAGAGGAAGCAGTCGCTGCCACGCCATGCCGCGTAGCAGCGTGTGGGCTCCAGGATGGTCGTTGTCTCCGGGGAGTTCGGCGGAGCTCACATAATCACACGTTAAGGCGTAAATTAACTATTCACTTTGTTGAACAGATCGCGTTAAATAGATCCCAATGCATTTCGGGACAAGCCCTTCATCAGGGGCAGGTATCCTAAAACGTAACCAGAATACCAATAATCAATGATCAGAGAAACGAACTCTCCACAACTTGTATAAGTGTTACGAAAATCCCAAAGAACCCACGTGAGAAACCGTGACGTCCAAAATATTAAAAGAAAAAGATCCTCTAAATATTAAAAAAACTGGGAAGAGAATTCACTTGTTTAAACGAAAAAGTGCTGAAGTAGATTGGAATCAAAAAGAATTTGTGGTGCAGAGTACACACTCCCATGTGAAAGATACAGCGAGCGAGAAATGGGAAATAACACAGACAATCAAGAAACAAACTTGGCTCACTTTATACACGTAAACACCAGTGATCAAGTGTCGATGTGAAAACCAAACGTCAAACAAAGGTTAAATACATTCCGTTTGGTTAAAGAACCCGAGACTTTCATGGCGTGTATAAGCGTCAATGTATAGAAGTGAAAATGACCATTATAACGAAAGTGTGAATAAACCAATGAATGCAGAGAATCCGTGGTGCGTGAAAAAGAAAATAGCGTACGTGGGTTGAAGTAAGAACATACTGTTCGTCAAAATCAAGCACGGTCTGCGTGACCGTGCGCGGTAGCTCGAGTGAAAATATCCATGCAAACGGGTGTAGAAATAGAAAAAAGACAAAGTAGAAAGGAAAAAGGACATGGTGTATAAACTGAAATACTAATAGCATTCAAGTTCCCACCATCTTGAAATAATAATATGAGGGAAAGTACACAACTAGTAATAAGTGAAATCAAAAAGAAATTACCTCAGCTTATCCAAAATTCACAATTTGGTGAATGCATATAAGAAAATATAACAATAAAAAGGCTGAATCAGTAATTGAAACATACGTTAGGCATACACATACAATTGGCAGAATTATTTGAAAACTTCAAAAGAGCAAGTGATAAACAAAATCCCGTTTTACAAGTAACAATTTAAGTCCAACCATTCATTTAAACCTTTAGGGTTACATGAATCCAATTTGTTTATCCAAAAGGATTCTAGGATAAGAAACCGTAGTTGGCTGACATTGTGTTTACATTTAGTGAAGTGTACAGCAACCGGTGATTTCTTGTAGTGGTTACGAATATTGCTTTTATGTTCGGTGAGTCGGATTTTCATCTTGTGCTCAGTTTTGCCCACATATACGAGCATGTACACAACGTTTTTGGAGTCACAAGTAGCTGTGGTTTAGAGCTTTAGCGAGGTTCCTTTTGTGAGGTGCATAATAGTGTATCCTTTAATTATATTATTGCAATGTCCACAATTTAAGCACGGAGTAGTCCCTTTATGTACAGTGATGGTGGATTTAGCTGACTTATTTAGACATTCTCTGAGATTTTTAGTTCTTTGAGATGCAAAGAGTGGCAGATGTTTAAAGATTCACTTGAAATCGATTTCAGTTTGCACCATAGACCAATGTTTTTACACGATTTTCTTTATTTGATAGCTCTGGGTCGAGTATTTAGAGACAAATATTGGTCTTCCGATGTTGTTTACGGATTTCTGTTTGTTCAACAATTGATTCCTGTCTTTTGTTTTGGCCCTTTCAATGGCTTTAGTGATGACACTGTTGGGATATTTTCTTTGTGTGAATTTTTCAACCATTTTTTTGCTGTTGATGTCATAGCTTTCCTCATTGGATGACATTCTCTTAATCCTTAGTAGCTGAGAGTATGGTAGATGTTGATTAAAAGCACTTTGGTGACCGCTATTATAGTGGAGTAAATTGTTTCTGTCTGTGGGTTTTGTAAACACGTCTGTTACCAGTTTATTTCCTTGTACCAGGATTGCCACATCCAGAAATGTAATGTGATTTTTACTTATGGTATTGGTGAAACCGATATATTCATCAATTGTGTTCAACTGCTGAATAGCTGTGACCAGTTGAGATTCTTGGCCCTTCCATATTAAGAAAATATCATCAATGTATCTCCAAAAGGTGACCAAACTTTGGGACCAATCAGGTATTTCAAAAATATGATCAATTTCGAACAGGTGAATGAACAAATTAGCGTAGCAAGGAGCTGCGCAATTTACCATGGATGTGCCCGATAGTTGTGGATAAAATTCTTCGTTCCATGCGAAATAACTGTGAAAAAGTGTAAAATGCAATAACTCTAGCAAAAATACTTTGAGGTCTTCATTCATCTCATGATGCACCAAAAAGATTCTACAGCGTGTAATTCTTGATTCTGGGGAATGGAATATAGAGAGCGTACATCGATAGTACATAGAATTGGAACAGTATCATCATCAAACTCGATCAATTGTATTTTGTTGAAGAAGTCTGTGGTATCTTTCAAGTGGGTGGACCTGCTTTGGATGAGCGGTTCTAAATGTCGATCCAAATATCTACCTATAGGTTTGTGAATTAAGTTTCTGGTAGAGACAATTGGCTGAAATGGTGGTTTCTGTAAGTTTTTGTGTATTTTTTGCAACATATAAATGTATGGGGTACTTGGATGGTCTTGCGTGAGTTATCTCTTGTCTTCCTCTGTGATAGTGCCCATCATTAGTGCCTTGTCGAGAATGATTTTAAGTATCTTCAAAAATTCACTCATAGGATTTGAACTGAGTTTCATATAAGTAGAGTTGTCATGTACATGTTCATCAACACTGTTCAAATAGAAATCGGTGTCTAAGATAACCAATGCTCCTCCTTTATCTGCCTTACCGCAAATGATAGTAGGATTGTTGACAAACTGGGTAATTGCTCGCCGCTCTTTCTGTGTTCGATTGGAAACTTTTAGAAAGTTGCCATTTTCCCCCTAAATTAATTGATGCCTGTAGCCTGTCCTAGGTCACATGACTGGGTGTAGTTGACAGTTGGATTTTGTTTATTCCTTCCATACAGCCACACAATAGAGGGATTAGGTGTGCCTGGATGGGCCATCAACTGGCTTGATGGGGGGGCAGAGCTGGGCACTGCCCCACTTGCAACTGAATAGGCTGCGCTCGGCTTACACACAAAGGACTTGTAACCCTTGCATTGTTCATGCAGCCAGCCTCATGCAAGGGCAGGGGAGTCAGAAAACGTCCAGCATTTCAAAGGGAATTCTCTAGAAACTTCCACTACTTAAGGTTTCAAGAAGGCACCATGTATAGAAAGGGGACCCTCAGACTCACTCTTCAGTTCACTTTCTTGACCTTTGGAAGGACTCTCAGAGGACTGCCTGCTGGTGTGGCCTGCTGTGTACTGCACAAGACCACTTTGCTGCACCTGGAAGGAGTGGATTGCTCTCTGGAGACTTCCTTGATCCCTCAGACGCCTGCCCTGCTGCTTGAGCCCTGTTTCATCACTTGAACCCAGGACTACCCGACTGACTGCATGGGCTAGTTGGATGGCCTCCTGATCAGAGCCTCAGGGACAGAAAAGTCACCAACCATCTTGCATGTGGATCCAGCCTGAGTGAGACCAAACCCCCAAGTGCTGCAACTCCTGTCCTGGACTTTTGATGGTGGTGCTAAAGGTGTCCAAAACTGCTCTGAGAACCGAGATAAGAGCAGAGCTAACCTGCTCATCTATCCGCCCAAGCTGCATCGTCGGTCAGTCTGACTCCGGGACAGCTCCCACTACATTCTTCTCCACAGCAACAAATCCTGTTCAGTGGTCCTTTGCCAAAGGGGTATCCGGCCTCGTGGAACTCTTGTTGACTACAACCTCCTGCCTTCGCCCACTGGAGATTTTAGACTACTAAAAAAGAGACTAAGTTTGAACTTAGAAATCTTTACAGCACCGTCATCCAGCACCTCCCTGACGAAGATGCTCCCTTCTTGAACACCACCGGCAGCCTTGTCTCATTGAACTGTACCTTATCAGGACATCTTTCTCAGAATTTCTTCTAAATCCAAAGGTAAGTGCCTACAAGGGCCTAAACCACTTCTTAAATCTGACTAGTGCTCCATCGCGGTAGGCCCTACTTTTTTTCTCTTTGACCCGGTCTCGCGCAACTAGATGTCAGCGGTTGGCACTTTGAGCTTGTAGGCACAATTTTTTTTTTAACTTTAAAAATTCATATCTTCGGTTCTACTGATTGAATTTCTTTTGTTTAGGTGTCAAATAATGTATTACTCCGGGTTGCCCATCGACCCCTGCCCCACCACCTCTGCAACCTCACAATGAACCCTATCAGCGCGCAACTCACCAGCATCCTCAACACCTCCATCTCCACAGCAGATGTGGCCTAACGGCTAGAGAAGTCAACCTCGAAGCTGGGGAACCGGGTTCGAGTCTCGGCAGGGACGCTCAACATCCTGTGATTCTGGGCAAATTACTTCATCTCCCTGTGCCTAACAATAAATGTAAAAAAATTAATGTGTCCATCTGTAACATAACTGGTGCTTATGTAAAGTGCTCTGATACCTTCCAGTCAAGTTCACGCTATATAACACTCTGGAAAAAAAAATCCTTCCTGGACAGATGGAAACACAGAGATATCAGACCCCTCCTAAAGAAAGCCTCCCCAGACCCCAGTGATCTAAAAAATTATCGTCCAATCTCCCTGCTCCCCTTCCCAGTCAAAATACTTGAGAAAGCCATCAACTAGCAGCTCACCGAATTCCTGGAACAAAACCACCCACTGGACGCCTCACAATCAAAATTCTATGTCAACCACAGGACTGAGACCGCACTGATTGCCCCCACAGACAACATCAGAACTCTCTTAGACCGCTGCCCTGATCCTCCTCGACCTCTATACAGCGTTCGACACCATCTCCCACAACACCTTCATCAACAGACTCTATAACATAGACATACAGCAAGACACCCTCCAGTGGATCACCTCCTTCCTTACATGACACACACACAGAGCATCCGACTGCCTCCCTTCACCTCCACACCCAAAGACATCATATGCAGTGTACCACCCTCAGCCTCACACTGTTCAACATCTACATGACCCCCCTTGCAAATGTCGTCAGATCCCACAGACTCAAAATAATCTCCTACGCAGATGACACCCAACTGATCCTCCTGCTCACTGAGGACCCCTCCAATGCCATAACCAACTTCTGCAACGCCATGACCAACGTAGCCAAATGGATGAGAGACAACTGCCTCCAACTCAGCTCTGACAAAACTGAAGTACAGATCTTCGGGAAGAACACCTACGCATGGAACAACAGCTGGTGGCCTCCAGAACTCGGACACAAACCCACTCCGACCGACCATGCACGCAACCTCGGCATCATCCTCGACAGCCAACTGACCATGAAACGACAAGTCAATGCAGTCATCTCCTCCTGTTTCCACACACTTTGCATGCTCCGCAGAATCTTTAGATGGATTCCAACCAACAACATAAAGACCCTCACTCAGACCCTCGTCACCAGCCGCCTCGTCTACGGCAACGCCCTCTACATCAGCATCTCCATCCAGCTCCTCAGGAGACTCCAGACCATACAGAACGCTGCAGCCAGACTCATCCTGGACCTCCCCAAGCGAACCGATATCGCCCCCACCTAAGAGGTTCCCATCCCGAAGAGATGTCTACATCAAGCATCAACTAATCTTCCACCAACCCGCTAGACACCTGCGCTCCTCTTCACTCGCCCTCAAACACACACCCCGCATCTTTCGCAACTGCATGGTGGCCGCTCCTTCTCTTATATCACTGCCAAGACCTGGAACAACCTTCCTCTCTAGCTCCGTTCAGCCTCCTCACTGGCAGACTTCAGAAAGAGGTTCTAAACCTTGCTCTTCGACTGAGACACAGCACCCAGATACTCCTAGGGGTGACAATGCTGCGCTTTACAAATGCTGATTGATTGATTGATTACAATTTACTCACTGTTATGCCTCATCCAGCAATTCACAAAACCAGGGAAAGTAGGCGTAATTTAAGAATGTCGTAAAGTTGAAACTTAAGCAGATGGATTCACAAAAACAGTAGCTGGATTTATGCTGTGGGTAAGATATGCCAGTGCCCCACATAACAGTAATGAAAATGGAAATATAAATTACATTATTTTCTCCCCCAAAATATTGGCCCCCAATATACTTGCTCTTTCACCACACAGCCTGTTAAAAATGGGGTTGACTGCCACTCACACACGCACGCTACCAATTTGCAATTTTAACTTATAGCTGCCTAAGGTGACTATATATTTAATGCAAACCTTCTGTGAATGTACTTAAGGTAAGAGCTTGGGGGTTGCCCGAGTATCTAAATAACACCAACTATCCTCACCCGCCACCTATCCATAATCCCAACCAGCACCTCTCGTGAGCAATGAATGTGTAATTTTGAAGAACTTTACCATGACCTGACCTGACAAAGCAGTTTCAATACGGTTTAGCTGGGTAGCTGAAGCATTTTTATGGAGAATACAAATATCGAGTGCATGTTCTGGTCACCAGTGACTGCTGCTGTGTGATGGTGCATATGTGGGCTGGATTTGATTGGCCTGCATTCTTGGAAACTTGATGTGGCATATGTATTGGTCGTGGGTATGGTCTCAGATAGTGGCACTTATAGTGAAATGCCTGTGACACTACAAACATTTCACGTGTTATACTGTTGTTTTCATTGCTCTGTCCTGGTGTTTTGTAATCAATTATTAGGGGTTGTGTTGATTTACAATGACATAACTTGCATAGATTTGTGAAAGATTTTTGTAAGATAATTTTCAAGACATTTCACAGAATTGTATGAAACTTTGTGAATTGCCAAAAAAGAACAAGAGTAAATTAGGTGCGTTGGCAGATTTAAGAGATCTGTAACTTTGGATTTCTTCTTTAAAAAACTCGCCCTTCATACATTCCAGTGTTGCAGGGCATTGAAAGAGGGTGATCGTGTTCCTGCTCTGTATTAGACCACTCATAATTATTTCATTCATCTCACTTTATGTGAATATAGGTCTGACGATGAACTAATCCAAGATAGTGTCTGCGACCTAGGCCTGTTTTCTGTTTTTCACTGTTTGCATCTTGACAAATGGTATGCAGCAGTTACCGACGAATCCAAGTTGGCTAAGGGTGGAATCGCTTGCAGTTGATCTCGCTCTTTGTACTTATTTCAACCTTAAATTCTAGAATAAGTTATTAAGCCAAACTGCAGTTTTAATAATATGTTGCCGTCAACTTGAGTTAACCTTAAACAAACCATCAGCCGGTGTAGATCAAAGCAACCAACTGTCTTTTCCTGTGCGTGTCTGAAAGTGATCCAAACAAACCAGTGGGGGAATGGACATGATTCTGGCGAAATGGAAGATCACATTTGCATATGGTCGAAAATATTTTACTCTTTGCAAAACATAAGTGACCTCCAGATCACCGGATATCCCGCATCCTACCTTCTTCTGTGTCGTGTGACATCGCATTGACATACCTCAGGCTTCTACAAAGAATTTAGTATTTAAAAAAATTGCATTCGTTGTAATATGAAACAGATTGTTCCTTTGCTATTTCTTCATGTGGAAAATTCAGAACTTTCAGATCAATAGGACATAAGTTCGCAGAAAGCAATGATGGCCTTTGTGAAAATTTTGTTACACCATCACAATGTTATGTAATTCCGAGATTTATCGTTATGAGAAATGTGTAAAATGCTCGTCATTTGGTATAACTCAAAACCCTTAATAAATAACCCCTCATGTTTGAACTCCTACAATTAGGTGCGTGTTGAAAACTGTATCTCTGCCTATCGAGACTGAGACAGGATGAACATAACTCCTTTCAATATATTCGAACTGTCATGCGGTCTTAGTGACCTTTACATCTCTGTAAACTATTAACAGCTCAGGCATCTCATTTACAAATGGTTTAAGGCAAGATCACAACCCGGGGAAAGAGGAAAAGGAGCAGGAGTGGGACGATTATGTCAATGAGTAGTTCAGGGAACAGTTTATGGTTAGCGGAGGGCATAACTCGGCGTAATTCAGTGTAATATATAGGTGGGCGAAATTTGAGTAGTGGCGCTACGCAAAGCTCCGCAAAACGGTAAAACATCTCCGCGAGCACGCAAAAGTTCTGCGATCACGCGGAATTGCTTGTTCTGCCCGTTCGCGATGCTTTTTTCCTGTTCGCGAACGCTGTTTGCGTGCTCGGGGAGAAATATCTCGCGAACACGCATTTTGAAAGCACGAACAAGCAAAAAACTCTGCGAAGCCGCGGATCGCGGAATTTTTGGCAATTTCGCGTCCTCCGCAGAATGCGAAATTACCCAAATTCCGCGAGCGGAACGGAATTTACCGCCCAGGCCTAGTAATATAATCACCGAGAATTCTGCGAGATTGCTTTTAATTACATGAGAAGAGTAATTCTGCATTTTGCGCACCTTCTTAGTTCAAAATTGCCTCCTTGCGTCCAAAAGTGGAGCGAGAGTGCATTTTGCGCCAAGAAATAGTTCTAAATGCAACAGAACACGCATAACGCCATGAAGAGCCGCTCGCGCGCGCTAAATGTGCACTTGGGCTGGAATTAATCCCTCTCCCCTACGCCTAGCATTTAGCACTATTTTTGAGCGCAAAATTCCCCCTCGAGTCCAAAATAATCACAAGAATGCATTTGGTGCTAAGAAATAGTGCTAAATGCAGTATAACACGAATAGCGAGCACGAGCGGCCTCTAAATGTGCTCCCCAGGTAAGACTTTTCCCCCTGAATTACCTCATGATTACGCGAGCAGGTATAATCACGTAATTATCAGTAATCCCGCGTCAAAGAGTAACGCAGAATTACCAAAACTACTCCGATTACTCCAGCATAATTGAGATTACGCCCAGGCCTATTTAAAGTTCACAAGAAAAATTATGGGATGTGCATGGTAGGCCTGGGCGGTAAATTCCGTTCCGCTCGCGGAATTTGCGGAATTTGGGTAATTTCACGTTCCGCGGAGAACGCGGAATTACCAAAAATTCCGCGATCCGCGGCTTCGCGGAATTTTGTGCTTGTTCGCGCTTTCAAAATGCGTGTTCGCAAGATATTTTTCCCTGAGCACGCAAACAGCGTTCGCGAACAGGAAAAAAGCATCGCGAACGGGCAGAACAAGCAATTCTGCGTGTTCACGGAACTTTTGCGTGCTCGCGGAGATTTTTTACCGTTTCGCAGAGCTTTGCGTAGCGCGACTACGCAAATTCCGCCCACCAGGCCTGGGCCTCGTCTCGTTCCTATGATAGTGTGTAACTGTCGCTGCCTCCATTGCTGGTTTAGGCATCTTCCAATGGAGAGACTGTCATTATTTTATGCAGGACCTGAAGTATATAGTATGGTTAATCATCAGTTTTTTTATATTGCTTGACAGGCCAGTAATGTGTATTGCTTGATAGGGTTGTGTGATCCCACTTTGTAAAGTAGTGTAAAGCCCTTTATTTTACCCAGCTGTGAATGTACAGTTTTTGGCCACAATGGGGTATCTCTAGACTAGGCATTCTAATAATCTAATTGCAGCAGGTGATGTATCTTATTCTAAGACTCCATTTGAGGTACTCTGAAGCCGCCGGATTTGACCTCTACATTGAGTTTATGGCTCTTTAAATAAGGTCTCATGCAACAGCAAAGGAAATGACCTTATCAATACTAGAGAATAGTATGAATGGGAAGCATATTAAAATCATAATTAAACCGGGGAGCTACAGTCACCTTGATGATTTGGACTCATCAACAGATGTAAATAGGACCTCAGTGCAAAATCATCATTAGCTGTGTTCAGTCAGTGTATTATGTTGTCTGTAGCCATTCATCTCAGACATTTATTTACATCTACGCCTGGGTACTTGAAATGTTCCATGACACATTTTTGAAGTATGCCCTTAATAGCTGCTTTGTTTGTGACCCTTGACATATGGGATACTTCAAGTTGCCTGAGTTTATCTTGTAGCCTCAGAGGGCAGAAAAGGGATCTGCTAGGGACAGTAAAGCAGACACAGAGGGCTTAGGGTTTGTGAGCATCACTAGGATGTTGTCTGCACTGAATAAGGATGCAGATTCTCTTGTGGTAGATAGCTTTAGAGACAGGTTCTAGGGGCAATATGAACAACGGGAGGCAATGGACAACCTTGCCTAGTGCCAATATTCAGAAAGGTTCTGATAAAAAAAAAACACAGTTCACTTTCTACTTTGTTTCTATAAAGTAATTTGGCCATTGCTATAAAAGCACACCCCAATTGTACCCTTTCCATTGTCCAAAACAGGTATCCCAACCAATGCGATTGAAGGCTTTTTCTGCATCAAGGGAGGGTGCAATGGTTTTCGCTGGGAGGATGTATAATAGTGTCCATATATGATTTCTTGAGGATCTGCCTGGGACAAAGCCCACTTGTGTCTCATGAACTGAACTGGTTATTACTATGAGAAATGTATTCACCAGTAATTTTGCTAGGATTTTCCCATACAGAGATATTGAATTCTACCTGGAGCAATTTAGTGAGTTTGAACAACAGGAAAATTAATGCTTTAGTGAATAATACATCTAATTACATTTAATAAAAATGTGCAATTGTAGTAAATAATAAGAATACACATGACACATCATAATTCTACATACACAAGCACATCAAGGCACAATGCAAGTCTCAAAAACAAACACTCACACAATGGCACAGGCACACAATACAACTAACACCTTAAAATAACACGCCATTTCACCCAACACCATCTTCAGAAAAACACAATAGTCAAATTCACAATGACCACATTGCAAACCTTTTCCATCTGCATGTACAACATTATCCCCATTAGTTGTATCTAAAGACTGATATTGCACTTGCTTAAATATACACCTACATGCTGTAGAATTACATTTCTAACCGAAAACAATTTCCAAGTGGGACATGACACCTGTTAGCGATGTGTGTTGCCACTAAGATGCCACCCATCACTCCAGGCATGTTTTCTGCTTCACCCTCCGACAGTTTTCAAGTATTTATACCTACACTCTGTAGATCCACTTAGTGTAAACTGAGTTCTACATAAAAAGTGACACACAGAAGTTACAGGTAGAAATAGCCATCCCAAAGCCTTCTTTGAAGAGGTGGGCTTTTGATTTAAGTTCCAGTGATCCCAAAAGTTGAAATTGAGGTCATCGGGGAGTACAGCAATATCCTTAGTTTTATAGGGTGCTACGTGCCTGGAATTCTATGATGATATCACTGGGCATAGCAAGGCAGTGTTGAAAATATTGGGAGGACCGCCGTAGATGGGCATGGATTAGGACCCAGGATATACCCTAGACTGAACCCACTGGAAAAAGAGGCCTATAGATTACCTTCTCTGACCTCAATTGCCAGCTGGAAGAACAACCAATGCCTCAAACGCTGGTTGCACATTGTCCAGACTTGGATATTCAGCACCCACTTGAAGCTTAACCCATCCAAGACAGAAGTCCTTTTTATTTATAAACCACTCTGAACCTGGTGGCAGCCCACCCACTTGCGACGAGCTTGCCGCTTTCTTCTCGGAGAAATCAAGACTCATCTCTTCCTACCTCGCCTCTAAGAAGGCTCTATTGCCTTCCTCAAGTGCCGCCTCCCCCCTTGACCCCTTTGAAAAGGGCAAATCGACCACCAAGAACACCAAGAACAATGCGTCATGGGGCACCTTTACCCCATTTAGTGAAAATGGCATCCACAAGATTCTTCAGAATATCAACCCTTCCAACCACTTCAGTGACCCGTTGCCCCCGGCCATCTTCAAATAAATCAAGAATGCACTCATCCCCACCTGGACAAGGATTGTAAACCCTTCTCTTTCACAAGGCACGATTCCCAATTGCCTAAAAGCAGCTCAGGTATCACCTATTCTAAAAAAACCTAACGCTGACAAATCTGATCTCAATAATTTCTGCCCCATTTCCAAAATCCCCACCCTAGCGAAACTTCTAGAAAAATGTGTACAATCTCAACTTTGTGCTCACATAGAGAATTATCAACTCCTAGACCAGCATCAATCTGGTTTTAGGAAGGGGCACAGCACCGAATCGGCTCTCACCCATGTTATGGATGACATTTTAAAAATGCTTGACAAAAACGAATCCTGCCTCCTGATTCTCCTTGACCTTTCCTCCGCATTCGACACGGTTAATCATGACAACCTCCTATCCATCCTGCAAAACAGAATGGGTTTTGCTGATCAGGTGCTACAATGGTTCTCGTCTTTCCTACATCACAGATCACAAAGAGTCAAGGCAAACCAATCTCTCTCCCAGCCCTCTCCTGTACTCATGGGGGTCCCCCAAGGTTCCGCTCTATCTCCTACTCTCTTCAACCTTTTCCTGGAACCTCTCGCTAACTCATTAAACTCCATGAACATTCTCTTCCACATGTATGCGAACGACACGCAACTCTATTTGAAAATCTCATCCCTGGAAAACATCATCTCTCTCAACACTACCCTAACGTTTACTCAAAACTGGTTAACGGAGAACCATCTCCTGCTTAACACTTCAAAAATGGAATTCCTGCTCATCTCCCCTCCGAACCACATCCCCAAGCTAGACCTATGGTTGAATCACCTCACTGCTTTCAATTGCACTCCTCTCATCATAGACTCAGCCAAATCTCTCGGAGTCACCATGGACAAGCACCTGAATATGAAAAATCATATCAGCAATGTATGTAAGGGAGCAAACCACTTGTTGAGGTCACTCAGAAATATAAAACCTTTCCTTCCACTAAATGATTGGTGGTCCAAGCGCTTGTCTTGCCGAGGCTAGACTACGGCAGTGCTACCCTCTGTGGCCTCCCCAAATACTCCCTGGCTCCACTAAGGTCATCACTGAACGCGGCGGCTAGACTGGTCACAGGCACCAAACGATACGAATATATATTCCCAGTACTAAAATCTCTCAAATGGCTGCCATACGAAGCACGAATTCAGTTAAAGATTGCCATTCTGGCGCACAAAGCCCTTCCTTTCAATACTCCCAGGTACCTTGCGCAAAAACTTGAACTATCCTGTGGTTTAAGAGCCTCAAGAAGCGCCACTACCTTCCTCTTCAAACCACTCATCCTTAACAAAAAAATAACTTGTCACCAAGCTTTCTCCGGCGCTGCCCCAAAGATATGGAACTCTCTTCCACCGGAGGTACGCAGAATCTCTTCAACGAAGGCTTTCAAATTGGAAGCTAAACGATTCCTAATGAACAAATTCTTACCCTAAGAGGGATAGGCTCACTTGCTCGTTGACATTGTTCCCACTATCATGGTACCTCCATTTGTAACGGCTCTTCTTTAATGCACACTGTGACCCCCCCTCGTTGCCCTTGTACACCTGCTTATTGTATTACCCTCCTGGGCGCAAATGTCCTGCACTCTGCGACCATTCCAGTCTTTTTTTTCTCTCTCTCTCTCTCTCTCTCTCTCTCTCTCTCTCTATCTACCGGATGTTGATATTGCATTTATGTTCTTCCTCCCATCATATTGTGAAGCGATCTGATATCCTTCGGGATCTTGTTCGCGCTATATAAAACTTTATAAATAAATAAATAAAAAAATTGCCAGAAACAACAAACAAGAAACAGTACAAAACTAGCTCAATACTATGAACATTGATGGCTTCAAACCCGATCTCTAAACAAATTCCAAGTCACTTAGATTCACCCTGGACTGTACTGTAGCCTTTCCCTAAAGGAACACATTGCTAACAAAATAAAGACGGCCTGGTAGTAGGTCTTTCTTCTAAAGGAAGTCAAACATTTCTTCGAGAAAGTGACTTTAGAACTGCTGTTTAAGCCCTCATGATCTTGCATCTGGGTGGTGGCAATGCTGTATGCCATGGCATCCAAGAATCCACATTGGCACCCTTTAAGGGCATCTGACATGCTGCAGCACATC
Source organism: Calotriton arnoldi (assembly GCA_963921515.1). Classification (NCBI taxonomy): domain Eukaryota; kingdom Metazoa; phylum Chordata; class Amphibia; order Caudata; family Salamandridae; genus Calotriton; species Calotriton arnoldi. The sequence goes on along the minus strand of CAWUFW010006948.1, from coordinate 600,154 downwards.
TTATCCAGGGTCTGAAGAAATATGATCATATCATAAAAACAGCTGCATAAGCTACAACATTTACAAAGTTATCACAACCAGCACCTCTGCTTATCTTGCAGACAAGCACACCATCTCTGGCGGTACTCAGCACGCACGTGGCTAGGACATCATC